>JAFEKD010000020.1:1200000-1704118 GCA_016920805.1 Stagonosporopsis cucurbitacearum | reverse complement strand
TAACCCTAACCCTAACCCTAGACGACCCGCTGCTCTGGGCCCTGGCTGAGGCCGCTGCGCTGTTCCTGCACGCTGGCCAGCCAGACTTTGTCGTCTCCCTGAGCACAGGCGAGCTGGGCCCGAGCAACTACAACGTCTCGACGCGCGATTGTCGCAGCCTGCGCAAGAACAGCGCGCTGCATCGCGCCCGCGACCTGCTTCTCGAGAGGATGCGCGACCAGACGGTGCAGCGCGCCTGCAAAAGCGTCGCTCTGGCTGGCAAGGTCCTCAGCCGCGTCCATCGGCTCAACGTCACCTTCGACGGCCCCGAGCCGCGGCTCAACGACACAAGCATGATACCAGAGCTGACGCTGAAGTCGCAGGCTGATCCCGCTCTCACCTCAAAGGTTGATCTTGTAGCGCGCCGCATGGTCACGTCGCTCTTCTATTTCGAGCTCGACGCGCTCCCGCAGTGGCGCAACGGTAGGTACGTGTTCCGTGGGTACATTTGGTGCTCCATACGACGCGGTGATTCTGCTCTTGCGGCGCTGCTGCGCAAGCTGTCCACCAGCTACGGTAGGTTTCTCGTCGGCGACTGGGCCGTCTCAGACGCCTCAAACCCGTCGTGCATTGGTGCGGATGGCAACTTCTGCCTGCCCTTCGACGTAGAGGCAAAAGACGAGTTTGCCATCACCCTACAGCTGGCGGACGAGGAAGTCGGTAGCGACATCAGCGGCTCGCCGTTCTCTGTGCGAAAGCTCGTGGCCGCGCAGTGGCTCGATGCGGCATTTGGTCGGTCCGGTCACCGCAAACGCAAGAGAGCAGGTGGACAGGAGTGGTTGTTGAACAAGAGGCGGCGCATGGAGCGCTGACGATGCGGTCTTCCGACGGAGCAACGCGCTGACGGGGTGAATGAGAGATGCCACAATGTTAAGCTTCACCATTGATCAAAACAGCTTCCGTGATGTTGCCCGAAGATACTGTCAATCATAAGATCAGTGATAAATTATCCATCTTCTTACGACAACTGATCGACTAATTAATACGTGTTGTGATGAGCACAAAGAGAGGCGGTATCTGTAGTAGGTTACGAATCGCCAACAATACCAAGCCGAGTGTGCAGTACCAAGCCAATCTGAGTGACACTGTTGCCTAGCGACTAATTAACCTTACACCATGCGCTTTCTGGTCTACAATGTAGACATGACCTGTAGCCCTCAACTATGTGTACTTCACTTGTCTCCGTATGAAGACATACCTGATTATCCTATCAGCATGCATTTGTCGCAATTAATTACTTGGATTAGGTTATTTTCTGCATGGCGGTTGCGAAACATGCGGCGTGCAAACTGCAGTCTTGAGGGGCTTGTAACAAATGAACTAATGAGGAGTTTCAATGCCTTCAAACCAGGGATGATCCAATGCCTGACGAGCTGTAAGCCGCTGTGAGGGGTCCAGACAGTTTAACCCTCGGATCAAATCCTTGAAAGTTGAGTCAACATCCGTCCACTCTGAAAACGGCACATATGGGATATAATCTGCCGCTCGCTCCTCCCAAAGCATTCTGAGAACCTCGCAGTTCGCTTCCTCGTCGCCGACGTGCTTTATGAGTCCATTTAACCCTTCCTTGTCCCTAAAATATGATATTTGGCGTTGCAGGCGGATGAACGCGGGCAGTGCGCCTTTTGATTCGTGCAATCTGAAGTCATCATCAGGCCCTAGTATGACACGCCCAAGAGCAGCGTAGATGCACTTAGTGTGTCAGTAATGTAAATTGCTACCCAAGGTCAAGCACTTACTACCAGCCCAAATGAGTATATATCAGATGGTTTGTTCAGCTCTCCCTTGAAATGACCTTCAGGGCTGCGCCAGTTATCGTTTCCAGCTAGCATTCCTTTGATACACCTTGGCTTTGGGAGATAGGCTGCATTCTCAAGATCAGAGATTTGTACCTGTTCGATTACGACCTCTCGACCAACATGGCGGTAATTGACCACGATATTGTCAGGCTTGATATCTACATAAGATTAGTGTTCAACTTGACTGTGTGAAGATTGGATTTATTAGGCTCACCTAGATGGACAATATCGCGGTCGTGCATGTCTGCGATTCCTTGCAAAGTAGCTTTGAGGATCTCCTTCCAAGCTTGCACTGGGATCTGGTTTCGGACCAGATTTAAGAAATTATCGTTCAGGTATTTGTACACAAATATGCGCTGATCTGGGATCGCATCCAGTGGGAGTCGTATGCGGGGATTTGAAGGAAGTCTTGGTCGAATATTCTCGTTAAAGGCTGAGAATATGTTCTGAGGAATGTCTTTCAAGATGAATAGATCATTTTCAGATCTGCAGAAGTGTTAGTCACATGAAGAGGCATACAATATAGGAGGGTGCTCGAACGATGCTAGCCAGACGCGACCAAGGTAAGGTCTTTCCTGGATCAGTTTCGTGAAGGAATAACAACGTCCAGTTGCGCTAACAACATCGCGGGACGTTAATGACGCCATTTTGATACTCGTCCGGAACATGCTTTGCTCACAAGGGAGGATGATGGAATCACAATGGAAATGATGATCCTAGACGAGCACGAGTCAGCTTGGCGCATCTTGGCATCACGTGCGAGCATAGTCGGCTCTGGACGTTGTCGGGTGGCGCAGTTGAGTTGATACGACACGCATTATGCACTAATATCTACTAATCTGAGGCATCCCTTTGTCGTGCGTATTTGGAACTATTAGGGATCCAGTGGACAGAGGCTTATGTTCACGTATCGCATCGTTGGCGCGTAAAGCAAGCACACTGGGTGTGATTTGACGTGCATGTCTGCTTCACCTCAGCGCTTATTAGGACATATTCGAAGTGGGGTTGGAGTCAGATTCCAGTCCTTCATGCTTCGCCTCGGCGCCTAGTAAGACATACACATGAACCTTCAGAGGTATAAATATCTCAAAGCCTAGCCCAGCTATTAGTCGTACAACCTCGTCTTCTTACGCTGTCTCGTCTTCATACTGCAACATATTATCATTCCGCTGCTACTCTATGTTAAAGCCTTCTCTAAATGTACAAAGCGAGCCAAGCGATTAAGACCATGGCCACGAGCTAGGGCAAGACGATCACAGTCGCATACGTGACGAAGACAGATGTTTGGGAACAACCCTATCTTCCTCAGAGCACCTAATCTGAGTTTGCTACAGTCGCTGAAAAGTACAAAGACAGTTTGAAGCCAGAAACAGTACAAGTAGCAATGAAGTAAGTTATGTATTCATCGTCGCGAAGTCTTACACTTATACTTATACAGGGAGGCTGAGCATCTAAGCACGAATGACCTAACACAACACTACTCTGTGTTTGAGCTGGATAAGGACAATAATGTGATTGCTTCAAAGCACTACTACAAGTGATTGTGGATGCTTCGCCAGAGCAGAATATAGAGGTGTATAATACGCGACTCATTGACTCGCACGTCACTCTTGGAGGTGTACTCAGCACAAACGATGTAGAAGCCTACAATTGATCAATTATCCAATGCAATCAACTTTTGGGACACTTGTACTAGTTTTGCATACAAGCACCTTTCCTTTACACAGTACATTATATCTTTTAGGCCGCAGCACGGGGGGACCCTCTCTCGCAGCATGATAGAACGCTAGATCGATCAAGGTAATTCTAACATAGTTTTGAGGATTCACGCTGCATCTCAGAGCCTAGGATGATTATTAACCTAAGTATCGCGTTTCTATTCTGCATGTGGCAAGCAGAAACGCGACCAACGAATCTAACAAGTGAGTGGCCGTGCTGCAGCGTTGCGGTGCCTATCTCTATATTGTGACGCGTCCCACATCCCACCTCATAGACACATTTGGTGAAGCTACATCGACTTGTCTTGAAGTTCACTGTTCCAGGAGTGTTACTGTTCCAACGATGCGAGGGCAACTTGATCCGCGCAAGAGATTCGTCGACAATTCGCTTGAATAGAAGCATCTCGTTTGCGTTCTCTTGGTCGCGCCAATCGCGTCACGATCTTTCAAGCAATCCTACTGTGTCCGTGCACCCAACGATCGGATTCAGGCAACGATCGGGGAACAACAATTACACCCAATTTTGACGCGTAATAACTCAACCACCATGCCAGGTATTAATGATGCGCTTGCAGAGATTTATAATTTAAACCCTGGCGATAAACTTGTCTATACAAAAATTGCGCTTAAGCATGGTGTTGATCGTAATACTCTATCGTGCGCGCACCGTGGTGTGCAGGTCCCTTGTCACAGTTCAGAGTCCCTCTTGCCTCAATAAACGACCGCACCTCACCTTCTGTGAGATGCGACTGCCTGCACTACACTAGCGCTGTTTACAGCCAGCTGTGTATATATACTTTTCATAGCTTCACACAATAGAACCCCAGTTCAATCCTCAAATTCCCTGCACACTGCTTGCACCACTCACTGCAACACATGCAGACAGACACTTATTGTACATACAGCCTTAGATCACTCCACTTTGTCGTATCCTCTTGTCTAGGTCGACTAGGTAGGCCTTCATAGTTAACCAGCCTCAATTTACCAACACCACATTGGCCTGAATAAGACTACGTAGGGAGCAAAGAAAATTGACTCTAATAGAACGCAGGTCCTGGCATCAGAGCGAAAGACATTGTGATATGCTGTACGTTTCATATTACTGTTCTCAGTGTAGGAAATGCAGCATCTTAAATATGCGTTACAGGCTTACAACTTCACCAGATTCCTTGACACGAGCGAAAGCTGGTGACTGTGCAGCAGCCATCAAGAAAGTGGGCTGACCGTTGAAACTTGACGCGACTGTGGCTCCACGCCAAGATAATCAAGAAGATGCTTTACCTGTCTTGTTGATGCCAACGCCCTTTATGTCCCTTTTTAAGAAGTTAAGGCCTCACAATTCCAGAAATAAATAGTTGCTCTAAGTCAAAATAGGGTGCTGCGCCGCGTATCAGGCGCCAAACTAGCCCAGAGGCTAAGCCTCCCCTTGTGCCGTTAGAGCGTGTCTTGCAACTCTTGTTAACGTGAGAAAGTTACGTAGCAGTACCAATTCTACCTAAATATCTACAGCTTCTGCCAGATCTGCAGGTATTTATAGACCATAGTTGAGTGAAACAATAAGCACCCTATCAATACAACATAGCCGAGGTATGCACAGAACATAAGCTTTGGTCGCGTGTTGATGCATGCTACACTGCCTACCGTATAGGTTATGCGGCCAAGATAAGGCCGCCACGGTTCATCACGCTTTGTGATGCGACAACACCGTAACGTTGAGGTACAATGGTAGGGTAAGGTGGTCTGAGCAGCAAGTCCATTCATGTTGGGGCGCCATTCCACGGGGATATAAAGCAGTGGGTTTGGTGCGTCTTTCACAGCACCACCTCGATCTCATCACTCCGAACAGCCAGCCACCTAGTTCATAACAATATCCTATAGCAGCCAAAGATTATCGCCTGGTAAGCTCACCCTTATCCTTGCGTTAGAATTTTACGCTGAACTGACTTGTGTAGGAATCATGAAGCTCAATATCGGACTTGTTCTCGCCATTGCCGCTGGTGGGCTGGCTCAAAGCGCTCCAGCTTTGATTGATGACACCCGTCCTGGAGGTGGAATTGATGAGAGGCCATGGGAGGGGGGTTCAGTCGCACCTTGGGATGCCGCTGCCGCTGGTGGGCTGGCTCAAAGCGCTCCAGCTTTGATTGATGACACCCGTCCTGGAGGCGGAATTGATGAGAGGCCATGGGAGGGGGGTTCAGTCGCACCTTGGGAGGCCGCCGACTCTCAGATGCAAGCGCGCAGCTACAACGCACATGCTAGGTCCGGTGATAATCTCTTCAAGAGGAAGTGCGAATCTACCGCTCCTTATGGCTGCAGCAAAGATGGATTCTGCTGGAAGGTTTGCGGAGACGGCGGGAAATGGTGCTGGACTGGTACCGGAAGCAATGGAGAGAAGGAGTTCCGCAAATGCTCCAACTGGGGCCAGTGCTCGCAGTCTCATCCATGTGCTACGGGCTGCAAGAAACACCCCGAAGACTGCGGCTGCAGCTGCTAACTTCACCGGGCACCCTACTTGAGACAGTGCACAATAAAGGGAAAGCGGAAGCTTAGAAGCTAAACGAAGATCTATGCAGCAACCTGCGTCTATTTAAATCTAGTTGATTTATCATTTTATCTATATAACGTACCGTGTCTGTGCGCGCAATGCGCGGATTCGCGCAATGCGCCGAACCACCAAAATAGCTCACTCAAAAATGAGGCTATGGAGCCACACACAATAGTTATTATCGCGAGATAATCTGTTAGAGTATTCTATAGGCCTATGCGATAATATTCTCTTATATATTCTACTTATATAGAGTTGCTGTTCAGCCGCTGCGGGTAGTGTGAGTGCGGGCAGGTGGAGGAGGCGTCGCAGGTATAGGATGACTACGAGCACCTACCGCACGACGAGCAGGCTTCTTTTTTACTATAGAAGCTTTTAAAGTTGTCTTGTTGCCTCTTTAGGACAATTGTATAGCTTTTTCAGCGTCGCAAGCTTCCTTCTAACGTTGTTTTTCAGCCTTGCGTTCTGCTACTTCTTCTGCCTTCCTAGCTTTAACCTGGTCTCTCTCTTCCTTCTCCCTCATCCGCTGCTCACGCTTCTCCTGTTGAAGCTTTTCTTTGTATAGCTTGTTAGCGTGCCTGAGTTTAGCTATCTCTGCTTTTCTAAGCTCCTCTGCCTTAGCTTCTTGTTGTTTTACCTGCTCATACTAACGTGCTTTTTTAACGCTGTGAGGGGAGTAAAACACTGCTCCACTATAATAGTCCTCAGGTTCCTAGAAGTCAAGGGGTTTGCTCTTCTTCTTGTGCTTCTTCTAAGTCTTAAGAACCTCCTTTAGACCTGCTATCTCATAGTGGAGTAGCTGGTTTTAGACTGAGATGTGGTGGAGGGATTAGCTGATCTTCCTTAACTCCTTACTATCTTTATCCTTGGCAACTTTGCGCAGTAGGGTCTTAATTTTAAGCCAATCTTTTCCAGAATAAGTTGAAGAAGAGCTTCCGCTAGCATTAGAGGCCTAGGGAGAAGGCTCAGCGAAGCAGTGAAGGATAACGTTAGGTTGGAGGGGTGCTATACCAGTCGCCTTAAACGACTTGAGTATCAACCCCTGAGTGAACGTGCTCGTCTAGGCCTTCCAGAATAGGTGGAAGAAGTCACTCTTCTTGATCACCAATAGTCCTTGGCTGTTGTGGAGGTGTGTAGTGAGCTCTTTGGAGTACGCAGTTGAGAGAGGTTTAAACATTACTACATCTAACAGCTGCAGCGTGTAGGTTAAGTGGGGAGGAAGGATAGCCAGGAGTATCCTGTTCTGATTGCAGTAGTTAATGAAGTCCATTGTTACATGAGATCCATGGCCGTCTAGGATCAGGAGGCGCCACTTCCTCCGCGCCTTGGTCTTGGTGAAGCGATTAAACACTTGTTGAAGCCAGGCAACTCCTATATCGTTGTTAGTCCAGCCAGTAGGTGATGAAGAAACAAACACCGAGTGTACCCCTAGCTCTATCTCCTCCACCCAGCTTGATTGGATAGTACTGTTGGCGGAGTCGTAGAGGAGACCTGGCGGCAATGCCGTCCCATCGCCGCACACGCAGGCCAGCAGCGTTACCTATGCCCTATTGCCATCTTGAAGTGATGCCCTAACCTCCCCCTTCTCCCACATCTGCCTACTAAACACGTGTTTAGTTCTAGTGGTGATCCTAATCATGAACCCCTTTTCATCCATATTGTATGTGTAGCAGCTGTTAACCTTATATTTAGCAATCTTGCGTTGTAGTAGGTTAAAGTATAGCTTATACTTCTTATATAAATCAGCGTTGTGGCGATTGGCGTCCATTCCTGTTGAGTATTTTGAGATGAGATGGATAGAGTAGTTGTTGATGAACTAAGTAACCCAGCTCTCGCTCACACGTTCCTTGGCCACAGAAGACGCGAAATTTTGTATTATCTCCCGCGTAGGTAGTATATAGCGAGCAGTAAGCTCTCCTATATAAGTTACAAGCTCCTCTTCTTGTTGTAGGGTAAGCTTTTGTTGTGCAATTGCCTGCTCCTTCCGCGAACGCATTTCACCCCTCCATGTGCGCGTCAACGTTGACCGCACAACACCATGCTTTTGCGCTATTTTGGACCACAGGATCTCATCTTCAGATGCAAAAGTATCACACTCTAAGAGGGCTTCTTCTAATCCCATCGCGTTGTGTTGTTGTGGATGTGTGAGAATAGGGGTGTTTTGGTGGTTCGGCGCATTGCGCGAATCCGCGCATTGCGCGCACAGACACGGTAGTTCACAAGCGAGCGGGCACCCCAACACCAAATTACCAACGTTAGCACTACAACACGTTATGCCTCAACAACGCAGCTCTCAGTTACCTTACAACAAATCAGATATTTAACTTGCTCTTTTTAACATTACATTACAACGCGTTAAGAGTGTAAAACGTGCTGCAGTGATATATAACGTCCCCTGAACGACCCTAGGGTACTTGTAAGAACTACACTGTTTCCTACAAGCCTACTAAGACCGATACCTATCTAATATCCACCCGATCCTGGCATTACTAAGTCCTAATACTTCCCTAGTTCCTAGGACACTAGCTAGTATATAAGCAGAGCATAGCATATTGCTGTAGTAGATAGTTTTTAAGTATCCTTTTGTATAAAACCTTTAGAAATAGAGACTTTCTTCTAGTAATATTTACTTAGTGCTTCTATATACTCTATAGTAGTAACAGACCTAAATTAAAGCTTTTTAGCATCCTATATTATTATATTATACTTAAAAATTTATCTTAGCTAGTAATAGCCTCTAAAGAATATTGCATTAGTGTTTAGTTATAAGCAGCTTATAGGCGCTATTCTATATTAGACTGTACTACTTCTAGTACTGCTTACCTCTTTAGTTAGAATTCTAGAGACCTTCTAATAACTAAAGCCTTTAGGTTTAGATCTTCTTATAACTTACTACTCTAGGATTACTCTAGAAAAGCTGCGTTAGATTATACTAAAGTAGACATATAAAGACTACTAACAACTTACCTAAACTAGATATAAACCTAATATTAGACACTACTACTAGACTAACTATAAGGTCCTAAATTTAACTTAAGTTAAGATAATCTTAAGATTTAGCACTAGCAACTTAATTACTAACTTCTTAGAAGAGTAACTCTAGCTTAGTAGCTTATTAACCTAATCTAGCTTAGAAGATAGCAGCACTAAGAAGAGAACTTGCTTAGTTGTAAGCTAGTCTCTTGCTAGCAGATTACCTACTATATACTACTAAAACACTACTAGTATAGGTTGTATAACACTCTAGTATAAGATACCCTTCTAAGGGTAGCTTTATCTTTACTATTTACATAAAGCTATCTAAAAAAACTCTTAATATTAAAGTACTGTTAGATAGAAATAACTCTACTTTTTAGTAATAGCAAGTATTAATATAGAACTAACTTAAAATTAATTTAGATTACTATTATAGTATATATATAGATATTACTCTTGTCTAGAGTTATACTATAGAATTAGCTAAAGAGTACTTAGAACCTTAGTATTTATCTAAAGATAATACAAACTATTTATAATTAGCAAAAGAGATAATTTCTCTATTAAAGTTCTATTTTGTTACAAGAAAAATAGGGCTAAAAGTAAGGCAAATTTTGATAAACTTAAGATAGATAAGTTAGAAATATTCTCTATATTTAAAAGTAAGTTCCTTAGTGTAATAATTAAAGAACAGATATTTAAGTTAGAATAGTTTTACTATCTATAGACTAAGCTAACTCTAGCTCTCTAAGTACTTAATCTTAGATTTAAGTAGTAATAGAATAACTTCTTTTCTTATATAGTAAAGTACTTTACTACTTATAATATAAAGAGAACAAATAACTCTACTGCGTTATAAACTCTGTTTTTATAACTACAGAAGCTTATATTTAGACTCTTACTAAATATAAAATAGAACTTTATCTAAACTTACTAATAAGAATACTTAGTTTAACTTTAACTTAACATATTTACTTAAAACTCTACTATACTATATTAACTATTAATTACCTCTACTTCTACTAGAAATTAAACTCTAGGTACTTACTATAACTATAGTAAACTAAAACACTTTATAAAGGAGTATACTACATTATATATATATATAAGATTAAGGTTAAATAAGAGGATTTTATAGATGCTAAGAAAGACTTTATATCTAACCTAATCTCTATAGAAAATAGTACTGCCTAAGAAGAGTACTTTACCTAGGCCTAAACTAATATGATCTCTCTAACCTTTTATTGTCTTATTTGTTTAGCAGGCCTTATTTTCATATTTCTACTATGCTATACTATAAAAGTTATAGTGTTTAACTCTACTTCTTAGTTAACACTAGTGCTTAAGGTTTCTTATTTTTAAATTCTTCTATTGCATGTTCTATTTCTATAGCTCTTAAGACTCTAATCTAAAAGCTCCTCTTTAAGGTTTAGGTAAAAGGCTTTTAGAATTAAATTATATCCTTAGTAGCCTACTATGTTCAACTATATATAATTATTAATAGAAGAAAGGTCTATAACTACCTCTTTATTATTATTAATCTAGGTTTATAGAACTATATTATTAGTATTAAGTAGTTAAGATAATTTAAACTTAGCCTTAATACAGAGTAATTCTAGCTTTTTTAGCTAGCTAGGTACCTATACTTCTATAATCTAGTACTACTTTTACTAATAACTGTGTATTTAAGTAAACCTCTATTAAATAATTAACTAGATATTAAATATAAAGATTAACTTTAGAAAGTAGATAACTATTAGCAAAGACAAAGCCTATGTATAACTCTATAATAAATAAGAAGAGTATTATATATACTAAAGTTCTGCTCTTTACCTCTTTATGCTATGCTAGCTAATATAATCTAAACTTAGACTTTATCTAAAATGCACCTACTTAAGGTTGCTACAATAGCAGCCTTATTAGTAAATGCTTTCTATTTTTCTATAAAAAATTTAGTAATAAATTCTTTATTTACTAGTCTATGTAAGATAGACTGCATTCTAATAGACATCTAAGATAACTCTAATAACGTGTAGATGCTAAAGAAATAACTTCTAGCTTCCTATGCTGAATATTAGAATGTGTTTAACTAGACTAAAGCTAAACCTCTTTCGCTATACTATTCTTATAACTATAAGATAGTATTAGGGAAACCTCTTCTAAACTAATACTTTCTATTATATAAATAAAATCTTCAGAAGCTAGAAGCTACTAAGAAATATATATAGAACTAGTTAAAGTATAAATAGATTTAGAATAGTTAGAGCCTCTTTAAATTGCCTATTCTGTAAATATATAAGCTAAATAGCAGCCTATATATCTATGTAGATTATTAGAAGCTTAACAGCCTTACCTGTAAGAATATGTATCTAATACTTAATATAGACAAGGTATTAGCTTATTCTTCTAAAGTTAAAATCTTTACTAAGTTTAATATTTAAGCAGCGTTGATAAAGTTTTTATAGACTTATCTTCTACAGAGTTTACTATGCTTTAGACTTACTATAATACTTATAAGTGTAAAGTCTTACTCTTTAACTTATATAATAGGCTAGCAACCTATTAAAGGTATATAAACAATATACTTATTAATTACTTAGATAATTTTTATATTAAATAACGTACCTCACGGGCGAGCCGCCCACCCAGGCGAGTCGCCCACTTTTGCCAAGACTCTCAACCATCATACCCTACTTTGGCCTAATACAGTATATAATAAGTAGGAACATAACTCTTACAGTTTGTGTTTAACCTAAGTAACAATCTAAGTTATTAGATCTTAACCTAACCTTTAAGCTAGACAGTCTACTCTATACTACTTATTATTACCTTTTGCTCTTAAGACAGACAGATAGTATCTGTACTTCTTATTGCAACCTCTAACCCCTTTAGCATCCTATTACTATATTTATCCCTAAGAACTAATTAAATAGTGCTTATAAGCTTTGCTTAAAGTATAACCTTAACATTTTAAACACTCCTAAGATGTCTACTACCTTAAGAAACTAAACTACCCTAAGCAGCTCTAACAAAGCTCTACCTGTGTACAAAGCAGCACTAAGTGCAGGTACAATCTTAGTTGCTAAACTAGACCTGTATAAAGGTAACTGCAACAAACTTAATAAATAGCTCCTTTAATAGGACCTATTCTTTACGTTCTAAGGACAGAATGTACCTAAAGTCTAGCGTGTAACGCTAATAGCTAGTCACCTACGTGACTAGGCCCTTAAGTAGATTAAGCTATTCCTCTAGCAGTACACTGCTAGTAAAGCACCTAATAATGTTTATAAGTAGATATGTAACATTAATAATTTTAAGGAAAAGATCTGTACAATCTTTAGAGTTATTAATAAACCCTCTATAGCTTAACGCAAGATCTAACATATTTAACAACATTAGTCTGCTGCTAATTATATAGCTAACTTCTAATATCTTGCAGCAAACACTAACTAGAATAACACTGCTCTTATAATAATATTCTGTTAAGGCCTTAAACCTTAAGTTAAGGAAGAACTAATGCGCACTAGCGCCACTCTTAACACCTTAGACACACTTATTAAGGAGGCTATAGATATTAATAATTAGCTCTACAAACCTAACTATAAGCTTAGCTAAGGAACACGTATACTATTTAAAAACACTATCTTACTACTACACAACTTATAGAGAAACTAGGCACCCTAATAAAGATAATAAGGTACATATTACTAGCCTAACTCCTCTTAACGTGTGCACACTAGAACTAACAGTAGTTACTACAGCCCTAAGGCTATAGACCTGTTAAACCTTAATAAGGCTCTAGCTATAGGTAGATAGAATTAGAAAGAACATAGTAGTAAAGGGAAGAGTAAGTCTTTAGTAACTTGTTATAGCTGTAGCAAAATAGGCTACTATGCCTAAGACTGTTAAAGCAAGAATAAAGTAATTTAACAGCTTAACATAATTACTAGTGTTAATAAATTGCACGCTAATACTAGTAAAGAATAGGAGATTCTTACTAAAGACATAGGACGTCTTATAGAGGACCTAGAGACAGATTCTGGGACAGATAACTACATTATACCTGATAAGGACTAGTGAAACGTCTAAAGCAGAGCACCTATACCTTATTAAGAAAACTAGTGTAATAAGGAACTATAACTATTTAATAAACACATAAAGGAAGACGCAGAGCACTACTACAGACAGTGCGTGCTAGTCTCTAACAATGCCCTTACCTTGTTAGAAGGATTAGGACCTAAGTAAGCCAAACTCTGTGTGCAAGAAGCTTTGCAGGCCTATTAAAACAAGGACAAGTAAACACCTACATCTAGTAGTGCAGCTAAAGGGAATTATAAACAAGCACTTATTGCTATCTACAACCTACGAAAGACTAGTGTAGACTAGGATTGCGAGTGGACAGCGCACCACGCGCACCACAACAACAACTGTCTAGAACAGAAGAAAGTAACAAAAGTAAAGGTATTACTACCTTGCTACAAACTAGACTACTGTAAACTATGTCACAACTGCATGTTATAGAAAGTGTGCTAATTTAACAATTACTAAATCTACTTCTATAATAAGTTAAGCTTAGGATAGTTCCTAGTAACATAACCTACTTATAATAAATAATAGTTAAGATGCACTAATAATATCTATAAAGTACACTTGTAGGACAAGAGGGAGAAATAATGCTTTCCTAGAGAAGTGTTGCTACAGCTAGCAGGCCTTAAGTTTCTAGTTATTAACAAAGAATGCTTAAATCTATGTTAGTAATAATGCTTTAACTTTAACTGCAGCTTATACTAGGCTACAAAGTATAATTAAGGATTTGCAGGACTGCAGGAGTATAAAACTAGCAAACTAGAAGAAGAATCTAAATTAGAAGAGTCTTTTTTAGACAAGCGCCTGTAGCAAGCGCTAGGGATTAATCTATTAATTTTATTAGGACTAATTACCTTGTTAGAATTCCTGTTGTGTTAAATAGCAAACAGATAACAGCACTAGTAGACTTAGGAGCACAAGGAAATTATGTGTCTTAATTTGCTATTAATTATACAGGCATAACTAAGCAAAGAAAGAATAAGCTATACCCTTTATAAGTTGCTAACAGAGAACTAATGCTAGGAGAGTCCTTAGTAACCTACAAAGTAGTACTACAACCTCTAAGAATACAGGATTACTATAAGCTAATAACCCTAGACATGTTAGGTACAGCTACCTACAATATTATATTAGAATTACTATAGTTACAACATTACAACCTACAAATAGATTAGACATGCAGCAAGTTAACACTGCAAAGGGACTGTGTTTGCAGCACACTACAGTTAGAACCTCTATAAGCCCTAGAGCAGCTAAGAGATAAGAAAAAGATTAGTAGTATCCTTTTAACTAAGACGTGCTAAATAGAAGTAGTTAACTATATAGAGACTAACTAGCCTTTAGCTTATAAAGTGACAGTTAAGGAGAAGAGTGCACCTTCTGCTATCCCTAATATGTACAGACAGTATACACAGATGTTTAAAGAAGAGCTTACAGCAAAAGCCCTACCTAAGTATAAGCCCTAGGATTATAAAATTAAGCTCTAGGAAGGAAAGTAACTAACTTTTAGGCCTCTATACTAGCTATTAAAAAAGGAACTTGTTATATTACGCAAATATATTAAAGAGAACCTTAAGAAGGGATTTATTAGACAATTAGAATTAACTGTAGGGTATCCTATTATGTTTGTACCTAAGAAAGATAGCAAGCTACAACCTTACATTAACTTTAGGAAGCTTAATAATATAATAATTAAGAATTAATACCTCTTACCTAATATTACAAAGTAACAAGATTAATTATAAAGAGCTAAGTACTTTACTACATTAGATTTAAGAGGAGTATATAACCTTATCTACATAAAGAAAGGTAAAGAATAGA
The DNA here is from genome assembly GCA_016920805.1 of Stagonosporopsis cucurbitacearum. Classification (NCBI taxonomy): domain Eukaryota; kingdom Fungi; phylum Ascomycota; class Dothideomycetes; order Pleosporales; family Didymellaceae; genus Stagonosporopsis; species Stagonosporopsis cucurbitacearum. Next base: position 1,689,134 of record JAFEKD010000020.1, on the reverse strand, counting down.
AGATAGTATTTAGGACAAGATATAGACTCTATAAGTACCTAGTTATACTGTTTAGTCTAATAAACACACTAGCTATGTGCTAGGAGTTAATTAACAACGTCCTTAGGGCACATCTTAACAAGACAGTAGTAGCGTACTTAGACAATATCCTAGTGTACTTAAAGACACTAGAAGAGCACATACAACACATTATAGAAGTGCTAGAATGCTTAAAGTAAGCAGATCTCTAGCTAAAACCTAAGAAGTGCAAATAGTATAAAGAAGAAGTAAAATTCCTAGGGTTTGTTGTAAGACAACATAGAGTAAAGATAAGCAACACTAAGATAAACGTAGTAAAGAATTAGCCTACCCTAATAATAGTTAGAGGAATTTAAAAATTCCTTAAGTTTATTAACTTTAATAAATACTTTATTAAGGATTACTTAAAAAAGGCCTTACTGCTTACAAAGCTTATGCAGAAGGACACACCCTTTAGATAGGGAAAGGAACAGGATAATGCATTTAAGTTATAACAACAGGCATAAATTAACTTCTTAATATTAATTATATTTAAAAGTAATAAGCTAATATAAATAGAGATAGATACCTTAGACCTAGTATTAGGAGTATGCATTACGCAAGAAAAAGATAGACAATAGTACCTAATTGCTTACTACTTACACAAGTTCTTAGGACTAGAGGAACAATATAATATACACAACAAAGAACTATTAGTAATTATATTAGCTTTAGAATATTAGTAAGTGTACGCTAAAAGTTATTTAGAACTTATAATCTATATAGACTATAAAAACCTAGTACACTTTACTACTACTAAGGTACTAAACAGACAACAAGTAAGATAGTTAGAAATGCTAGGACAATATAAGTTTAAGATATTATATACCCTAGGTAAAGACAACAGCAGAGTAGACACTCTTAGCTAAAGACATAACCTTGCAGGCAAAAAAATAATTAACAAAACTGCTATTTTAGGAGTTAATAAAGACAGATCCTTAGGACTATTATAACAGCTTAATCTAATTATGTAAGTTTAGAAGGAACAATACATACTAACGTAAGTACTAGATAAGTTATAGATAAAGTTTATAGAAGATTACTATAACAATACGCTTTATAGACACCTAGGACTTATGCGCACTATAGAACTTATTAAATAACACTATAAGTTCCTAAATATAAAAGACAAGGTTACTAAATATATTAAGAGTTATGTTACTTGCTAGTAAAATAAACACAGTACACACACAAAATATAGAGAAATGTAGGTAATAGAACTACTAACAGCACTATAAATATATATTATAATAGATTTTGTTATGTAGCTACCTATATTTAAGGACCTTGTTATAAACTATAACTATAATTTAATATTTGTAGTAGTAGATAGATTTACTAAAGCTGCTAAGTTTATACCTTTCTAACACAGTTGTACTGCAGAGCAGCTTGCACAAGTGTTCCTAGACAGGATTATTTAACACTACAGCATACCTAAATTAATTATTAGCAACAGAGACAAGCTCTTTACCTTAAACTTCTAGACAACGTTTCTTGTAGAAGTAGGCACTAAGAAGAAACTATTAATAGCCTATTACCTGCAGACAGACAGACAAACAGAGCAAGTAAACTAGACAATAGAGACGTGTCTCTGCATCTACTGCAACTAGTAGCAGGATAATTAGGTTTTACTCTTACCTATAGCATAAATTGCATATAACAACAAAAAATTAGAAGTAACTAGCTACATGCTGTTCTTTATAAGCTATAGAAGATATCTAAATCTCTTTATACAAAGTCTTAACAGTAATATCTAAATAGAATTAGTAATATCTTTAGTAGATAAACTAAAGGAAGTATATTAGAAATTGCCTAAAAATATTACTAAAGCTTAGTTATAAGTAATCTCCTATATTAATAAGAAAAGAAAAATAGCACCTCTGCTAAAGAAAAGGAATAAAGTGTATCTCCTTACAAAAGACCTACATATAAGGCAACTAACAAAGAAACTAGACAAAGTTAAAGTTAGACTGTTCTTTATTTCTTAACAGATTAGCCCTGTAAACTATAGACTTAATCTACTAAAGAATGCAAAAATCTACCCTGTGTTCTATATCTTACTACTAGAACTAGCTAACTTAAGAACGCTAATCTAGAAAGACTTCTACTACTAAGCTAACAGTAATAATAAGTAGGAAGTTAAAAAAATAATATAACACTAAGGAAAAGGACAAAACACTAAGTATCTAGTTAAATAGTTAGGATACCTACACTTAGAAAACATATAGGAACTACAGAAGAACCTTAACAACTGTAAGAAGCAACTCCTGCAGTATTAAGAAGAGAGACACTACTAGAAATTAAACCTATAAACAAAAACAAAACTTATTTAACTTCTAATTAAATAAACTTTAACTGGAAGTTAAATAATAAAAAATATAAGTAATAAGAAAACACAAAAATATACCTTATAGATTGCTAACAGATATTAAAGGAAGTTTACTAAGTTCCTATAGAAAGGACTAATCTACAACTTCTGCTAGAGTAGGAGCCTTAGGATTAATAGAAGTTATAGCTTTATTAAAATAAGCTTGCTATTCTAGCACCTTAATATCTGCAGTGTCCTAAGCCCCTGCGTTAAACACTTACTATTCTTACTGTTTTAATAAAGCTCTTTGTTTACGTAACTGCTAGGCTTTTAAGTAAAGCACCTGCATCTTAGCTAGCGCTGCCTCTGCAATTGCTTCTTGCGCCTTAAGCACTTTATCTGTTTCTTCTTCTTACTTTTAGAGCTTTTCTATCTCTTTATTAATCTAAGAAAAGTTAGGTATAGGGATGTCTATAGGAACACATAACTCTGCGCCTACCTACTTATAGTTACTATACTTCTTACTTAATAATAACAACTTGTATAATAGGTTCTCTTTTATATAACGCTTACAGGTAACTATAGCTAAGCTACCTTTACAGTTAATATAATTACTATACTTATAATAAAAGAAGGTGCTACATAACATTATAAGGTTAGCTTATAAGGATATAAGCTAGAGGAAGGGGAGGTAGTGTTACAAACTTAAATAGGAGTCTAAGGAAGGCACAGTTATGTACAGTAGAAAGTATTACAGGACAGAATAATAACTTTATTAGAGGCTACACCCTACCTAGACAATAAAGGTGTATAGGGACAACTAGGCCTAAATAGGTAAAGTGTCTTAATAAGATAAGTTATAACTAAATCTAGGATTCTAGGATAATAGACTAATAAGAGTTACTCCTTGTCTTACTAGTATTATAGTCTTATAAGAAGAAGTCCTATAGGACTCTAAGACTTTATAAGACTATAGTATATAATAAGTTAGAACACAACTCTTATAGTTTGTGTTTAACCTAAGTAATAATCTAGGTTATTAGATCTTAACCTAACCTTTAAGCTAGACAGTCTACTCTGTACTACTTATTGTTACCCTTTACTCTTAAGACAGACAGATAGTATCTATACTTCTTATTGCAACCCCTAACCCCTTCAGCATCCTGTTACCATATTTATCCCTAAGAACTAATTAAATAGTGCTTACGAGCTTTGCTTAAAGTACAACCTCAACATTAGCTAACTACTTCCTAAGCTAAAAGCTATCTTAGTTATAGGAAGGTCTATTTAAAGTCCTAGAATAAGTAGAATACTTATAGTAATTAAAACTTCTTCTAGATTCCTAAATATATAATATCTTTGCTCTAAACATACTATAGAAAGACGTAAGCAATTCTTTGCTAAGGTAAGAAGCCCTAAAGCCTATAGGAATCTCTATCTAAGGTGTAGAAGAATAAGAGGTATAAGAGATTCTTAGTAGTAAAATAGTATACTGTTAGCTTTATTACTATGTAAGTTAAGTTAGATATAATTTAAATCTTACCTAGTATCTAGTGGAGAATTTTAAAAGCGTACTATTTAAACTTTATATATATTATAAAAAGTTTTTAACTAACTAAAGCTTTTAAAAGACTTAGTAAAGTATACTAAAGCTTAAGAGGAAGAGAAGTAATAGAAGATTTATAGGATAAATTAGACTAGAATGAAGAAAATCTAGGATATTAAGTGTAGTTAGTTTAAACTAGAACCTAGAAATGCTGAAAGAAAAATAAAAGAAAATTAAAAGTATAATAAAGCTATCTTAGACTAGTATTAGATAGATTAGAAAATGTCTATATCTAATAGGTTGTTAAAAATATTAGACAGCTTGCTGTCTAACGCCCTTCTAGCCTAATTGTCTAGGCTGCTACTACAACTACAACTCTCTCTACTCTAAGCCTTCCTAGAAGCAGTCTAACTCTAAGTAGACTATCCTACTACTAGATAAGTACTATAGTTACCTGTGTTCTATTCTTTACCTAACACCTATAGGAATACTACTGCCTACCTTAGTACTACTACCTTCTCTAATAACTTAGCTACTATTTTCTATAGGTTTTAGATAGCTTTCTAAGCTATATAATTAGTTGTTAGCTATATATAATACTAATAGAGCAATATATTAGTAGCAGATACCTTCTTAAGCTATGTAGTTACTACCTATACTATACTTACTTAGGTGTAAGCTAACTAATAGAGATTACTCTACGCAGTCTTACAAACTGCAACTGCCAGTATTACTTTTAACTCCTTAATCTTCTTATTCTTCTTAGCTATAGCTTTCTCTTATATAATAAAGTTGCTCTAAGAGGTATTATACTTAGCACTAATATAAACTAGCACTAAATAACAATTCTTATTCTAAAGTATATAGTAGTTATACTTTATTAACAATGCCTTTTTAAAGATATACTATACTATAGTACTATAAGTAAAGGTATAGATAGAATAAAGGTAGATAACTTAGTAGGCTACTGTAAGAGCAGTAAGTAGAACAGGTATTAGTATAGTACTAATAAACAAGCCTAGAAAAAGTTAGCTAAAATAACTGTTAGAAATAAGAATTATGATTATAGTAGGATTATTGTCTATTACTAGCTAAAGATAATAGGCATAGCTAGTTTATATTAATACCTAGCCTTAATATAAACTCTAACTAAACTAAAATAATATAGTAACTGTAGGTTCTTTACTAATATAATAGTTATATTAGAACTAGGTCTAAGTATATATCTATTTAAAATATAAAATATATAATTAGTCTAAATAATGACTAAAATAAAGATAGTAAATAAGAGTAAATAGTAAATAGATTTAGCAAATCTAGATAGGTAAAAGATAAAGGAAATATTAGTAATAGGTATATTAGAGCCTAAATAGAAAATACTAAGAATAAGGCGGTCTACACTATAGATTAAAGATAATCTACTTACTAAGGCAGAGAGTAATATTAGAGCTACACTATTTCTTATAAGCTTACTAAGACTAATATATATCTAATATCTACTTAACCTTAGTATTACTATATTCTAATACTTCTCTAGTCTCTAGAACACTATTGTAAGAGTACAGCCGCTGCGGACTTGTATGTAGGTAGAAACCAGATAGATTAATAGCCGTCAGCTCTAGGACAGAGCTGTCCTTAATCTTATGTCTGTCCTAGAGTAGAGTTTGAACAATAAGTCTAAGGCAGACTTTCTTAACTCTAATGCTAGCTTTAGCTAATCTATTAACTGTGTCTTAAGGCATAGACTGCTAAGATGCTAACCTTAGGTCTAACCTATTACAGGACCCCCTTACTTGCGTCTTATTTATTTACACTCCCTCTGTGTAAATAACTATCCCTACTATACTTTTTTTAACTTAATATTCTACTCTACTTATTTACCTAACTTAGTTATGTCTTTATTACTATAGTTGCTAGTACTTGCTAAAGTACCCCCTATAACAAGGATAAGCGTCCTGCGCCTATCTCTAAGGAGGAAGAGGATAACAGCATAACAAACTAGGTAAGTCTCCTATCCTCCTGCTTAATTTTATAAGAGCTTGCTAACTATATATACTAACTTTAAGCAGCTCTCTTTTTTACTTATTTTACCTTATAAGTATAATAATATAGAATACTAAAGAGCTTGAATTTAGGTCTATTACTACTATAAAGTATATAGAAGCACTAAGTAAACGTTGCTAGAAGAAAGTCTCTATTTCTATAAGTTTTATACAAAAGAATACTTAAAAACTATCTACTATAGTAATGTGCTATACACTGCTTATATACTAGCTAGTGTTCTAAGAACTAGGGAAGTATTAGCACTTAGTAATACTAGGATTAGGTAGTTATTAGATAGATATTAGTCTTAGTAGGCTTATAAGAAATATTGTAGTTCTTATAATAAGCACTCCTATTAGGCTAATACTATTGCTAAGATAACTAATAAGAAGCTTAAGGAAGTCTTTAGCGCTAATTATACCTAGGTTATATCTATAGTTAGTAGTAGTTCTCTTTCTTAAGGTGCTGTTAACTAGAATAACTTTAGTATTTACACTTTATGCCTACTTAATAAGCTTAAGTATAGTTTTACTAAGGGAACCTTATATAAGCCTTATTAGAATAAGTATTTTTTTACTATAAGGTGTGTACTATTATTTCTTTCTACTGTAACTTACTATTACTAACTTTTATATAGCTCCTTTATAGTAGTTAGCCTATAGCTTATAGAATTACTACTATAGTAGCTCTTCTTATAAATAGTGCCTAGTACTAAATTCTTTATAAGACTTAGTTAAGCAAAATCTATGCTAACCTTAAGCGCTGTACTAATATTACTGTTTAGAAGGACCTTCTATCCTAGCCTAGTAATGTAGAGTCTACTTCTAGTTATAATATTAAGTAGTCTAACTATAAGAAAGAGTTAGAGGATAAGGCTACTAACCTTTTAGAGTTTACTATTCTTATATATAAGTTAGTTAGTATTACCTATAATCAACTATATAAAATCCTTAAGAACTAAATATAGCTTAAGTTTATTATAAGTCTTTTCTCTCTTTTTTACTTATAAGCTACTTATAATAACTAACTAGTCTATAGTTTAGTAGTATGTTAGTGTTTACTACTTGCTTTAACTAGCTTAATAATAGCCTCTGTGCTAAGTTCTAACTTAATAGTTTCAATACTAAGTATAATTATAAGTTTATTGACAAACTTATAGCTAAGATTAATAATTAGGAATTAGGTTATTATACTTCTTTGCCTAGGCCTAGTAGTTCTTAGAGTAACTAATCTATTTGTCTATTTAGTTATCTTAGTGTTAAGAGCCTAGGTATACCTTACTCTTTAGAGCTTCTTTTTTAATTTAATCTTCTTTCTTTATTATCTACTTACTTCTTCTTATAACTTTTTTTTATACCCCCTTTATTATTCCTAATCTAGAGTCTTATCTTTCCTTTCTTCTCTTAGATTAGGTATAGTGTTATTAAGGTTATACTTTAAGCAAAGCTTATAAGTACTATTTAATTAGTTCTTAGAGATAAATATAGTAATAAAAAGCTAGAAAGATTAGAGTTTATAATTAAGGAGTATAGATACTATCTATCTATCTTAAAAGTAAGAGTAATAATAAGTAGTACAGAGTAGACTGTCTAGCTTAAAGGTTAGGTTAAGATCTAATAACTTAGATTATTACTTAAGTTAAACACAGACTATAAGAGTTATATTCCTACTTACTATATACTATAGTGTCTCAGAAAGTCCTAGAGTCCTATAGAACCTAGTCTTATAAGACTGTAATACTAGTAAGACAAGAAGTAACTCTTATTAGTCTGTTATCTTAGAATCCTAGATTTAGTTATAACTTGTCTTATTAAGATGCTTTGCCTATTTAGGCCTAGCTGTCCCTATACACCTTTATTAACTAGGTAGAGTACAGCTTCTAATAAGGTTATTATTCTATTCTGTAATACTTTCTACTGTATATAACTATACCTTCTCTAGACTCTTGTTTAGGTTTATAATAAGTGTGTGTATATATACTTATAGTATATATAGTATACTAAGGTTAGAGTTAAAGTTAGCTAGTACGTTTCTAGCTAGGTCTTAATATAGCGTTATTAATACTAACTATTAATCTAGAGCCTCTAGTTGTTTACAATTATATCCTAGCTTTTAGGTCCTAGTTATATAACTAGCCTACGCTACTAACTATTTCTTATCTTACCTCTTAGTGCCTACTGCTTACTCTGCGCATATTTGTTTAACGTCCTATTTCCTAGTAGATATTCTATTATTGTTTATAATTAATAAAGAGAGTTATTAATTATTATTACTAGGTTATTGTAGTAGAGGCTTTTGTAGGTAAAGGCAGAGTCTATCTCTATAGAATACTAAGTATATCTTTCTTAGTATATCTAACTTAATATTGTAAGAGAAGACTACCTTTATTACTGTAAACTTCCTATTCTTCTAGTCTAACTTTTAGTATCGTTAGTTATTAAAGAAGTAGTTCTCTAACTTTAACTAAACCTTATTTTCTACTTAGAACTATAGGGACACCTTACAGTAGTAATTAGCGTACTATTCTTATTTGTGCTAGGATTCTACTATCTTTAATTAGATATACTGAAAGGTTTCTTTAAACTTCTTAACTAAAGCTATTATAGCTTTTATAGAGTCTTATGCGCTTTAATCTGTAGAGTTAGCTACTTTTTTAGTGTTAACCTGCAGAAAGTCTATATTATTTCTATGCTAGAGGAGGAATAGGCTTATAGTAATAAAGGCAGTAACTTGCCTCTAGATAGAGATCTAGGCTACTAGTAATAGCTTTACCTAGTCTTATTAGTCCTACTCTATAAACACCCTTAGCTATACTTCTATAATAGGATTTATTTGTTTAGTAGCCCTATTAGTCTATAGGTAGTAGGCTGTTAATATCTACTAGGAGACTCTTAGTAGCTTACACATAGTTGCCTAAAATCCGCTTATAAACTAGGTTCTATAATTAGTTACTATAGTGTCTAGCAGCTAGTAATAGGTAATAACTTTTTTAATTAAAGCATAGGCTACTGTTTCTACTATTATATCTAGTAAAGGGATAAGTACTACGTTCTATAACAATTAGTTTGTAACTACTATTAGGTTCTAGTTGCCCCTACTCTTAGGTAGGTTAGTGATAAAGTCTATAGACAGTTCCTTTTATATCTACTCTAGTAGTAGCAAAAGCTTTAGGAGGCCCTACTTTAGTTCTTTCTATAGTTTAGTTCTTTTATATATATTATAGTTCTCTATATATCTTTAGATTAATAAAGCTATATTAGGCTAGAAGTATATTCTAGTAATAATAGCGTAGGTATTTATATGTCTAGGGTGTCCTGCTATAGTAGAATAGTGTAGCTTGTTAATAATCTGTCCTCTTAGTTCTTCTCTTTCTAGGACCTACTTCCTTCTCTAGTATAGGAGTTGCCCTTACTTATCTAGTGTACATTCTAACAATAACACTTTAACTCTAAGGTAGGGGGGGAATTTCTAGGCCTTATTCCTTAAGGCTTGCCTAGCTAACTAGTAGGTCTTATTAGTTACTAAGGCTCTTTCTTAGTCCTGTTCTAGCTCCTTAATTTTGTTATAAGGGGCAGTACGTCTTTTATTTAGTAGTTCTTAGGTAACTTAACTTTTAGTACTAACTTAGTAGGACTTTATTACTAAGGCTTTAGTAATAAGCTAATATACTAGGGCTTTAGTAATAAGCTAACAGTCTAAGGTAAAGGGGACATTAGCTCCTACCTTCCTTTCTTCTAGCTTAAGTTATTCTATATAAGTAAATAGTTTTAGTAAGTAGAAATACTTAGTATAGTACTTTTTATTATTATTACCTATAGCTCTATACTCTTTCTAGTAAGAGAGTGCATTAGCTTTACTATTAACTTTCTTTAGTTAGTAAATAAATATTAAATTATACTAGCTAAGGAAGCTTACCTATTATATATGTTATTTAGATAATAACCTAGTCTTATAGAAGTACTCTAGGTTCTTATAGTCTGTAATAACTGTAAACCTCTTAACCTGCCTTAACTTTATAAACTATTTAGTAATACACCTAATTATAGTAAGTATCTCCTTATTATAGATTATATAGTTTACTTCTGCTATATTATTTCTTATAGGAAAGTACATAGTAGTGTATAGCACGCTATCTTTCCTATATTATAATAAGACTCCTCTTATAGCCTATCTAGATGTATCACACTCTAGGACTGTGTCTAGTTCTAGATTAAAGTTAGTAAGTGTAGGTTCTTTTATAAAGGCAGTCTTTAGGTCTTAAAATACTTTATCTTAGGCTAGCCCTTACTTAAAGTTTACTTTTTCCTTTATTAAGCTTATTAAAGGCCTTACTATTACTAAAAAGTTATAAATAAACTATTTATAAAAGTTAGTAAACTCTAGGAAGCTATAAACACCTTCTACTGTCTTTAGAGGTTCCTAGTCCTAAACTATAGCAACCTTAGCTAGGTCTATCTGTATCTTGTTCCCTACTCCTAATATAAAGCCTAGATACTTAGTTATAGTTATATAAAACCTACTCTTCCCTACGTCTAAGTAGAGGCTAGCCTTACTAAGCTTTCTTATAATAGATAGAACCCTAGCCTTATAGTCTTCCTTTAACCTATTAGAATATATTAGCATATTATCTATGTAAGCAGAGCAGCATTTATCTAGGTCTTAAAGGAAGACCTAGTTAATATACTGCTAGAATGTGCTTAGTGCGTTAGCTAGTCTAAGTAGTGTTACTAGCTATTTATATAACATAAACCTTATTTAAAAGGCTATCTTTTATTTATTACTTTCTACTATATAAATTTTATAGAAAGCTTATACTATATTAACTTTAGTAAACTATTTAGCTTAGGATATCTATAATAACATTCTATAAATAAGAAGTAGAAAGTACCTATGCTTCTTTGTAATAGTGTTAAGGGCTTAGTAGTCTATATAAAACTATAAACTACTACTAGGTTTTTTAGTATACAGTACTAGTGCTACTATACTTAACTTACTAACTTTAATAAACCCTTTATTTATATAGTTTGTAAGCTCCTAATAGAGAACTAATAGCTTCTCCTTAGACATGTTATATAACAGCCCCTATAGTATAGTACTAGGCTTCTTATCTTCCTTTATAAGTTTAATATAATAGTTAATATTAATACTTTTATATAGTACTTACTTATTAGCTTTATCTTTAGAGAAGGTCTTATACTTCCCTTACAGGAATATAGGCAACAGCACCTGTAGGTCTACTATTTCTTTCTTTTATAATACCTTCTAGATATTTACTATTAAGGCTATAAATAAGTAGACTTTAGGGTCTTTTCTTACTCTCCCTTATAATATATTATACAGTCTTATATTAATAGGTATAGAAGTCCTATTAGGATATTACCTTTTCTTACTTTATACTTGTGTTTTTATAGAGTAAATAAAAAGTAACTTCTTTTTTAGTACTATTATTATACTATATTAATCTACCTATTATAGACAGCTAAAGATTAAGTTATACTTATTCTCTCCTTTTAGGATATATACCTATAACATCTTCTTATAGCTGTTAATATTTATATCTATTTTTATAGCCTCTTCTATTAAAGTTATTTTTTTACTAACTCTAATAATCTATCTTTAATTAACCTTAGTATACTATAGACCCTTCTACTATATAAATTTCTTAGAGATAATACTATATATTAGGCAACTAGTGTCTAATAGTATATAAGCTATAGTAGTATTATCTATTAAAGTATGCAATAATATTAGGTTCCTATTTAGCTATTTTAACTAAAACTGTTTAAAATTTAATTCTTTAGAGGTCTACTTTATCTACTCCTATCTGTGTCTCTAGGTAGGAGTAGCTAGTTTTTTAAGTTGCTAGACTTATCTCTTTCTTTAGTAAGTATTTTACTTATAGTAACTACCTTTACTAATATCTATATAGGCCTTTTTATAAGTGCTAGTTTACACCTCCCTATATAGTGTCTGTCTGCTCTATATTAGATATAGAAGTTATTAGCCTACTTTTACTCTTATTTCTCTTTAAATTCCTATTTTACTCTTTTTTTATATTTACCTCTATTTCTAGAGGTATAAGCTTAGGTAGGTTTCTAGTCTATTTTATTATTATTACTACTCTTATAGGTGTAGAAGAACTGTATGCTGCTTTAGCAGATACAGGCTCTCCTTATATTAATATCTACCTTTAGTACTTAGGTTATAAGTTCCTAGAGTAACTATTTATCTAGTATATTAACTAACACTATTTTATCTTGTAAGTAACTCTAGATTACTATTAGATACTTTATTTTTAGGTTTCTTATATTATTTTTTTTTATAGTATTATATACTAACTAGATAAATTCTGTGTTAAATACTTTAAGTAACCTAGTTTATTTTATTAAAATAGTTTATAACTTTATTTAGGATTATTCTTTAAATTAAGAGTCTTAATACTATTTATCTAGAAACTTCTAGAAGTCTGTTATAGAGCTAAATAGGTTTTAATCCTTTTATAATAACCCTACTTAGGCTACTAACTTTTTTAGTTAGTTAAAGATATATACTACTCTATAGCTAAAGTTACTTCTTAACTACTTTAGGTAGTCTACTATTTATGCCTTAAATGTTTAGTATAACTTCTAGTTACTATTAAACTTGCCTATATTAAGTAGCTTTATATTCTAAGTAGGGTTCTTTACTATAACTAGCGTAATAAGCCTTATAGAAGGGGTAGCTGCTATAGTTATCTGCTTACTTAGAATAGCTTATACTTATTGTTATACTAAGGCCTAAATATAGGCTTATAATATTACAGCCTAGCCCTTCTTATTTCCCTAGTGTAAGCTGCTAAGGATCTTCTAGTAGATATTTACAGCCTACTACCTATAGACTAACAGGGCTACTAAATAAATAAATTCTGTTATAGAAGTATAGCTAAAGGCGTTTGTAGGGTAGGACTAACAAGACTAGGCAGAGCTAGTACTAGTAGCCTAGATCTCTATCTAGGGGTAAGTTGCTGCCTCTATTAGCATAAGCCTGTTCTTCCTCTAGCACAGGTATAATGTAGACCTCCTACAGGTTAACGCTAAAGAAGCAGCTAACTCTATTAATTAGAGCGCATAAGACCCTATAAAAGCTGCAACAGCCTTAGTTAAGAAGTTTAAGGAAATCTTCTAGTTTGTCTAATTAAAGATAGCAGAATTCTAGCAGAAATAAGAATAGTATACTAATTGCTATTGCAAGGCGTCCCTACAGTTCTAAGTAGGAGATAAGGTTTAGTTAAAGTTAGAGAACTTTTTCTCTAATAACTAGAGATGCTAAAAGTTAGACTAGAAGAACAGGAAGTTTATAGTAACTAAGGTAGTCTCCTCTTATAATATTAAGTTAGACGTGCTAAGAAAGATACACCTAGTGTTCTATATAAATAGACTCTACCTTTACTTATAAAACCCTCTACTAAGTTATCTTAGTAATAATAATTAATAACCCTCTTTATTAGTTATAAATAATAATAAAATATCTACAAAAGAATAGGAAGTTAAACAAATATGCGCAGAGCAAGCAGTAGGCCCTAAAGGGCAAGATAAGAAATACTTAGTAGCGTAGGCTAGTTATACAGCTAGGACTTAGAAGCTAAGCTATAATTATAAACAACTAGAGGCCTTAGACTAATAGTTAGCATTAAAAACGCTATATTAAGACCTAGCTAGGAACTTACTAGCTAACTTTAACCCTAACCTTAGTGTGCTATGCGCGCTGTAAGTATGCATGCACACACTATAACTAATCTAGGAGAAGGAGAGAGAGATAAGACTCTAGATTAGGAATAATAAAGGGGGTATAAGGAGATAGTTATAAAAAAAGGTAAGTAAATAATAAGGAGAGAAGATTAAATTAAAGTAAGTAAGCTTAACAGCTTTTACTAAATACTATATACTAGAAAAAAAAAATAAGTAAGAAGCTCTAAAGAGTAGGGTATACTTAGAACCTTAATACTAAGACAATAAAATAGACAAATAGATTAGTTACCCTAAGAGCTACTAGGCCTAGGTAAAGAAGTGTAATAACCTAATTCTTAATTATAAATTTTAGCTATAAGTTTATTAATAAACTTATAATTATACTTAGTATTAAAACTATTAAGTTAGAACATAGTATAGAGGCTATTATTAAGCTAGTTAAAGTAAGTAGTAAATACTAATATACTGCTAAACTATAGACTAGTTAGTTATTATAAGCAGCTTATAAGTAAAAAAGAGAAAGAAGACTTATAATAAACTTAAGCTATATCTAGTTCTTAAGGGTCTTATATAGTTAATTATAGGTAACACTAACTAACTTATGCATAAGGACAGTAGACTTTAGGGGGTTAGTAGCCTTGTCCTCTAACTCTTTCTTATAGTTAGACTACTTAATATTATAACTAGAAGTAGACCCTATATTACTAGGCTAGGATAGAAAGTCCCTCTAAATAGTAATATTAGTGTAGTACTTAAGGTTAGCATAGATTTTGCCTAACTAAGTCTTATAAAGAATTTAGCGCTAAGCACTATCTATAAGAAGGGCTACTATAGTAGTAATCTTACAGGCTGTAGGCTAAGTACTGCAGGGGGGCTATATAGAAGTTAGTAATAGTAAGTTAGAGTAAAAAGAAATAATAGTACACACCTTATAGTAATAAATGTGCTTATTCTAACAAGGCTTACACAAAGTTCTCTTAGCAAAACTGCACTTAAGCTTGTTAAGCAGGCACAAGGTGTAGATACTAGGGTTATTCTAGTTAACAGCACCTTTAGGAAAGGCACTGCTGCTAACTATAGATGTAACCTAGGCATAGTTAGCGCTAAAGACTTCCTTAAGCTTCTTATTAGTTATCTTAGCAACAGTATTAGCCTAACAGGAGCGCTTATAAGGCACAACAGGTAAAGGAGAGGGCTGCTTAGAGTTAGCATGTGTAGTTAGTAAGCCCTTGTTAAATTAAGCAGGAGGATAGGAGACTTACCTAGTTTGTTATACTATTATTCTTCTCCTCCTCCTTAGAGATAGGCGCAGAACGCTTACCCTTGTTGCAGGGGGTACTTTAGTAAGTACTAGTAACTATAGCAATAAAGACATAACTAAGTTAGGTAAATAAGTAGAGTAGAACATTGAGTAAAAAAGAGTGTAATAAAGATAGTTATTTAAATAGAAAGAGTGTAAGTAAACAAGACGTAAGTAGGGGGGTACTGTAATAGGTTAGACCTAAGGTTAGCATCTTAGCAGCCTATACCTTAAGACACAGTTAATAGATTAGCTAAAGCTAGTATTAGAGTTAAGAAAGTCTGCCTTAGACTTATTGTTAGATCTCTACTCTAGGACAGACATAAGATTAAGGACAGCTCTGTCCTAGAGCTGACGGCTATTAATCTATCTAGTTTCTAACTACATACAAGTCTGCAGCGGCTGTACTCTTACATTACCCACTTTAGTGCGCACCTACTTCTTTAACTTCTTACTATTACTACACATCCTAAACTCCTGTAGAGCTGTTAATTACTAGCCTTCCTTAACTGTAAGTGTCCTTTCTACCTTAACTTGCTTTCTTTTGTGTAATCTACGTTATATAGCAGCCTTATTAGCTGCTTAAAGCTTAGCTATCTCCTATTGCGCTAACACTAGCTTGTGTACTATTATTGCTCCCCCCTTTGCATAGTGCTTAAGAGCGCTAGTAATAGAATTTAGTAAGCTACCCTACTACTTCTTATACTTGTCTTAAATTAGAGTTAATTATAGCTTAAATTTTAGGGTATTACTTAGGGTTTACAACTACTAAGGCTTATTATTAGTAGGGAGTTGTAGTAATAGAGTGCGCAGCTTTATATTAAGGCCTGTTATAACCTATTCTAGGTTAAAAGGAACTAATCTAGCCCCTTAGAACTCTCCTTAGATGTTACTAGAGGTAAATATAGCACTATAAGCTGCTTTAAAGCATAGCAGGAACTTAAGCTTTATAATATAGTTAATCTAGTTATATATAAGGTTTTTAGCTTAGCGCCTGTATACCTTCTTTAGAGGGGCAAAACAGCCTATATCTAGTAGTTGCAGGAGGTATAATAAGTACAGAGGTATATATACAGTAATAATCTTGTTATCCTTATAGTATTGCTAGAAATCTAGCAAGTTATAGCTCTTATAGCTATTAATAACTAGCAGACAGTAGCTACTAACATTATGCTCCTTTGTATGCGCGTTAAAGTGCTTTAACTAGTTAAGACTAAGCTTATTATTAGTCTAGCTATTCTTAGAGACTCTAATAGCCTAGTCTAGGGGCAGATCCTCCTCTTTGTACTAGCTTAAGAGGTAATTAGCACCTTAGAAGATAATAAAGGGTAGAATAGCCTACCCTTTAGCATTAATAGTCTTAATAACTATTATCTACTCCTAATTGCCTAGCTAGACCTACTTTAGTTGTCCTTATCTCTCTAAAGCTGTAACAACTACTCTATTAGATATCTAGCCTATTATAAAGCCTGTCTTGTTAAAGTTGTATATGTTATTATCCTAGATACTATACTTAGCTTTAATATTAGCTATAAGGCTAAACTAGCCCTAGATTACCTTAGGGTCCTTATAGAGGGCTTTCTTGTAGTTATACTTGCAATTAAACTTTACTATAAGCTCTAGTTAGCACTTAATAAATATACTAGGCTAGTTTAGGCTAATATAGCCTAGACTGTGCTTAGCGCGCAAAGAATTAGCTATATTAGCTACGGCAGTAAGCTAAGGGGGAAGTTCTTGCGCAACTAGCTTAAAGATATACTTAATAATTACCTGCTTTTTAGTATTAGTTAGGCTATATAAGTTAGGCATAGTATTAATATATAAATGCTGTCTAGCGTGTTGTTTACTTATAGTACTTTAGGGGACTCTGTAGATAGCTGCAGTATGTTACTAAGAGAGGTTTATATCTTATTTAAGAGCTTAAAGTGCAAGCTATATTTAAGCTTCTTTTAATATGTCTAACTATAGTTTTTAGGAAGGTATTAGTGTAGAGTTAGTGTTTTAGTAGGGTCTTAGTAAAAGTAATTCTCTTGCCTGTTAATTCTTTCGCCTGTAGGGTACATTATAACTTCAAGCTTATAAAAGAAGTTCTATATTATCTAAAGTATTTAGTAGTATGTTAGATATTATAAAGATTGTAACTTAAAACTCTATTTGGCTAGATCGGAGCTAGCAGGCGCTGCCATGGTCGAAGTCATGGTACAGGGTACCTATGGGTGTTCCAGTCGATAGGAAGACTTGCTTAGCGACGATGATGGCGATGGTGGAGTGGGACAAGGTGACAGTTTCCGCTGCTTGGTTCGCCCTCGCAAGTAATCTCGGGAAGACATGCCGTTGTCTCTACGGTGGTTGCGCATTTTCGGGGGATTCGATCAGGCCGCAGGTGCCATCACTTGAGTGCGCACGACAACACTGTCCACGAGTACATCACCAGGCACATCTCTATCTGGGCTGGGGTTCTTAGGGCTCTGCGATCGCTTCCTGCTCGCTGGCGGAGAGAAAGGTTCACGATCAGCAGCTGAGATGTAACCAAGGCGGATTACCTGGTCGTTGGTGGGGGGCAGCCTCCCGAAGAGTGAAGCAGCAATCTTGTTTAGACGACAGAAATGCGTTAAGCAGTGGGAGCAAAGTCCATGCAAAGCGCGCGAAGAGAAAAGCAGGGCTAACGTTTGACTACTGGAGCTCACGGTTGTGGTTATAGTGCTCTTACATACTCAGCTCAAGGCCCGAGCAGATAGAACACTAGCTGCACCTCAGAACCACCACTGCGCAGCTTCAGCACAAAGACAAAACGCGGCCTATCAAAAAATATGTGGAGATCGGTCTGCAAGAACATAGCGTTTGCCGTAAGCTTTGACGATTGTTGTTGTAGCAAGTAGTAATGCTGTTTGCGTGCCATCACTCCAGCTCCGCTTACAGCACAAGACGCGCAACTTGTAGCTCCTCTTTATATCCACTTCTGCAACAGTAGCTATTGCGTGCTGTCAAAGCAGCAGTACGAATAGAGGGCGTAAAAGCCACATTTGGTGTTGCATTCAACATAGATGAAAGCTGTGCCCAGTAAGTAGGCAGGTAATTGTAAGGAAAGCGCCATTCGCGAAACGAAGGGACGATAGGGTATAGGACGTTATCAGAGCCGTCGGTGTGCTCAACATAGAAGTAATACCTGCTTGCTCTCCTGCAATATGCTGCCGGCAGCAACAGGGTTAGCACGCGCGAGTGCAAGGTCGCGATACGTGGAGAGCAAGCCATCAGTGCGATCGTCTGCAATTATCGCGCACGCATCCAGTACGAATTGTCAGTGTTCTTGTCGTAATCAGGATAACAGAAGAGAATAAAGGATCCAATGGGCGACCGCAGTATTAAGGGGACAGAGGAGGGCGA
The DNA here is from genome assembly GCA_016920805.1 of Stagonosporopsis cucurbitacearum. NCBI lineage: Eukaryota > Fungi > Ascomycota > Dothideomycetes > Pleosporales > Didymellaceae > Stagonosporopsis > Stagonosporopsis cucurbitacearum. Next base: position 1,670,769 of record JAFEKD010000020.1, on the reverse strand, counting down.
ATGTGAAGCATGAGTTGTGATCTGACTGTGTTAGTGGGATAAGACATGCGTTAATGGAGGGGGTGCACCGGAGCTTATACATGTCAGCTCTAGAGTTTATACTGTCTATTACAGTATATTAGACATCTTCCCACTCGCTGTCACGTCTAATCTTCTTCCCTAGCAACTTCGGATTTGGGTGCGTCAACAGATTTCTCCCAAACCCCTTTGGTATACCCTTCTCCCTCTTCGTCTGCAAAGGCAGCTTGGCCAGCTCAGCAGCCATCAGTCTCCTCAGCGAGTACCTGTTCAGCTTTTCTACTTCCCTCACAAGCCCAAACAGCTGCTCTTCCATATCCTCGCCCAGCTTCTGGCAGATGTGTTTCCCCTGCTCGAGCATCTCCTGGCCCTCGCGCCAAAGATCGTCGGTGGTGTCTTTCTTAAGCAGTAGGATATCAGTGTTGTGTTCTTCCCTTTCCAGTTCCCACTCGCCCTGCTCACGCACTCGGTCGTCCTCGGCGGCTCTCGCGACATCGTCGTACTTTGCGTCCAGCAGCTGTTCGAATCTCTGTAGCTGTTGATCCTGAAATAGTCTGAACTGCGCAGTGAGATGAGTCTTGAGATGAGGGAGCAGCATCTTGGCCGCAGGCGTGAGATCCGGTAGCTTGGGATATCGGTTGCCGTGCGAGTCGATGGAGGTGAATGATTGCGCAGGCGAGCTGGCTGGAACTTGCGGTACTAACAGGTCTTGCACGGCGTTTGGGAGGTGTGCTTGCACTGCTGCATCGACGTGTTTGTTGATCGTAGCATGCATGGTCTCAGCATGCAAAGGCCCAGCAAGATACGCATCGACACGTCTAGCAACGGCGGCATCAATGGCATTGACTTGTACAGCAGTCAATTTTTGAATCCGCGCAGCAACTTTCTCTTCTACAATGGCATCAATGACACTAGTCTGGTATTCGAGTTGCGCCCGTTTTAAGGCTGCGACTTCTGCCTCTGGACTGATTGGTATGGTCTTTTCAGTTGTGTATGATTCGGCCGCCGGCGACTGGGGAGTCCAGCATCTGGCTGGCTGCAGAGGTGAGCTCGAACTCTCTGCGCAGGTCAGTAAAAGCTCAGAGTGGCAGGACAAAAAGGTGAAACTTACCCTGTCTTCGTCGCTTGCGGACAGAAGAGCTCTCGTAAGCCGGCGGTGCCCCGGCAGCTTCGGTGGGCGCGAACACCTCCCAATTTGCTTTCCGTAGCCCTCGTGCGATAAGAGACGCTTCAACAGGACAGCAAGACAGGCCCCTGGCTGCCTTGGCGAAAGCTTTGAACGTGCTGTGGTAGTGTTGGTGCAGCTGATTGAAGTCAAAGACGATATGAATTGTCGTTGCTTTGGAGAGGTCTGATAGACGCTGGACAGCGGGCTCACATCCAGGCCTGGGGCTGAACGTTGGGGTGCTCGCTGAACACCAGACTGGGGGTGACATGTTGCTCGATAGCTCAAGGGTCTTGATATCGAGCCGCTTCTTTCCCTTCCCCTTTACGGGCGGAAGCTCATTGAGATGTAGTTGCTTGAGATGTCCTTTGCCAGTCGAGAGCTTCGTGTCGTTAGGTACCAAGTTGTCGCCATCATATTGCAGCACAAACTCAGAATCCAAATCGCTATGAGCTGTCGGCACCGCAAAAACGAGCAACAGAGTCGCGCATTTGGCATCGTCACACCGGAAGATAAGGGAACACGGGCATGGCGACACGGGTTTGGCGATGGGGAGGTTCAAGGGATAGGCAAGAGCCTTGACATCAAGATCAAAGTTCATATTAGCTATCCAAAAGCACACTAATACTCACAAAGTCCCCCTTGGCGCGCAGCTGCCGCTGAAAGCTTCTCTTTGCCAGCGCGCAAGGGATCCCGCCCACCCAGGCTTCGTTGGAGCAGCCTTGACTCCTCTTGTTTTGTTCACCACGACCGTCGCAAACGCTGGGTACGCGCACGCAGTAGCCGACTCGACACCCACCCCGCGGACGACAGCCGATAGACAGAACGAAGCTCGGGCGACGGCCGTCTACCTTTACCGCCAGGGGCCTTAATGAAGTTCACAAGGATGGTGGGCGAGGTTGAGTACTCGATACGCGCAACGAGCGAAGCGGGGGCGGAGGGCGCGATTCGATGAAAAGATATTGAGGCAGGTGTTGCGCTATGTGTTGCGCGGGAGGGTGCTGAGGTGGGTGCAATGGATGAGGTGGATGATGCGGTGCCGGGGTCAGGCGATGGTGGGTGGCTGGGAATGAGAACTAGTACGGAGTAAAACGCGCCGTTACGCAGCTTGGCGCGACTGTCCTCTAGCTTCGGCTTCCTGTGCGACCGATCGTCACTTTATAATAACGACCTGTAGATTACGCATAACGCTTTATGAGAAGAGTGTCGAGATACAACTCTCTCAATCATTCCAATCTAGATTCTTCAATATCTAGTTTTCCCTTTGGAGATAATGATAATTATACGTCTTTGAACTACACATGGTCATCGGCAACCCGGAGCACCATCCACCGATCGCGAAACACTCACGCAAAGATGGGAGGAACCGGAGCCACGACAAGCTATAGATACTTGACCTTCGGAAGCCTATGACATCTAAAACAACGCGTCACTGTTCATATATACGCTTCACAGGACATCCATGTTCAGCCCTTATGTCACCCCAGCATTCGCGCTCGCAGGCATAGTCGCAATCGCTAGCTACTCCGGTGTCCAGATTTATTCCGCAATAGCTTTTCCTCCTGGGCTGAAGATTGAAACATCTGATCGAGTATCCAACAGTCTGGACAAATCCTTTGCAGCGTCTACAACAAACCCACATCACCATGTTACTGTGGATGATACCCGCTCTGTGATCGTCTCGATACCGAACCATCTCTCCCATGAGCAAATCTTAGCGAGATTTCTGTCAGGCTTCTTCGGTGGTCGTGTGTTTGCGCCTGAGCGAATACTGTTGCAGATCTTTGGAAAGCAGATCGTAAACTTCAAACGTTGGTGTTCTTCGCTGTCTACTGGAACTACTGAGCACTTATCATTGGTATAGAACTGGAGTCTACACCAACATCGACAGAAATCTGGGCTGCATCTCAGATAAGTAGCCTGCAGCTGCCTCCCGTGCACTCAATCCTGTTTGGCGCATTCCTCATCGTCGATCTTCAACTATCGAATCACCTTGGCCAGCCTTCAGGATTATCGGAGACAGCCCCGAGCTATATTGACATTGCTTTTGGGGCTGATGACGGCTTTATTTCAGGAGTGCATCGCTTCTCGGTATCAGAGGTTGACGGCCTGCCCGACGTTGCAAGACATGTTATCATCACGTTTGAGCATACTGGCTGTAATCCTCGAGAGAACAAGCCATTAACTCCAGATGTTCTACAGACAGTGCATCTTTTCTACGCGATGTTGCTATTCCGAGAAGGAGTTGTAAGCGTCTTGAAAGCACAATAGAATTAATGGTACAAGCTGAACAAGGTGGTACCGACAGCAAACACTTACTAGGAATCATACAATCCATCCATTTACGATCGGGGGAATCTTGTATCTGCGTCGTTGAATTCTTCCTCGATGTCAGCGCTTTATGTCTTAGACGATCAGAATAGCTTGAGCTTGCTGCACTTGAAAACATGCATTTGCGTCAGTGCGGACTGACGGCAACCTCACGATATGTTTACATCGAGGTGAATAGAACTGGTCCTGACCCAGCAGTGGACCCGACGTTCTTGATTACCTTCCCATTGACAATGGTTGTCTTCACATGATCAGAGGCCTTTGCACCAGTCATGTCGTCATCCTTCAGATGAAGCTTCAACTTTGCAAATTGGTCTGGGTCACTGTAGGACAACGCAGCTCATAGTAATGTACGTGATAGTATTTGATCTCTTGGCCCGGTACTTTCACAACGCGTACTTGATGAGATGTGGCCTGAGAGACGGTATTCATCACACATTTGAACATCACAAATGAGACGTGGCTAAAACCAGTCACTGCCATGTTGTTTTATTACAGTCTACCTACAGTAATATCAAGACCTCCCTCAGATCCAGCTCTATGTATTTCCCGACATGCATGGCCAAAAAACTACAGCGACTTCGTCCTACAGCTCAACATTCTCCTCTCCAGCCGGCTCCTTCTCGGTCACCCTTGTGAGATTGACGCGAAAGGCACTGAGCTCGAGAGTCTGAAACCTCCCACCTCTGTCTTGCTCCCAGAACACAAAACTGTTGATGGGAACAGCTGCATACAACGGACCCTCAATGTCGGTAATACAGTAATCATCCCATATCTCTCGTTCCTCGTGGAGTCGATCTTCTACCGGCTGAAGCCGCCACTCTTCGCCTGTCTGATTTTGCGCATTGCGGTACAGTAGCGTTGGCACGAGTTGCGCAAACCCGTGTCGGGGAATCCAATTACTGATGGGTCCGGAGTTGAGCATGTCGGAGGAGTTTGAGATGAGCTCGGTGACGACGAGACCTCGAATATCAGCGAGCAAAGTGACTGACGAGTTCAGACCGGGAGTCGAACTGACGTACGTGCCGGCATAACGACCCTGAAGCTGACGGACAGCAAACTTTTCGGCGGATCGAACGAACCCAGAAACGATGTTTTGCAATTTCAAGAGGAGCTTGTGGTTCCCCGCGACCAGTATGGTGAAGCCAAGATCATACTCAGGCGCAACAATGATGATCGATGTGTATCCTGGTAGTCCACCGCCTTTGGTAATGAATCGTACCGTTCGGAGGGACCCTTCTAGCACGCGATCAGTATGGTAGATCTCCCATGGCATGCCATAGAATGAATATGGGCCTCGAGAGGACGACACTGGGTTGAACCAATTCAGTGCATGGGTGAGGCCATTGTACTTCGACAGCACGTAGCGTAGATACTTGGACAAATCTGTAGAAGAACTGTAGATGCCTCCAGTGGGGCTTTGAATTCCTTCATCAACATCCCAGTAATGATCACCTAGCGGAATGACACCAGCGTTATCAGGCGGAGGGGATAATGTGCTTCTGTTCATGTCCAGCGGTCCGAAGATCTCATCTGCAATGTAAGAGCGGTAGTCTTTTCCAGAAACTCGCTCAAGGACGACGCCGAGGAGCTCGAAAGCTACATTGGAGTATGTGGATTGCTGGTTTGGGGCAAAAATGGGTATCTGCGACTTGACCGCATCGAGGAGGTCTGGATTAAACTCTATCAGCAGTTGTCATTGCTGCGTGCCGTCAACATCCTTACCGCCTTCTTCACACGCCTTCTCGTAATTAGGGGAATATTCATCACACTGAATGAGATGATCTCGAGATAATGGCGGTAAGCCCCATGTGACGGGGTTCGGGTAGCCCAGCTGCTCGAAATTGATAACATCACCTTGGGCAACTAAGAGAAGTCAACGGCCGTACCTTGTAGCTTTTGGCAGCCTTGCCACCCTGAAGGCCAGGGCTTGTGGGGTATCGCACATTCACGAGGTATACCGCTGAGTTGACTGGCTAGACTGCGCAGCGTAATGTCTTTCCACGGTAAGGTGCCATTTTGTGGGTCCTTCAACTCTGTGATGTACTTGTTGACTGGATCATCAAGACTCAAGTTACCCGCCTTCTCTTGATACAGTATTCCCAGTACTGTAAAAGTTTTGGTGATACTCGCAATTCGATAAAGCGCGTCACCGTTTACTTCAGGGATGTCTGGACGCGAGGCATTACGTTCGTCTGCTGTATGCTGTCTGGACCACAAGGTCTCTTTGGACGAAGTTATTTCGATTGAGAATGAGGTGGAAGAGAATTCAGAAGCTGAGATCGCCGATGTTATGGCTGCATTGATTTCGGTGAAGGCACTTTTGAGAAGCTTGTCATCAAGTTGATAATCGGGCAGAGGATGGGCGATCGTAGGCTCAAAGCACTTAGCACTGACCACTCCAGCCACCAGCAATGCAACGATCAGCTGAAATAGCATAGTTGGAGCGTGATGGACATGAAGACAGAGTGAGACGAGAGGGGTGACGCAGGGCGGGGACAGCGTCGTTATCGATAAGTGAGCACGTAACACGATGCACTCATGTCTAGGAATCCACCCTCGTCTAATGTCATGTCATGTCATCTTATATCCTTGCACATGCAGCTTACTTCTCTTTGCTTATGCTGCCGAAACGTGATTTCGACTCAGCTTGAAGGCATTACTAGTGCAACACTTGACGAAGGTCTGACGTCATAAGCCCTACACAGTCAACAGTCATTTCTTTGCAGGATGATTTGCTACGTGTACCCAATATTAGGACATCTCGTTCACACTTATACAGTGCACTATTATTCACTTAACAACACGAATGGTTTCGAGCAAGATTTGTCGTTGTAGATTTATCCGCAAGACAACATCTTGAATCTTGCGGGATAGATATCATAAGCATAATGACAATTGGAAATGTTTCTAGGGCAAAAGCGAGCGCGAGTGCAGCAATAAGGGAAAAGTCTATTGGAACGTTCGTAATACATGTGATGATTTAGAGAACGAGCAATGCACAAATCTAAATTCTTGATTCTGTATTCATTCTTGACTTTGAGTATGATGTGACACGCCGAACGCCGGGCTAAATGCGATAAACACGTCCTCCCCCATCACTTTTGCATGTTCTCACTCTTTCTTTTTCAACTCGCAGAGCCTTCATTTCGCAGGCATGACAAACAGCCCTGGCTGCATGTTGATCTTGCACAGCTTGGCCACACACCCACTCAACTGCAACAGGGTCTGTACGCCCTCCAGAATTCGCATATGGGCAAACCCAATCTCCTTAATGAACTCGAGTTTCGCGTGCTCGCTCAGCGTGTCAATCGTCTTGGTCACGCGAAACATGGTGCTGATGATGTCGTGGCACGAGTAGCCGAGGTCCCAAAGCTCTTTTAGAGTTGTCATTGCATCGTCGATGCGAGATTCGTGACAGGCTTTTATCATGGCTTGGACCTTGATGGGGTGTGGAGAATCAACAACCTTGAAAACGTTATCGCCATTGACGAAGCCAAAGCCTGCGCTGGTGGACTGCAGGTTGTTGATTGCCTGACGCATATCGCCCTCGGCGCTGAACACAAGCGCGGCGATGCCGTCGTCGGAGTATTGCACGTTTTCGGCGGCGCAGACCTGCATGATGCGGCGCACGACTTGGGCGTCTGTCAGGCGGGCGTAGCGCAGGATGGCGCAGCGTGATTGCAGGGGCTCGATGATCTTGTTGGATTGGTTGCAGGCAAATGCGAAGCGGGTCGTTGCGCTGTAAATCTCCATTGTTCGTCGCAGGGCTTGCTGTGCACCACTGGTCATGCTGTCTGCTTCGTCGAGGATGACAAGCTTCTGGCGACCTGGGGGCAGTGTGACCTTTTTCTGGGCAAAGCCTTTGATTCTGTTGCGGACAACATCGATTCCACGCTCATCTGATGCGTTGAGTTCCAGCACAGCTTCCTTGTAAGCGTCTCCGAGGAGTTGGCGGGCGAGGCACAGGATCGAGGTGGTTTTGCCGATTCCTGGCATACCGGAGATGATCATGTGTGGCATGTTTCCGTCCTTTGCGATGATCTTGAGTCGCTCAATTGTCTCTGTGTTGCCAACGACATCGTCCAGGTACACTGGGCGGTATTTCTCGACCCTGTGGAATTAGAGCTGTGTCAAGGTTTAGTGGATCAACTCAAGTACCATGGTAGTTCATAATTGGCTCCTCCAGTCGCATTTGGATTTACTCTTACGCCATTGCTGGCAGCAGCTTTTGAAGATTCGCCCTTGGACATGTTGTGCTGTGGTGTCGATGTCGACTTTGGCGGCATGCTCCAACGCGTAACGCGTAGATCTGACGACGCGTGTTTTAGCGCCGTCACGTGGCGCACTTTATTCAGCCTTGCGCCGAGGAACCACTGTCACTGCACAGCACCGCTGAATGCTTGTCGCCAGAGAAGCACATCAGTTGGCGTTTGTCTGTCGCCTCAAGATCTGCACTTGGGGTTTCATGAATACATCTAAGATTCGGGTATAGGCTTTCGTATGGTCATCATTATAGCTTCCAGTCCCTGGCGGTCACACGTTGAAGTTCACGTCGAGCCTGCTGTATGACTTGTGCCATCTTCTTCATAAACGTCAACAATGATTTGCCGTAGCAGAAGCAGACATCTCATTCGATGCACATGGATATTGATGCCGACACGCACTAGCCACAGCAACGCGTTGTGCAAGCGCCGGTTTCAAGGCCATGATGACATCGGAGTTGGTTGCCGTGCGTACGTACGCAGCTTCATACGCAAGCACCAGTAGTCACCTGGCGGACGCCTGTCTTTGTGTTCTGTGAGATGGGCAGCGAACTGTCATGCGACACAGGATCTGTCATGGTCTGTTCGAGCCTGCGCCACATCAAAGGTCCTAAGAAAAGGCTTGACCGTGGTTGATCGAGGCGCCAGCTCCGAAACGTCTGGGACCAGATCGCGCCTCAGAACCAGCACCGCCACGGAAACGCACCGACCGGCCAGGAACCAGCGAAGCGCCGTTCTTGTTGGCTACCTACCGCTGGCTGATGTTGGGCGCTGTGGCTCCAGAAGCCTGCGGCCAGTCCACCTGTGCACACAGTGATTTGCGTGGGCAGCCGCACGATCCGAGCAGCGTGCAGAGCAGCGTCGAGGAGCGTCGTCATCACTGGGCAGCTGGGTGACGCCCCCCTGCGCAAATAAGACGCAGCAAAGTCCGCGCCTGTTCTTCGTCACTTTTGCTTGCGTGCTGTTTTCACTGTCACTATTTCTTTTCCCTCCATTTTTATCATTGCAGGGGCCTCTTCCCATCGCTGCACGCATCCAGCAGCCTGCCACACATCAGCCCGGATACGCCACATCCGGCTACGACTCGTTGCGCCTCAGATCGTCTGCAGCCCGTGTCCGACACATATAGACAGCGCGTCGACTACCTTTGCTCTCTTGACAAGGTTACACAGTAATGAAGTACTCAACTTTTCTCGCCGCGCACCTGGTGTCGTCAGCGGCGGCGCTCAAGCTTGTCCCGCGCGAGGTAAGTCATGGCTTGGCTCCCCCGGGTTGCCCGCGAAGCGAAATCCTCCCGTGCCGCGAATGTCCACCCTGAGTGCTAGACTGACGGCAGCAGAACCCCAGAGTCGTTGGCGTTGGCATCCAGCGCAGAAATGTGCCTGATCCCGTTAGCCACGACCAGTTGCGCAGGCGGCAGTCGACAGTCCAGCAGACGCTTGACAACCTCGAGACGCTGTATTTTGCAAATGCCACATTGGGCACACCTGCGCAGTCCTTCCGCCTGCACATCGACACAGGGAGCAGTGACTTGTGGGTGAACGCCGCCTCGTCGAGATTATGCACAGAACAAGGCAACCAGTGCGGCCAGTCCGGGACATACAACGCCAACGACTCGTCGACGTACGAGTTTGTCAACAATGCATTTAACATATCCTATGTTGACGGCTCTGGCGCGGCCGGTGATTATGCAACCGACACATTCCGATTTGGCGGCAAGACGATTCGCGACATGCAGTTCGGCATTGGCTACACGTCAACCTCGCCTGAGGGCATTCTCGGCATCGGGTACACAATCAACGAGGTGCAGGTGAACCGCTTTGGGTTGGACGAGTACCCGAACCTGCCGCAGAAGCTTAAGGACGACGGCACCATCAACGCCAACGCATACTCCCTGTGGCTGAACGACCTGGACGCCTCGACCGGCAGCATTCTCTTCGGCGGCGTCGACACGGACAAGTTCTCGGGCACACTCGCCACACTGCCCATCATCCAGGAGCAGGGCGTCTATGCCGAGTTCATCATCGCCCTCACCGACATGGGCATCGGCAACAACAAAACCTCTCTCTTCTCCGACTCCAACGTAGCCGTCCTCCTCGACTCGGGCTCCTCGCTCATGTACCTCCCTGATAACGTTGCCTCCGCCCTGTACTCAACGTTCAACGCACGCTACGACTCGCGCCAGGGCGCCGCCTTCGTCGACTGCGATCTCGCCAACCAAGAAGGCTCGCTCGAGTTCGGATTCAGCGGCGTCACCATCAGCGTACCCTACAACGAGCTCGTCATCACCGCCGCCGTCTCGCGCGGCCAGCCCGTCTGCATCTTGGGCATCGGCCCTGCCGGCAGTGGCGTCTCCGTGCTCGGCGACACCTTCCTGCGCTCTGCATATGTCGTCTATGACCTCGAGAACAACGAAATCTCCCTCGCGCAGACAAACTTCAACGCCACGGGCTCAAACGTTCAGGAGATCCAGCGCGGCTCTGACGGTGTCCCTGGCGCTAGCGTCGTCCCCAACGCTGTCTCCACTGCCGCTGTGGGCACCGGCGGGCCGCGCGTCAACAGTCCAAAGGTCACCGGCACTCTCTCATCTGCCGGCGCATACCCAGCCGTGACTGCTGTGCCGTGGCTCGCGGCTGCGGGCGCGGGGGCAGCGGGCATGCTGCTAGGCTTCAACGGCTTTTAATGATCGATTCTCTGATTCACGAGTTTCTCATGGGTAGATTCACATACATGGCGTTATTGCATAGGTGCACGGCGTTGAGAGGAGAATGTATATATCTTGCATACGTAGATGTAATCGTACATACGACATCACTCCTTGATTCACCTCCACCTTATCTGCCTTAAACGATGTAATGGCTCTTACTCGTCTTGATTTCCGTGCCCACCAAACTCCTACGGCTTAGCGACGGCATCTACGAGCATTTATTTCCAGGTCAACGCATTTATCCTCAGGTCAGCGTTGGGTCGCGTGACCATAGCCTGTGCCTTCCTTCCTCTCAAGTACAACGAGTAGGTACTCTTACCCCACCAGACTTAGTCCCTTTTTATCCTCTACTGCGACGTTTCGTAACATCAACTTCCTCCATCCCAACTCTACACATTTCGTTTCGATTTGAGCATGCGAAAGATGATAGCGACAAGCCTGTCTACCGGTACACACGTTTACCAATGTCCCATTGGATAACTTCTTTGCTTCCCAAAAATCAACTACGACCGCGGAACACCTTGTAAGTGCGATCTGAGGTACCACGCGGCAAAGACTTCACAGCAATGGTATGAACTGCACGTGCTGCAGAGGCATGTATCGGCTGCAGTGTATGCAGTGTGGTGCTGTCGCCACGTCATACGTGCCTTACCAAGAATATCTCAGGCCGCGAAAGGATCCACGATGTAGACAACACGCACAACGACAATGGCAGCTTCTACAGGCCTCGACGGCGTCTACAGAGAAAAGTTGCAGAACCTGGGTGATATTCGACTTTTGGAGCTCTTTCCGGGTGATGAAGATGCACAGCTGCATGGTCGGTTGTTTGTCACTTCAACGGCAAACAGATATGAGGCTTTGTCATACACCTGGGGTGATCCTTCCCCTCACCACCATCTAGTCCATACGTCTGATCCTGTCATCGCGCTCGCAAGTAATGGGTACGAATTCTCAGCCACAATTACGCCAAATCTCTATCATGCTTTGCGGCGCATGCGTCATGCATCTGCATCACGACTCCTATGGGTGGACGCCCTGTGTATCAACCAAGCAGATGAGCTTGAGAAACAGCAACAAGTAGCCCAAATGGGCACCATCTATAGTAGCGCTAGTCGTGTGCTCTTCTGGCTAGGAACTGGGACGAGTTTTCGTACTCAAGAGTTCTGCATGTCCCATCTGGAAACTTTGATCGAGCTGTCCAAATCGTCTGAAGATGACATCAAATACGAGCGAGCTCGTGGCCGGGCCAGAGCATTTATGCTCGCGTACAACCGGCTCGGCTCCTTTCTGTTAGAGCTCTTCTGGTGAGGCAACAGTCGTAGCTGAGAGGGACTTCAAGCCAGACAGACACCACTGACAGTCCCGTGTGTTCAGATTCGATCGTCTCTGGGTTGTGCAAGAGTTTGTGCTCGCCAAAGAGATACTCTTTCTGTGGAGCAGGGCCGTAATTGCACCAGACTTGCTCCGAGCAACAACAACAGCTATCACGACCTATTTCATCAACAACAGCAAGGTCCACAGGACTACGTGGTCTTTCCACCATACTAAAATGGCGGAGTTCAGCGCCCGGGCGCAGTTCATTGAAAGTTTGTTCGAGCTTCGTGAGAATAACACTCGGAAGACGCTGGCGACGTGTGTCTTGGAGATTGCAGCGAACCGCCTCTGCATCGATCCTCGAGATCGCATCTATGACATGCTCGGCATCGCCACGGATCACCACGTTGTGCCGTCTTATACATTATCCTTGCGCGACGTCCTCGTGCAATTTGTCCAGCATTGTCATGACACCAACGATCTAAGTGTCCTTCACTACGGAGGCATCCAAGCAGGCGACGAGCTTCCGTCGTTTTTCACCGGAGAGGCACGCGGTACCGCAACGCCCATACAATCCTTGAAGCCTCCCTTCCAAGCCGGCATGGGTTTTCCTGTTCGGGCGCACCTAGAGAACGATAGCCTACTGTGTGTCAGCGGAGTTGTTGTCGACACTATTCACAAGTACCAGCATCTGAAACCATTCAAAGGCGAGTTTCATACGCCGTCATCAAGACTAGACGGACATTTCCATCACCTGATCCGTTCTGAGTTTCTTCAACACCCATCGAGGAATTTCAATAAGGACGCTGTTACAGACCCCAATGATGCCAACGACCCAAATCACCCTGAAATGACGCGTAGAATGAGACACCACAACATCGCAAAACCTCACCACCGCGACATCCCACGCAGGATAACCACAGTCTCCTACCAACCACCAGAAAAAAAACCGTGGTCTTGATTCCGGCAGTCGGGGCAGCTCGGTGTGTATGTCATATACCTGGTTCTGGGCGGGTTTGGGTTTTGCGCTGCTTTGGAGCGGGTTGTTTGTACTGCTGTTTTTGTGCTAGTTCGTCTGGTTCACACGATGCATACAGATGGCCTGAAGTTTTACACTTTTGCTTCGGCTTCTTCCTTTGCTACTACTGCTGGTTCTGTTGATGCTGCTGCTGCTGCTGTCAATCATCGCCACGTGACCGACCTTAACCCTAGTAGGATAAAAAAGGTAAATCTGTAGGGATATACAGTACAACAAGCTAAAAATTAGTATACAAGATTCTAGCAAAGTAATATTCTGCTTAGATATAATAGTATAGTATATACTATCTACCTTAGTAGTAAGTAAATAAAGAAACTTTAAACACCTAGTATACTTTTAAAAACCTAGTTGTGTATAGTATAGGCTATATTTTAGTTAGCTTTATATAGTATTGTCTTTTCTTTTTAGTGTAATAGTATATATATAGATATAGTAGAATTATCGTAGTTATGTAGAGAAGAAGGATAGTAATTTTAGTATAGAAGGTGTTTTAGTTTATATATATGTGTGTATGTATATAGTTATATATAGTTATATGTATATATATCTATATACCTGTATATATGTACATTCTAAAAGAAAAGGTTTCTATACTAACTAGAACTATATTACAAATCACAAGATATATAGTTGTAAGTAGATTACCTATATAGAAAGCCAAACCCCAATACCTATGCTAAAAGACTTGACACTGTCTAATAAAAAAACAAACACACGGTATGACTGTAGAATATCCACCTTTCAGGGACAATAGAAGATATATCCTTCATTACGCACCACCCACTTTATCTACCCTCCTCTTCGCATCATCTCGCCTCGTCTCCCACTTCCCCTCCCCCTCGCCCTCCCTTTTCCTCTCCGTCACGCCACAGCCAGCAGCACCCCAAACCCTCGTCCGATCCGCAAACAACTTCGCTAACTCCTGCATTTCCTCCCCCTCCTGGCCCTGTCCGTTGCACTGGCCGTCACCCTGACCGTTACCCTGGCCCTCGTACCCTGGTTTCTCCGCCCGCACTCCGCTCGGGACCCGCGTCCCGCCCAGTGTCGAGACTGCGAGTCCAACACCGTCACGTGCACCGGCAGTATCGCTGTTCATCCCTTCTCGGCGCGAGTGCAGCGTTTGCGTGCGGAGCTGCAGTTCGCCCATGCTTGTGTGGCGCGGTCGGTTGGGTGTTGATGCAGTTGCAGTTGCTGATGCTGATGCTGACGCTGCTGACATCGAAGAAGACAGCAGTGTCGCTGCAACAACCGACACCACATCATGCCCCAGCAGCGACTGTCGCGCCGACTGCCGCACAGACTGCCGCGCCGAGTGCGCAGGCGATGTGTAAAACGTGAAGCCCGAGAACTGGCTCCAGTCTGAGACGCGTTTGTCGGTTGCTTGCAGCTCGGGCGCGGCGTCTGGCTCACAGTCTTGCTTGGGTTTTTCAGTGGCGGTGTGGCTGTGTCTGTGTGGACTTTGCTGTGTGTTGAAGAGAGTAGGGGGGTGTGAAGTTCTTTGTGTGTCGAAGAGAGTAGGGGGCTGTGAGTGTGGGTGTGGGTGGGTCTGCGGCGATGACCGCATTGTCTGCGCGCGGGAGGGCGTGGTGCTCGCCATGTCGAAGTCGAGGTTTGACTCTGCGTCGTGGAAGCGCAGCGTCAGCGGTGATGGGGCGGGGTGGCGGATGACGGTGTCGGTGGATGCGAAGGTGTTGGAGGGATAGGTGCGGGGCGTCGAGGGGGAGGTCGAGGTGAGGGTGCGTTTGCTGAGGCGGCGGGGGTCGAGAGAGGAGAGGAGGTTGGGGAGTGCAGACGTGGGGAACAGGGCGGCGCAGAGCAGGGCCAGGGCGAGGGAGATGGATGTGCAGAGTGTGGTCTGTGGTGTGGGTGTTGTGGAGGTGGAGGGCGTGCTAGGATTCTGCCAGGTGTCGTAGAAGAGGTAGGTGCGCAGGCTTGCGAAGGTGAGGGCTGCAGCTGTGGAGGTGTAGATGGCGATGATCGCGACCTGTGTGCGGAGACCGAGATGAGATTGCGTGGTCCAGACGAGTGGAATGGGGAGGACCGCAATAAGCACACCATTTGCTACATCGAGTGTGCTGTTGAGGAAGTCAAGGAGACGGACTGTTGCTGTAGCGTCGGTAGTGGCGCTCCATTCAATCGTAATGGGGCCGTTGAACAGCAGCACAGAACCGAGCCAGAAGACTGTGAGGATTGTTGTGAGGCCTGGGGATGTCAGTATAGTTGGGTCTGCTGTGAGCACAACCTTACAGAGATACACCAGCACAACGTGTCGATGCCAACTCCTCACCGCACGTCTCAACACAGCAAGTGCGACGGCCACCTTGACAGCTCCCAGCCCTACTATTTGCACCAGCATATCGACCCATAGTAGGATCGCCGGCTCTTCTCCACCGTGCACTTTCCCAACTCTCAGCCCCGTGACCACCACATCCCCCACAACACAGACCTACACTCATCAGCGGCTCTCCTCAACACTGAACCAAGACTGCAATCGAGACTGCAGTCAGCATAACACTCACAGCACCAACACCAAGAAACCACTCCTCAGTAGCGCGGCTGAGTAGGGACCCTCCACGCCCACAGAGTCTGAGCAAGAAGCTCAACAGCGCGACCAAGGCCAGCGTGGCGACAATGGCAAGAGTCGAGGACGGGCGAGCGGCGAGCACAGCGACAGACATGGTGGGGACGACGGAGGGGGCTGCGGGCGGGGAGATCGGGCGGCATTCGCGGAGATGGACGCGCAGTGCTGGGGTGGTGGTTTGCGCGATGTGGGTTGGTGTTGGTTACGGTGGATGGAGGTCGAGGACAGAGTACATGGGCTGCTTTGTTTGCGAGGCTGGGGAGATGCGGGTTTCTTTTTCAGGCCGAGTTCGGGTGGGGGCGTTGGTGTTGTGTGACGGCCAGGCAAGAGGCGGCGCCTGTGGTGTTGCACGGCAGTGATAATCTCCACTGTTGGGGTGAGGTTGCTATGGCGATGTTGTGGGACGGGTAGGACGATGTTTCTTTTAAACAGTCGTGTGTGGTTGAATCGGGAGGATTGGTGCTGTTGCTGTTTTCTTCGCTTTTGGTAGTCTATTTCCTTGCGAGTTGAGTCGAGCAGTGTGCAGTTGTGGTGGACCGTGGGGAGGAGACGCCACTTATGCAGCCCTATATTGGGCTGCTGGGATCATGGGACTGGGGTGTTATTTTCGATGCAGCAGGAAGGGGAAAAGCGAGTAGTGTGGAGATTGCGTGTATTTGCAGCGATTATCTAGGGTTAAATTCATCTCTAGCACTGGAGTTGCCGAGTGCAGGAGGCTGCATGCTTGAGATACTACAGATATACCTACGCAAAGGTAATGTTGGTGGTTCCTTACTACTGACATTGTGTGCAGGCATTGCACAGGCCGTGACAGGTGAACCGTGAGGAGTCCAACAACCTACCCAATGTGGAAAGTTCAGCATAGCTGTCGACAACTGCAGCATGAGTTGGGTTCCACCGCATCAGGACTAGTCCAAGGCGCTGTCTGGCCATGCCGAGGCTGAGCTCTGATTGGGCAGGCGGGTGGCGGCTCAGCACAGCCAATCAGCAGAGCGCCAAAGGACAGCTGGTGGGGCTGGCTTCCGCGGCGTGGCGCGCCTCGCGTCCGCGTGGTGCCTAGATGTGCTGGGAGATCGGCATGTGAAGCGTCATGCTAATGTGTGCGTTTTGCATGTGAGGGTGTGAGTGCTCTTCCTGCATCGCATAGGCGTAGGCAGTGGTAGCTGGCTTGGTGAAAGTAGTAAAAATTGATGAGAGAGACATGAAAGAAAAGTAAAAGAGAAGAGGCAAGACGACCCATGTGGTGTTCATCCTGGCCGGCGACGACTTCCCAAAAGGCAGGGCTTCGTCCGAGGCCAGCACTCCAAGAGGGCTGCCCCAGTTTTCGGCGCTGGATGCCTCGGTACATGTGTCTGCGAGGAATGCGGGTTGTCTTTGACGTCCGGGGCAGTCCTCGACTCCTGAACTATACTGCGACTCTGCGACTCCAGCGCATCTGTCTTGTCATCTCTCCATCTCGCACTCTCGCGCCCTCAGTCTGCTGTAGTGTAGCTGCATTTGCCTGATCCGTGCAGCCGTGTTGTGGCGTCGCAGCTCGACCTAGTTATTACCCCAGACCCCAGACCAGGTATGTCGGTGCGCCCGGAGAGTGCCAGTTGAACTCCAGTAAGCTCACCACAGCCATGGCGCAGACTCGTCGACTCCCCCCCGCACGTCGAGCCATCGCAGCGGCAGACAGCAGCGTCTTGTTGCACCATGTTCGGCACCACAGATCCCCAGCAGCAGCGCGCCCAGGAGCTGCACAACCCCCCGCCAAAGGGCCACCCCTACAGCCTGCCGCTCCCAGGCACCGAGTCTGCAGGCAAGAGCGCCATCTACCGGCACTGGCGCTTCACCGACAAGCCGCTGCTCGACACGCTGGTCCCCGACATCAACACCCCCCACGAGGCGTTTGAGGCGACCGTGGCCCGACACCCCAAGAACAACTGCCTCGGCCACCGTCCCTACGACCCCGTGACCAAGAAGTTTGGCGCGTACGTGTGGGAGACGTACGAGCAGGTTTCGGCGCGCCGCAGGAACTTTGGCGCCGGCCTCGTCCACCTGCACCGCCAGGCTGGCGTCACCAAGCCCAAGCAGTACGGCGTCGGGCTGTGGTGCCAGAACCGCCCGGAGTGGCAGATCACCGACCTGGCGTGCATGTCGCAGGCCCTCTACACCGTCTCCATCTACGACACCCTCGGCCCGGACACGACCGAGTACATCATCAACCACGCCGAGCTGACGTGCGTCGTCACGGGCATGAACCACGTGACCCAGCTGCTGAAGCTGAAGCCGCGCTTGCCCACGCTGAAGTTGATTGTCGTCCTGGACCCGTTGTCGGCGGGCGAGCTGCCTGGTGAGTCCAAGGGCGACCTGCTCAACTCGCTGGCTGCCGACCTGGGCGTCACCATCCACTACATCCGCGATGTGGAGGCCCTGGGCGAGAAGCAGCCGCTGCCCGTCAACCCCCCTACGCCCGACGACACCGTCACCATCAACTACACGTCCGGCACCACGGGCAACCCCAAGGGCGTCGTGCTCAGCCACCGCAACGCCCACGCTGCGACATGTACCTCCATGGTCCTGCTGGGCACCAGCACCGAGCAGATCATCTGCTCGTTCCTGCCCCTCGCTCACATCTACCAGCGGCTCGGCGAGCACGGCGCGCTGGCGGCGGGCTCGGCGATTGGCTACTTCCACGGCAACATTGTCGAGCTGGTCGAGGACCTGCAGATGCTGCGCCCGACCATCTTCTCCGGCGTGCCGCGTCTGTACAACCGGTTTGGGTCCAAGATCAAAGAGGCGACGGTCGAGCAGACGGGCATCAAGGGCGCGCTGTCCCGCCACGTCGTGTCGACCAAGCTGGCCGCCATCAACGACAAGCACAACCCCACCAACACGCACATGGTGTACGACCGCATCTGGGCCAAGAAGGTGTCTGCCGGGCTGGGCCTCGATCGCTGCAAGGTGCTCGTCAGCGGCTCGGCGCCCATCGACCCCAGCCTACACCAGTTCCTGCGCATTGTGTTTGGCAGCAACTTCACGCAAGGCTACGGCCTGACGGAGACGTACGCCGTGTCGCTGATCCAGCACGAGGGTGACTTCACTTCGGGCAACTGCGGCGGCGTCACGCCCAACACCGAGGCCTGTCTCGCTGATGTCCCAGACATGGAGTACCTGGCCTCAGACACGCCCTACCCGCGCGGCGAGCTGCTGATCCGCTCGACCAGCACGTTCAAGGAGTACTTTCGCAACCCAGAGGAGACGGCCAAGGCGATTGACGCGGACGGGTGGTTCCACACGGGTGACATTTGCTCGGTGGACGAGATGGGGCGGTTCAAGATCATCGACCGTAAGAAGAATGTGCTGAAGCTGGCACAGGGCGAGTATATTTCGCCCGAGCGCATCGAGAACGTGTACCTGGCCAACTGCGGGTGGATGGCGTCGGCGTACGTGCACGGCGACAGCCACCAGTCGTCCCTGGTCGCCATCTTTGGCGTCGCGCCCGACATCTTCCCGCAGTGGGCGTCCAAGGTGCTGGGCGAGACAATTCCCGTGGGCGATGTCGCCGCCTTGAAGAAGGTGTTGGGCGATAAGCGCATTGAGCAGGCGGCACTCGCGGAGCTGAATAAAATCGGCACCAAGAACAAGTTCAACAGCTATGAAAAGGTCAAGGCTGTGCGCTTGTTTCTTGATCCGTTTACGATTGATAACGAGCTGTTGACACCTACGTAAGTTGTGCTTGTCTCTAAATATATCTACACATACATGTATATATATATGTGTATGTGTGTGTGTGTGTGTGTGTGACTGTGCTAACGACGACACAGATTGAAGCTCAAGCGCCCGCAGACGGTCAAGGCGTTTAGGAAGCACCTGGACGATTGCTACGAGGAGGCGCTCGCGGCCGAGGGCCAGGCCAAGGCCAAGTTGTGAGCATGGAGATGTTTCAAGACTGAAAATGTATTGGATTTGAAGAATCAAAGACCAGAAATGATGTCGTCGTGTACATGTATGAATAGACATGGAATCAAGGCAGCCGCAGTTACGTTGTCTTTCATCTGCGACTCGTCAATCTTTTATCCCCCACTATTTACCATTTGTCCCTTGAAGTTGGAATATCCAAGCCTATACAGCACCCGTAGTGTGATGACTAACACAACAAATGCAGAGCAAGTCACGTCACATCACATCGCGTATGCATGTGACAAACAGGGCCCAACCTAGCAACACCCGCGCCGCGCGAGTCCCTTCTCAACGCCTGGCGCCAAACAAGGAAAAACAAGGAAAAACAAGCCTAAAAACAAGCCAAAACAAAGACAAAAAGAAAAACAAAACAAAAAACCACGCCCACATTATTTCCGCAACGACTTTTCCCTCCCGTCCCGCGGCGCCACTTTCCACGCCATCATTGGCAGCCGTATAGCAGCAGCAGCAGCAGCAGCGAGCAAGCAGGCAAGGTACCCCGCCCTTGTACTCGCATTCCAGTCGACCTTTCCCCTCCTTCTACCGCGGGGAGCTCAAGACACAACGCGACGTGACGTGACGTGACGTGACGCCAAGCAACCCACTACCACCACCACCACCACCACCACCACCTCCACCTCCACCATGAGCAACGACAGCGATATAGCACGACCAGCACCACCAGTACGACCAGCACCACCAACCGAGCGCGTGTCCAGGTTCCGCGAGCACACGAATACCAATAGCAGTATTCGCGCGCCGCCGCTCGAGCTGTGGAGGGAGATTGGCGCCGAGGGGCTGATGGATGGGTTTGTGGATGAGAATGAGAAGCCGGGGGTGAGGCAGGACGGGCATGGGCAGCAGCATCCGAGGCGGTTGATGGAGCGGTCGATGACGACGACAACGATGACAAAGACACCAACACCGACGACGACGACAACCACGATGGTGATGCCCGATGGCACCGTCAGAGAGCGCCGCATTGCGCAGCCCCGGGCGGCCCGTAATGGTAGTCATGGCCCCGCGACGCCCGCGACGGGCGAGGGCACGTTTGGCCGCTTTTCGCGCGTCTTTGCCAGCGTCTTTGGTGGCGTGTTAGGGAAGCGCAAGGCAGAACATGCTGATGCGGAGCCTTTGTCGTATTCTTCCTCTTCTCCCTATTCTTCTGCGGCTGCCACGACAACAACAACAACATCAACACCAACAACGACATCGCCATCGACAACGCCCCACCAGACGCTCCTCGACGACCGCAAGCGCGCCGCAGAAGAGGCGTACCACCTCGCCAAAGCCCAGGGCCTGCTGCCTGCGCCCAAGGTATTTGTGCGTCCCGGCATGGTTCCCCGTGCGTGGTCCGCTGGTACGTCGTCGTCGACGCGGTCGCGCGCGTCTATCCGAGTAGTCGAGGCTGACGAAGGCAGCAGACCCGGGCGCGGCGACTTTAACTTCAACAGCAACTCCAGCAACATCAACAACCCCTACAGCAGCACCCCTATCCCCCGCAAAATGGTCGGCTACGGCTACGCCCGCAGCAACAGCTACCCCGTCCCGAATGCCCCGCCCTCGCACCCCGGGAAGCGTCGCAAGATCGCCCAGCAAGGCGGACCTGCACAGGCAGAAGAGACTCTCGCGCCGCGTCAGCTGTCTCGAGGAGAAGTTGGCTACTGCCAAGAGGGAGCTCGCAAGCGTCCTTGGGGCTGAGTGTTTTCCTGCTGTTCCGCCTTTGCCGGGGCAGTATTTGCAGGTGCATGCTAGTGGTGCGGGAGTTGGTGATGATAGTGTGGGAGTTGGTGGTGGTGGTGGTGGTGGTGGTGGTGGAGGTGCAGGTCATCATGCTGTCTTCAGCGACGACATGCTGATGTTGAGTCCGACTCTGCATCCCCACGCACACCCACACGTCCATGCACACACGCACACGCACAACGACCCCCCGACCGCCAGCCTCCCCGCCAAACTCGTCAAGAAACGCAAGAGCGCTGTTATCGTCGCGACTCACGACACCAACGTCGATGAAGCTGCGTCGCTGCCGTTCCCTACCCACACCCATTCACAATCCCACACACATGTCGACCAACACTCCTCAGCGGACATACACATGGCAGACATGACAGACACTGCACACGCGGCAGACACGTCATCTACACCACACACCCGTCAGCACTCCCTCCACCGCGCCACATCCACCGCTACCAAGCGCCTCAAGCGCACCGGCAGCCGGCTGAGCCGCAAGGTCTCGCGCGGGAGTATTGGCGGACGTGAGCGGGAGCATAACAGTGGACATGGACATGGACATGGACATGACACCCGAAGCGAGGGAGACGGCACAGCGCATCAACAGGTGGGAACACAGCCGCAGCAGCAGCAGGAGAGGTACAAGGAGAACAAGGAGAACAAGGAGAACGAAATGGTAGTGATGGTTCGACCAGGCGGCGGGGTTCCGCCTGTGCCCAAGGTACCGGGCGGTGTGGAGGGGTTGAGGGTTAGGGTTGGTGTGGGTGTGGGAGTCGCCGTGGGAGTGCAGGGAGGAGTGAAGGGTGTTAATGATGGTCACGACAATAACGATGATGATGATAATCACGATGGAGATGTGTTTGATGACGGTTATGGCGGGTTGGGTCATGAGATATTTTAATCTTTGTTCTTCTTCTTCTTCTTCTTCTTCTTAGATGCTTAGATGATGCATACATACATACATACATACACGCACCATCGCAGATTGAATCCACAGGCTGCGAATCCAGCGCAAGGATGGCTGGTCGTGTGTGCAGCATCTATAACTGCAGCTACCGTCTACGGCTGTAATTGCAACAACAACCTCCCTTCTCATCACCACAACACCACATCACCATTCAGCCATCGTACATCGTGCAGTACAACATCTCCACACAACCGTCCCTGACATTCATCTTGTGGCTTGACGACTACATACGATTATCGATGATCTCACACCAGGACATTGATGGGAAGTGGTTGAGTCGATCGCGGGATTCGTGGTTTCGACTGGATGTTCGATGGTGGATGCGGTTTAGATGCTTGCTTCGACTGTGGACTGTCCTTGCAAAAGGGGCTTACTGCAGCTTAAATTTGATGCAAAAACAATCTGACTCCGTAATCTTAGTGTGCGGAGTCCCTCCCATCGCTGCGCAGCCGGCGACACCAACCCAGCCACTGTGTTGATCGATAGCCGTATGAGTCGAGCGAGTTTCACATTCCTTTGTGACACTATTTCAGGGTTTTGTTGTGGCCCATGTATCTCCTCGATGTCTCTAATGCTCTCAATGGGTTCCGTAAGCTTTGGTGCGCGTCTGACCGTGTTTTGCTGCCTTCGACCAGTGGAGAGAGAGCAGCGGTGTGCGTTCCCGACTTGCACGATTGCCGGTCCTGATCAAAAAGTGTCGTTAGTCTGTGTCTAGTCGGTTCCTTTTGATGTGGATCAAGTGCCATCTAACAACAAGCCGTTGCTACGGAGATGTTTGCCATCAAGCAAGTGCGGCTTATCCAGGGAGATCACACTGCGTATCTTCATAGTCCATCTGCATCCTCGTGATGGGCGCTCTTACTCAAGTAACCTTTTCTAGACCTGCTTGTGTTGCTGGGTGCTAGCTTAGCTGAGAGTGGGACTGTCTCGTCCAGCTGCAACCGGAGGTGGGTTGCATGTTTGCTCTTGCGCAAGTGGTTGTGGTGTTTGTCTGCAAGATAAGTTTGACAGAACAAGCAAGAAGTTTAGTAATCCTACAGGATGGTGTCTCGAGAGTGCTGACTAGGTCTCAGATGCTGGCTTCTTCTGCGGCACAGTGATGCGTTCGTCCGCCGTTATTTCGAAAGCTCGACTGTATGAGGGCTCTGGGATGAGCTGGTCTAGGGCTATCAGCGCAGGTGCGACACACAGAACCGGAGGTCTAGTAGTGTTGGGCAGAGATACCGTGTGGTAGATGTTCTCTCAGGCCTTGACTTAGACCGCGTTGCAGAAGTCATTACGGAGATGGCTGATGCTACTTGGGGTGTTATACTCTAGGCCCCTTTCCTTTACAACACGCTGTTCGCTTGGAGCATTCTCATCCTGACTGGGCTCGAGGCACAGTTTTCTGTACCTATTGAAGTTGGAGACGGAGAGCCCATGGGTATTTGCGTTCCTCATGAGAACATCCGATGTACAAACCATCTGGGAATGGAACAGCCATTCGTTCCAAGTAACGAAATGAATCAAAAGAGATGGACATTTAAGGGCTTGCACTATGATACTATGAAATGCTAACAGAATATTAGCGTGAGCTGTAAATGCAGTATCAAATCGTGACAAGACATTGGTAAAAAGCAGTCAACTGCCTCTTGATTTGAAAAATGAGCCCTATGAAAGTTACGCTGTCAAACAGAACCAGCTTAAAGCATTAGTTATGCCTGCAGCATTCTGTATGTAGGTCGAAGGCATGGAGATAGTTTCACTGGCTAACGCACCTTGAAATTGCGGCATTGCGCCTGCCCTTCTCCACCACCACACTGCCTCCTCAACCGCCACCGCCAATCACCCTACACCTGGCCGCATTTACTCTGCATCTATTTCTGTGAGAAGTTTCTGCACAGTCCTCGTACGCCGCTAAGCTTCCATCTATAGAGCAAACACCCCAGCGACCAAGCTCGCAGCTGGCAAACTGAGCTCATTTCAACTAGGTCAGTAATCATACCGACGCACTCACACAAGCTCATCGTCCAGTTCTGGTCTTTCCCTCGTCTCAATTCACACCAAGCGGCTGCTCAGCATGAGTTTGCTCAGTATTCCGCCGGAGCTCAAGTTCCTGATCTTTAGGAACTTGGCAGATGACTGTGGTTCTCTGCGCGCGTTGGTCTTTGTGTGCAGAGATGTGTACAATCATACGTTCGAAATACTTCGGGTATGTCGGACGCTCACAGATAGGTTTGAAGATCTGCTGATCGAGCTGGGCACTCGCTCAGTTCGGTCATCCAGGTTCAACACACTCAAAGTATGCTTCCCCAACCGCAAAGGTCTCACGAACAAAGCACCGATTGGAGAATACAATCTCGATAAACTGGAGAGGATTTGGGAACGTTTTGCTAGTCGTGGCGAGCACTGCGGGCTTCGCTCCTGGAGAAGCAGGATGCGACAGCGGTTTGCAGATACTTCTGTCCGCCCACTTCTTCGAACTTTGAATCATATCACCACCCTGGAAATAGGTGGCTGCACCAACGTACTCCCACTATACACAGGCGGCGCTCTGAAACGTATCCGTACCCTCAAGTTTTACCGCATAACCAACAAGCGGCTGGCCTGGGTTGCTTCCTGCTTTCCAGTCTCGGGCACGCTCAAAACTCTGGAGTTCTCTCACATGAGCATCACAGGATCGTTCTTTGACGACATTCTCAGCGACCTGTTGATTGCCACGCTGTCTTTCAAGCAATGCTGGGTGACGCCAGCTGCTATGCACCACATCATCAACCATCGCTTATGTCGTCTCAAGAAACTGAGTGTGTTCGAGTACACAATCTCTACAGACTACCAGCCAGTCGAAGCCGTGTCAAGCAGACATTTGCACATGTACCGCCCGCTAAACGACCTGAAAGTTCACGCAGACATGCTCACAGAGCTCTCTCTCGTGGTACCAGAGCTGAAGCCTTCTGGCAAGAAAATAGGCAGCTACACTGACACCCCTTGCGACCATGTCGCCTCACTCGTCCAGTTTCCCAAGCTGCGAAAGCTGGCCATCAGCTACAAGATGCTGGCACCACACTCAGACGCATGCAATATCGACACCAACGACCTGGACCAGCAGGATGACGCCATCACCGCGTGGTCTGTTCTGTCGCGCCTGGGATCTTTGGAGGAACTACACTTGCACTGCGACAAGAAGATGCCAGTCATTCACACGCTGGAAGAGATGGCAAACGGCATCAGGCCGGCTGTGCTGCCGAACCTGCGCCGCGTGGAGGTTGTACTGCCGTGGGACCCTGATGCTCTTGTGGTAGAGACCCAGGGGAAGGAGGAGATGGCGGTCTGCCAGGCGTTGAAGGAGCGTGGGGTGGACGTCAACTTCTCGAGGCCACGTCCCTGATCTGGTGGCAGATTTGATGAAGGTATTAGCCTGGTTGCAGTTCCTGCCTCATTGTTCGAAGGGGATTCGTACCTACAAGGTACTGCTTGGATGTGGGCGGTTGCTTCTGCGGAGTTGCGCGTATGCATTGGCCGTTCTTGATCATCTTGGTTCTTTGTAGCGCTGTAATGCATAGCACGACGAGCATGCTCGTATGTGAACCGTCCTTTGAGGTCAGACAAAACATGAATAGTCATGGCAACGAAGAATGTTTCGGTTTAGGACTGACGAACTGATGCTGAATTGAGATCGGATTGTGGCGATCACTTGCTACTATAGACCTGCATCTATGACTCCTTGAAAGGACACCCCTTATCCGCACTCTGGCTCTTCGTCTTCTCTTTGACAATCTTCCACGTAAGGTCCATCAGCCTCTCGCCCAGCTCCACGTCATTTGCCTTATCGCTACCCGGCTCCACAATCGCGGGTGGGCAAACATACTGCCCACTCTTCTCTGTCTTCGTCGCAGCAAACAATGTGCTCACAGCACCTTCAAACTGCGTCTTCTTGAACGGCGCGGCTCCAACGCTCATCGCGTACCCTGCGAGCGGGAAAGCCTCATGGATGTGCTCAGTCGACTGCCGGGTCTCGACAATGCCGGGGTGGATAGCGTTGGCGAGGATGTTGGGGTGCTGGCTTGTGAGATGGCGAGCAAGGTACCTCGCATAGAGCAGATTGGCCAGCTTGCTGCGGCCGTACTGCGGTTGGGGGCCGAGATCGCGGTTCAGCTCTTCGATAGAGGCGAACTCTGTGTCTTTTGGTACTTGCTCGTGCAAGTTGGAGGATGTGCAGACGATGCGAACCTTGTCGCCTTTCTTGGCAGTTTCTTTCAAAACAGGCAGTAGGTGCGATGTCAGGATTACGTGCCCGAAGTGATTACCCGCCATGTGCAGGTCGACGCCATTCTTTGCGAGTTGGTAAGTCATGATTCCACGGCCGGCGTTGTTGACCAGGATGTCGATTCTGTCGGTCTGCTCAGCGATCTTGAAGGCGGTGCGGCCTGTCTCCTCCCAGTCAGACAGGTCGCACTTCATCCAGACTACGCGGCTGCCCTTGTCTTCACCCATCTCTTGCTTGATGGCGTTGATGGCATCTGCAGCAATGTCGTCGGATTTTGACAGAATGAAAAGCTTCTGAATGTTCTTGGACAGTAACGTGTGGGTGACGCCATAGCCGATGCCTTCTGATCCTCCTGTGACAACGGCGACCTTGCCTGACAAGTCTGGCACGGCCTCAAGGGAAAACTGATTTTCTGGCGATGCAAGTTCATTTCCAGGAACCAATTTTCCGAGATTCTCAGCAATAGTGTTTTTGATGGCCTCCATGTTGGGTAACGGCGACTTTTTGGTTACTGGCCCTTTCAATCGGTCGGTGTTCTCTGTGGAGTATCGCCGTGTATGCGGTTGAGCTGCAGTCACTGGTAGTCGTGACGTTGATCTTAATGAGTTGCGCAGGGCAAGAGCAGGTCCAATCAGTTTGGAAGTTTGCATGTCTAAAGGGAGGTGCAGGTCATCTATAAATCTCATGAACAACTCGGGTATGATGTCTGCATATGCATGAGCCCCTTGCGGATCTAGCACACGGTCGATCCATGGTCTGATCACAATGACGAGTACATCCAATAAAACACGAGCTGATGTCAGTGAAACGATTAATTGGGTCCAATCTCGCCCTTTGCGGAGTGGACGCAGGCTCATGATTTAGACATGACGCTGTGATGTCAATCCAAACTAGCGCGTCTTCTTATCGATAAGACGCGTATCAGCCACCACGACGCGCCTTCATGAAGTTCGCGGCTTGTTTACACCAAGAATCTAGCTGGCTCTTGATTATCATGGGTAACGACGGTGATCCTCCCGAAGACCAAGGTGCGTGCAGGGAACGCATCAATAGCGCCATCGTTCAGCTGTGCTCCGTGTCCCATGTCGCGCATTATCGTCCTACCGCGCAAGGTATCGGACTGTACACACATGTGGCAGGCCCCAAGACGGCGACTCTGAATCCGCACTTCGATTTTGTTGACAACATCGATAGAGAAGTCGCATTGTTACCTCTCGGCGGACCAAGACGAGTTCAGCCTAACAAGAATCGCGAGCCACTGGATGAAGAGGTTGCGGCGCTGTATAAAGAAGTTGCAGATGCCGTCAATGCAGAGGAGAAAATCTGGCGTGATCAGAGGCTTGCGGCGATGTCACAAGGTGATCCACGCAAAAGTGCGTACACCATGACGCTCGACACCTTGAGAAAGAAGTATGGCGACGATGTCGCGCCTCCACATTCCACCGTACTGCCACTGCACAACAAGGGACGAGACGCGCGGAGAAACTCAGAGGCAACACATAACACAGATGATGGACCATCGAAGAAGAGGAAGGTCAACTTCGCAACTGACTCAGAACCTCGCCGTAAAAGCACTGGAGATGCTACCATACTTGACAAGAACGCGAATGGAGACAGGCGAGAGAGCAGATCCGTCAACATCTACAACGTTGACCGCGACCCACGACTTCGTGGCAGAGGATCTCACCCACGCTAATGAACACTCCGAGCCATTTCAAGAACACAGCATGGCTTTAGCTGTTCCGGCGATACCCCTCAAAGCATCGTTCTCCCTCTGATTCCTTTCCATCGGATGTCACCGTACCTGCCCTTCTTGCACCACTGTTCAGCCTAGCATAATATAATCAATCTTTTCCCAAGTTCCTTGTTATCAAACATGGCGCACTCGAAAAAGTTCTTCGTGATCACACCAATTTGTGCAGGATGCAATCCAAATTTGACATTGTTCTGACTACTCGAGTGATAACAATCAGTGCTTAGAGAAAAAGTCTACAAAATTTCTGCTACTACTCAAGCACGAAGCTCTACGCCGCCGTGACGGTGACGGTTCCAACAGTCAACCCCTCAGCCTTAGCCTCGATGACAATCTCCCCGCTTGACCCAGCCTTTGCCCTGATAATTGCAAGAGCAAGACCACTAAATGCCTTCCGCGTTTTCGAAGGGAATGGTGTGGGGTCCCGAGGGTCACCGTTATCGGTACTTACAATTTCGCCGGGGCCAGAGACGACCGAGAATGCTATCTCATTGTCAGCCTGCGGGACAGTGTCTCCCCTCTCGTCAACGACAGCCACTGTAATGAACGACAAATCCCTTCCATCACCATCGATAGTCGTGCGATCAGCAGTGGCATTGAGTGCAGTAGCGGCACCGACGGTGCGGTGTGAAGCAGTTGCCCACTCCTCACCGTTCTTGTAGGCCTTCACGCTGATCTCGCCGGGTGTGTAAGTCACATTATCCCATCGTAGGCGGTAGTCGTACTGTCCACGCTTCTGGCGACCAGCAGACTTGCCATTAATGAATAGCTCCGCCTCATCGCCCGAAGTAAAGACGTGCACAGGGGTGACTTTGCCCTCGCGATCGGGCCAGGTCCAGTGTGGGAGGATGTGGGCTTGTGCCAGCTCAGGGCGCCAGCGGGCCTGGTAAAGGTAGAAGCGATCTTTCTTGAAGCCCGCGAGATCTGTTGAGGAGTCAGCGATTGTGAATCGCAGAGATAATTCAGGGAAGAGTTACCAATGATGCCAAAGTAGGAGCTGCGACTCGAGTTGTCATAAGGTGTAGGCTCGCCAATGTAGTCCCATCCGGTCCAGACAAACTCGCCGGCGACATACGGATTACGATCCTGTTGCTCAAACACCTTGTCGGGCGACGCGGCCCAGGAGGGAGCATACAGTTCATACGCACTTACGTGGTTGTTGATGGGATCTCCACCCTCGCCGGGGCTTCCCCCGACGACCGCGCTCTTTTTTGGTGTCACCGGGAAAATGTACACACCACGGGAGCTGATCGTTGACGCGGACTCGGTGGACCAAATCATCTTGTTGGGGAACTTGCTGCGGAAGGCACCGAAGGAACCGGAATTCGCGTTGCCTTTGCCCTCGCCCTGATAGTTAAGCCCAATGATATCGATTTCTGCAGCTAGTCCGGTATTGGGACCAGCGTTGTTCATTCCAACGGTAACCTTTTTAGTGGGGTCTTCTTCGTGTACAATATCCTGAAGCCTCTTGGCGGTAGCAGTCCCTGTGGAGTTCGACTGCTCAGCAAGCTCGTTACCGATACTCCAGGAGATAATCGAGGGGTGATTCCGATCGCGACGGATGAAAGAGCGAAGATCGGGTTCAGACCACTCGGGGAATATCAAGTGGAAGTCATTGTCTACCTTAGCGTAATTCCACGTATCGAAAATCTCGTCCATGACCATGAGGCCCAATCGGTCGGCAAGCTCGAGCCACTCCGGTGCCGGTGGGTTATGAGAGGTCCTCAGAGCGTTGTTACCCATTTCTTGCAGCATCTCAATTTGACGCTCCGCAGCGCGGTAATTGAAGGCTGCACCTAGAGAACCGAGATCATGATGGTTGCAGGAACCATAGACCGGTACGTGCTCGCCGTTGATCAGAACACCCTTGTTAGGATCATACTCAACTGTACGGATTCCAAAGGGTGTCTCATATGTGTCTAGGGTCGTACCATTGCTCGAGATGGTCGTGATTGCAATATACTCGTTGGGTGTTTGCTTGGGTGCTGGTCCCCAGAGTTTGGGGTTCGCAACAGTAGTAGATCCATTCACAGACTGCTTTGATCCGCCAGATACAGTGACTGAAGAAGCTGAGATCTTCGCAACGGCAGAACCGGACGCCTTCCTTGATTTCGAATCGAGTTCAAAGATCTCAGTGGCAACCTGAACTGTTTGGCTTGCGTTGTTCTTATTTTCCACTTCAATCTTTAGCTGTACGCTTGCCTGCTCGGCAGAGATGGTAGGGGTCGTAATATAGCTGCCGTGGTAGCCGACGTGAACGGCATTGGTAGTCACTAGCCATGTGTTGCGGTAAATACCCGCACCAGGGTACCATCTTGCCGACTCTGGTGCATTGTCGACTCGGATAGCGAGAATGTTGTCGCCAGATTTTGCGTATGGAGTCAGATCCAGACGGAAAGAATTGTAAGGGAAAGGCCAGCCACCAACAAGTTGGCCGTTGAGCCACGCAGTAGCGTATGCCATGGCGCCGTCAACATCCAAGTATAGAGACTTTCCTGACTGAATTGTTTCTTCGTCCACAGACAATGTCTTGCGGTACCACCCGATACCGCTGATGGGCAGGCGTCCTGTACCGCCAGGCACGTTCTCAGAAAAATCAAACTCCCCACTGGCAGCCCAGTCATGAGGCAGGTTGACCGCCTCCCAAGAAGCATCGTCAAAATCTGGCTGGACATATGTGACACTGCTCCCAGGTCCCGGCTCAGAGGGTCGTTCATATTTCGTTCCACTGAGGTAGGGGTTCGCAGCAGGAAGGATCCAGGGTTTCAAAACGTCGTATGACAGGCCATCTGGATTGTCAACGAAGCGTTGAAAACGCCACTCATCGTTGAGGCTGACGCGTTCTCGCCCCCCAGCATCGGCACGAGGTCTCTTGGTCGTAGCTGCCTCAGAATTTTGGATATTGGAGACCATGAGTAGTCCCACCAGGACCGTGCCACACCTAGAGAGGAACGACATTGTCAAGTTTGGTGTACAGCAACTTGCGTGTCCCGGACGCGATCTACCTTTTGAACAATCGACTTGCTAATTACTTGCTTGACTCTTCATTAGAGCACGCAAATCTTGCTCACGGCTACGCTTCCTGAACAATACCATGATCTGCACTTGTGCATGGGATCGGGCTAAATACCATCGAGCATTACCTCCCGAGGTGGTAGACGGACAAACTGACGCATCGTGTGTACCTGAATACACATTTACCCGATGCCCGTGGAAGCTGTTGCCGAGATGAGCGAGGCTTCAAAAGGAAGAAAGTGGATGCGACAAGCCTCCCCCGCCAAATGCAAAGTGCGGGGTGGCGGTCTTGGCATGGTGTGATGGTTGCAAGTTCGCAGCATGGCCGAGCGGCTATGCTACTTACTTCGGCTTTGAAGCCGATGACACCCCAAGCTCGAACGCGAAGACTATCCTATGCGACAGGCTGCTTCGCGAGTACGAAGTGAACGTCATTACGTATTGTTTGTACACACTAGTTAAGAGAGGCATCGGAGGCATCTTCCGCAATAGAATAGCAACGTCACAATGAAGACGTAAGTAGACTGAGCGCTCAAACACTTCACCCGACCTTCGCCTGATCTTCGCCCGCAAACATGTATAGTACAGTACAACGGATGGCATTGAGCGTGGCAGGTACCTTGACCCGGATGAAACGAAGATCAACGGATCAATCTCATTTGTGAGGTGTCGACTGGGTCAGGACCATTTCAGCGTCAGAGGTGTGCTGTGTATTCAATCTATAGCTTGTCGCCGTACGGTTTGCAGATTCTTTATCAAGCGCTCATTGACCAATGCCCTCCAGCCAAACAACGTTCTTCGGACTTCCCAGACTCATCTCACCCACACCCACAGTACTGCTCCTGAGATCAGGTACAACCATAACGCTCTCCCCATAACTCAGGTAATCTGTCTCGCAGTTCAAGACCTCTTCCTCGCCTTTTGCATCCTCCTTCTCACGCGGCTGAATTCGCGACCGGATTTCTATATTTGGCAACAGCAAATTGCCAGTTTTGAGCGGGATGAGCATGACGGGAAACTCCGTTCTTTCATTCTCAGCAGCGCTGAAGTGAGCGCGCCGCGCACCGGCGACTAGCCACTGATCTGACGCAGTCTCAAGGGTGTAGACGAAGTCGATGGGATCTGCGGCGGTACGCAGATTTGCAGCAGCGATGAGCGACTGTGGCGAGGCCCAGCGACGAGTATGAGAGATTCGGAGGGTTGCGTGCAGGGGCTGACCCACCGTCGCGATATTTGAGCCGAGAGAATCTGATGTAAAGCGGAGCGAAGCGGTGTGTACAATGTGCGTCTGAGGGATAGAGACGGTGATGACCATGCGTCGAGGAGGGTGTGGGGAAAGAGGGGCAGAGTTTGACGAATGAGGCGTCAGATCGTTGTTTGGCAGAAGGATGGTTTTGTTGTCCTGTCATCTGGTGTCAGTCTACGAAGCATACAAGGGGACAGGACGAAGGTACCTTCAGCCACAAATGCAGCCATGAGCGTGTCTCTTCACGTGTAGGCTGCGGTAAGCTGTCCAAACAATCTGCCCAATCCATGTCCTCGAACACACCCAAGTCAACTCTATTGAGCAAGGCGATTCTCTCATACTGAAAGGGTATGATTTTCTGCTCTGCCCGTGAGATATATGTCGCGGACAGCAACCTGCTGAGGTGTGCGACAGGACTGTTTTTCACAGCGGCGGCGAAGTGTACTCGCAAGCGATCAAGGACGTCTTCGTTGAGGCAGCGATACTCTACAGCAAGCGCCAAACTACCTGTTTTGGATTCTAGACCTGACGCCTGGTCTTTAGTTTCGGTGGCTTTCTTGACGATTTTGTACGTGGTTGCCACGGGTTGTTTGGGAAAGACGTGCAAAGGCTGTGCTGTTCGCATTGGCGCATAAACATCAAAATCCTCGGAACCTTCCAGCTCAACGTCCAGAAGCTCCAATGGTACTTGATTTGCGGTCTTGATGTTGAACTTCGAGAAGAGCGACTGGCGCTTGAAGTGGTCATGTACATTGACATCGAGTGGCAGTTCAACTGGAATCGTGAATGATGAAAAATACTGAAACTGTCCACTTGCTGTGTGGTAGTCGATCTCAGCCTTGATTGCAAGATCCTGGAGGATTGTTTCAATATCGTAGGGGATCTTAAGAGTGATAGTAGAGTTAGCCGACAGAGGACAGACAGAGATCACGCCAGGCTTCTGGTTGTCTTCAATCATCCCACCCTCCGACTCTACGCTTACATCGGCAGTGCGTAAGCGTAAGCCAGCTGAGCCTGATTTGAGCCTAATCTCTGCTCGCTCGACATCATTAGCACCTGTAGAGCAGAAAATTTCGATGTGTCGGGCTTTATCAATATGTATGAAGTGAGAAAGATAGACACGCGCGTCAAGCGCATTGGAACGAGGGAAGCATTGTACACGAGCTTTCTTCGCAGCTTTGAGAGAAGTCACTGAAGCTGATGCGATGATCCCGAGAGGTGTTGGGGCTTCTGTTTTGTTGACTGGCTCGTGCACGAATGCAATGCGTTTCGCTTCGAGGACTATCTTGTCGACCGTGTAGGGACCAGTTGTATTTATCTGCGCATATTTAATACGAGAGATTTCCATCTCCAAGAGTGGGACTTACATTGCAACCTAGCCACACCTTAGTGATCCCCTTCGTGATGTTTAGGGAGCCTGGAGTCTCCAGCCAGATGTCTTTGGCAGTAGTTGAGGCGGCAGAAACTAGCCTGATCTTGGCTGCACGGATCTTAAACTCATCTTCAAGTATGTGTCTGAATTTGAGGCGCAGCTGGAACCCATCTCTATCTTCGTAGTGCCGGAGATACGGCTCGACAGTGATGTCCGTGAAGTAATCAGCCATCTGTACCGATACATCGTACGGAAGCTGTTGCGAGTAGTTGATAAGCTCATTGAGCACGCCACCGGTATCAACCTTATCATCGTTGAGCCAGTCCGCGGGCATATCATCGCCGCTGGCTCGCTTTGAAGCACTGCTGAAGGATATCCTGCTCGCGGAAGATCTGGCGAGTAGGTCGAGTAGAGTTCGGATGTACTCATCCTTACGATTAAGCTTCTTCAGACAGCGGGCATACATCTTTAGCATGGTTGCCACAACAGTATTCCATCTGCTCTTTGCAAAAAGTGAAAGGCTGGCATCAGGTGAGCCCTTGTTTGTTATACCTGACATGCTGCCAAAGTACATGGCTGCTGCCCGGAAGTCTCCAAGCTCGTATCGAAGAGCTGCCAAGTCGCCAGTGATGCTTTCTGCAGACTTCACTTGTCCAGCAGCGCGATAGTGCTGAAAGATTTGGTCGCTGAGCAGCTCATAAAATTGTTGAAAGTGGTCCAGTGACGCTAAAGCACTGACAAGAGCTCTTGCAGAGATGCCAGATGTGGCATGTACGGGCTTGGTCGTGTCAGCGTCCGAGATCTCCTTTGCAGCTTCTTCTTTTTCATCTTTTTCTTCATCTTCTTCGTCATCTTCAAGATTGACCTCGGAAAAGTCTTCACTTTGGCTCAAGGATGGAAGGATCGCAGCCCACCCGACAGCCCACCCCAAGGCCTTGCCAACGTGCTCAAGCAATCTTCTCTGGATGCCAATCAACTGTGCTCGTTGTCCAGCTAGGTCCATCAAGCCATTCTTCGATTGATTAATCATACCGGGCTGGCTGGGAGGAGGACGATCTTGATACTGCCCATTTTCATATACTACCTGACCAGTTGTACCTGGCTGAAGATACGGAGGGTCGCTCGAACCCGACCGAGAGGAGGACCGAGCTGGCTGTATCATAGTCTTTGGTTCAGGGACGCTCATCTTCTGCTCCTTGCTGTGACCACTGAATGAGAGGCTCTTGCCAGGTGAACTGGCACTCGGATCCTTAGTGTATCTTGTAAAAGGCAATGATGATGTCGAGGTCTCACACAGGACCTGGTCAAGTGCCGAGAAAGTCCACGACCGTACCACGTTATCGACCAGCTGCTCCGGCAGGACGGCGTCGTGAGCCTTTGCACTATTGAGAATGTCAGCAATGCCCCTTATCCGCAACAAATCCGACTCACCCATTCACTAAATCTTCGCGTAGTAGCCTTCCAGCAAATGTCACAAAGTTGAGCGCACGTGTGCAGAGCTCAGCAAGCGAAATTAGATCCTCAGTATCAGTAGGTTGGCCGCTGGACCTCTTCCCAAGATGGCTATCGTCCATCGACTTCTGTGAAACACTGGCGTTTGGTCGTGGCTGGAGCTTGTGCGCCAGGTCTGCACGAGCAGATTGCGAATTACCCATTCTGAGAAGAATCGACATCTGACGAGCGAAAATGTACACTCTGAACTCGAAAATCGAGATGTTATTAGCGAGGATGAGATTTCTAAAGTCTTTTTTGGTGGCGTCAATGGGTTTGTCATCATGAAACTGTATGCGGTCCTCGTCGTTCCCGTGTGACTGTTCCAACACTTTGACAGCTTGCTGATATAACTCTTCAGAGTGACCCAGCATCTGCAGCACGCTGCCATCCTTGGCTTGATCTTGGAGAACTGTATCAAGGCCAATCGACAACTCATCGTATCCAAGCAGCGCATCGTCGACAAGACCTACACTTTCGAAGCCTCTTGCAAGCCCTTCTTTCAGCACAAAAAACGTGTTGAAGTTCCAGCCAGGCAGAGAGCGTTGCGCATCGTTTTTACGGATGTCGTCTTCGTATTGGCTGACTCGAAGATCGAAGGAGGACAAGATCAGTGTCTTAAACTTGGTAATGACATCGGTCCAAGCACCATCGTACTCCTGGGGCGTCTCAAGAGCGGCTTGTGAGTTGGCCGCAGTCGCAGCAGGCAACAAATGTGGGGGCACACGCTCCTTCTTCAGTCGTACTTGCGCGACTCGATCAAGTGCTGACTTCGAGGCTATGTTGAAGTCTGCACGAACCTTTTCGAGTATGGTTGTCGAGTTCCTTTTAAAAACGGAAGTTGCACCAGTCTTCTCTTTATCGCCAGTGGCGGCACTTCCAGAGCCACGAGGCTGGCTCGCTGCAGGCGTATTGGGTAGGACAACATGAATGATCATCCATTCGTAAGCATCGTGGTTCTCTTGAGTAGTGGCTGAACTACTCTGGGCTGGTGGAGTATGATCTTTGATCCAATCACGCAACTGTTTGCGTGCTGTACTTTTGTACGTTTCTGAGTCGTCACATCGTAAAAGGAAAACCTTGAGGTAAGGCGTCCGGCGCAATCCCGGGATCTGATGCCTTCTTTCTTTCTCGACGCTAGCATCTTGCGCAGACTCGCTGCTAGGCACAAGGTCTACATGGAGTGAGTCAATGGATCGAAGCGGCCTTGTTGGTGCTTTCCAATGCAGGTTTCGAAGAGGCAATCGAGCAGCTAGGTCTTCCTGAATCAACGCAAACACGCCAGAAGGGTCGTGGTACTCGACTATGCCAGTCAGCACAGCATTTGATTGCCGTATTAGATCAAGGGCCCATACCCGTGACCTTGGAGCTAGACAGCCCATCCATCACCGCAGCTTCGTGGTGCTGTGGCCTAGGTTCATCTTCTGGAGCACCTAAGGGTGGCGCCACATCTTCAGCCACGCTCATGAAACACAAATAGCGGAGAGATGGAGTTTTAGGGTTGTCGAACAGAAAACGATGCGATCACGCTTCACGTGTTCGGTCTCGTGGTGAGTGAACGTTGGCGTTTGGCTCGCGCTGATCGGCCCTGATCGCTCGCTTTGCTTATCGATAAGGATCCCTGCCACACAGCTGCACAGCACAGCCACGATCCTGAGCAACTGACCTGCATTCGCGCCTGCATTCATCACGAACGAATAAGAACATACTGGTCTCGCCTAAGTTGACCTTCTCTGCGACCGGTCAGTCAAGACATTGCCGGTCGGAATGAGCTCATAACAAATGCGCGAACTGTCGCCAGCCTATAAGGTAATAGCACAACTGCGCCGCCATCCCTGAGCGCGTCGCATTCTTCGGATTCGACAGTCCATAAGGCGTGCAAGTCCAATCATGTTGTGGGCGCCGGACGTTGGTTTTTTCCATTCTACTCCGAATAAGTCAGCCTGATCTTCGCGATAGTATTTTCAAGCTGTCGATGCCTGGATACAGCCTCCACAAGGCTTCCTCACAGCTCAAGATCTGCCTTGTCGACGTCTTGATCTTCGCATCACTTCGCTTTGCTTTGTCAAAATATCACTTAAGTACAGCACAGTAACGCAAAGCTGCGGAAAAGAACCATAAAGTGAATATCGTCCATCTTCACACTTTATCATTTCAACCCCCATTTCTTCACCTAAACTGATTACGGCTCCTGACGTTCAGGACCAAAAAGAAGTGCCAACATGGGCATGGGCGACTACTCACCCGGCAGCGTGTGGTACTATGCACCCAACAAAGCCGCTCCAATTGTATTCATTGTCCTCTTCTTGCTTTCAGGAGCTTTGCATGCATATCAGACCATGTAAATCCTCCCCAATTTTCCCGTGTCTTGACACAAACTCTGTCTCTCGCAAGAACATCAAATGTACTGACCAACACTCCAGCATTTACAAGTCTTGGCGCACGACCCTCCTCCTCCCCTGGGCTGCCCTCCTCATGATCTGTGGCTTCTCCATGCGTCTTGCTGGCGCCTACAACACGTCCGATCTGGGCATCCTCATTGCCTCAACCGTTCTAATCATGTCTGGCCCGCCCGTCTACGCACTGATAAATTACTTCGTACTAGCCCGGCTACTCTACTATATGCCTTATCTTGCGCCCATGCACCCAGGAAGAGTAGCGACTACTTTCATCGGCTTGGACGCAGTCTGTGAGATCCTAATCGGCAACGGCGCGTGGCGCATGGCCAACAGCAGTATGACGGATTCCGAGCGGCAGGCGGGCGCGAACATGGTGCTAGCGAGTCTGAGTCTGCAGTGTGCTTTATTCGCCGGGTTCGGAATCCTATCTGCGCTATTCCACCGCAGTGCTGCACGAGCAGGTGTACTAAAACCGGAAATGCGAGTAGTGCTGTACGTGCTGTACACGTCTGCGGCTATTGTGACAATACGCTGCATCTATCGCCTTGTGGAGTACATACTGGGCTGGGAGTCGAGCATCTATCAGAACGAGGTGTATTTCTGGATCTTCGAGGCGGTGATCATGTTTGTCAATACAGCACTCCTCAACGCGTTTCATCCAGGCAAGCGGTTGCCAGCTTCGAACGGGACCTTCCTTGCCAAAGACGGGGTCACGGAGCGTCAGGGACCGGGCTGGGATGACGACCGCCCGTGGCCGGTTACGATCTTCGACCCGCTGGATCTCTGGGGTTTACTCAAGGGTAAGGACAAACGAACCAAGTTTTGGGATATGACGGGTGAAGAGCTGGAGCTTGTAAGGCTGGAAAGAGAGGCAAACAAGCGCACTGTGTTTGCTGCGCTCGTCGACCCGTTCAGATTGTGGGGTGAGAAGGGATATATTGGAAAGTGGCTCAAAAGGTCACCAAGTACTCCCAGCACCAGGCGGGCATTCGTGGTCAAGAACTCGGGACCAAATGTTTTGGAAGAAAGAGGCATGATGTAGGAGCATGTTTGCTTGTGTTTTTGGTCCGCCGGCCAGGTTATCAATCAGTCGAACGAATTTCTTTTTTTTCTTTTTTTTCACTTTCATATCTCATCCACCCCAACAAACCTCTCTATCCTGCCAGAAATCAAACATAAATATCCCCGCTGTATCCCCAATACAGAGCTTTCCACACATGACCCCCCACAACAAACCCTCCCACAACAACAACAGCCACACTCAACCAGCCCAGGGGCGAAAAAGCCCATGCATACCTTGCCTACCAAGAGCACACAGCACCACGTAACACCCATACCCAACCACAACCACAACCACAACCACAACCAAACCCACTCCCACCACCCCAACCCCATCCATCCACCCCAGCAATAAACCAAGTCAATCCCATCCCATCCCATCCCACCTCCACACCCACCCCACCGTCCCAACCCAACAAGAACCCACGCATTGTATTGTATTGTATTCCAACACACCTAATAAGCAGGAATGACCCAGTTGCAAGACTTTCATACCTCATTGCCTACAATCTCACTACTAGAATAATATCCTAATTATGAGTTGTTTTTTTCAGATTTGATTTGATAGTTATATTCGAAACCCCTCCACGCTGGACACAGGACTCTTTCCCCTGAGAATAGCGTTCTTTGGGTATAGAGGCGCGGAATGTACTAGAGGGGTGTGATACTCGGTTTAGATAGAGCGTGTGACACCCGGTTTCGGCAGAGCGGTCATGGAGCTTGCGAGACTGCGCTGCGCTGTTTCGCAGGGCGTAGGGTTTAGGGTTTGGGGATCATCCTGGTTGGAATGGTGTGGTATGGTATGGTTTGGTATCGTTGGATGTAGTGCTCTGGTCTCAAGATTACCGGCTTGAGTGCCCTGTTAATTATGCCCCCCCTTCCCCCGGCAGACACACCCTTACCCCTCCGTTCGGCGGACACAGATTCTGCATAGCGGGGGAAAACATTGACGCATTCACAAGCGAGGGTTGCGAGCGTCTAGTAACTGCGTTGACACCCCTTAGTCCTTAGTATAAACACAAAACACCATCGCAGCACGAATCAACAATCATAACTTCCCAACAGACACAACGCCAAAGTACGAAATACAGCACAGTAAAAATCTACAATATATTGCTGGTCATATATACACGCGCCAAATCCAGTTCGTGATCTCGTTCAATAGTCGTGCTTACACGACAGCAACAACAACGCTTCATTCCATCCTAAACGACAGTCGGGGCGATGACTTCAACTGGGGTAGCATCAATGACGGATGTAGGTGTGGACGCAGATGAAGAAGAAAGCACGTCGGCGCTTGACGTGTCAGGAAGAGGAGTCGAGCTGGGGGTTGTGAGTGTCTGGCTCTCAGGGTTGGGGACCTGGACTGCAGGGGTGGAATCGACCACGGGTGTTGTGCTAGAATCAGACGAGATCGCAGGTGTTGGGGTGGTGAGGGGAGAAAGTGTTTCGGACGTGGGGATGGGTGTGATGGCTGATGAGGCGCTTGGAGTCGGCGTCGGTGTGGGGGTTGTCGAAGTGGGTGCTGCTACTGACGAAGAGGGGACGATGGAGGGTAAAGTGCCGTATAGGTTCATGCGACTTGAACCGCCACAGAACTCTTCGGGAGCACCGCTGCAGACAAAGTCGCAACCACTTGCACTGCCGTCGCCGGGAATGAGTCGCGAGTTGTCCAGGGCGTTGCCGCAGTAGCATTCTGGGATGATCAGTACGTCGAAGACATGTCATGAGTGAGATCCTAGCTACATACCGTATCCGTACTCAACGCCCGCAAGCGCGAAACCTCGGCTAGAGCAAGAAGAGATACACTTGGCGACATCCAACCCACCCTCATAGTCACCCCTGACCGGCAAGGCACGACGGGCAATAGAGTCGCTGTAGCAGCCGAGAGACGGGAAACCGGGTGTACCGGGATTGGTGCTGGGAGGGTTTCCAGAGAGAGTCTCATAGACAGTGATGCGCTGAGAACCACCACAGGCCTCAGTGGACCAACCAGCACAGGGCATCTGGCAGTCGGCCTCCCTTGTCTCGACTGGTCTGTTGATCTCATATCCACAGTAGCACTGGCATGGTCAGCATGCTGATGAGTTCAAAATATATTCACCAAGTGTACCTCGCGGCCCCATTCTGTTCCGGCAAGATTGTAACCTTGCTCAGAGCACCATCGCGCACACCATCCACCGGTCATCTCACCATCACTAGTAATTGCCCTTTTCAGGGCTCTACTGCCGATGCGGTCAACGAAGCAACCTTTGTACTCCCATGTGTATGGGAGGTCCGGTGCAGTCTCAAGGAGAGGGACGCTCAAAGGAATAGATGCACTGAAGGGCACAAAAAGACCCGCAATCAAGAAGGAACGTATGTAGTGCATCTTGCAGCAATTGTATTGGCAGTAAAAGAGTGAGTTTGCTCGTCGTCGTTCGAAGTGAAGATGCTGAGACGGTGGTCAGGAATATATCGATTCAGTCATTTCATGCCGTCGTGGGCTGAAGCTTGGTGTTGAACGTCTATCATCTCCACAATTTGATTTTCCAGCGCCATGTGCAGACTACGCTATCGAAAAGGGTACATATCGAAGATAGGGCTGGAGGGAACGGTCCGGTGTCCAAAGCGGCGAGCTCTGATTTGCCAGATAGAGTCTCGGCTCGATGGAGCTAGCGGACAAGCCACCAACGCGCGAGAAAGGGAGCAGCCGCGCGAACTTAATGGCGCCTCGTGTCGATATTTTGGGTGCTCTTCCAGGCACGGGGCCAGCCTTTTTCAGGTACCAAGTCTTGGCCAATGCTAACGGTGCAGGAAGTGCTCCCATAGGGAAAGTCCCAAGGAAACTGCCGTTGTAGCGCAGCAATCTGAGGGCTGGATGCAGTAGAGTACATACGCAGTGGCGGCAGGGAAATCTATCGGTTGTTTCGTCTACGGGATGTTGAGAAGCCGCTCCCAGATGGATCTGGTGGTCGGTTGTAGGCTCCTTTGGCGAATGGCTCCCCAAAGCTGCATATGGTCCGAGGCTATAAGAACTGCATGCATCTGCTGAAGAACGCGGTCTGGTGGCATGCTAGTGACTTGAGCTCCGCGGAAGATGTCGCTCGAGAGTCAAGTGCAAGCTATCGAGCGTTTGCCTATTGTGAAATGAGGCTCTAAAAGCCATCGATAGACTCGCCTATCGAAGTTTGTGTATGAGCTGCGAAGTGCTATTGTTTCATGCTGATCATGAGCTGAGTGTGTGAGACCCCGTGCAATGACCGCTTGTGCTGGGCGCGTCACAACAGTTGTGTGAGGCACCTCCGGTTCGACATAGAGCCGAGCAGTAAAAAGCAGCGAGGGGCGCGCTATCCGTGGAAAGGATAGCTCGCACATTGACGCTGATGAATGGTGTACCGGTAGGTATCGTATACGTTGGGATGCACACAGTCCGTCTCAAGTGTCTCTGATAGCTTCGAGTTCCTCTGGCCGCCCACCGCCGACCATGTGTGTACCATCACCGTTTCCGTCAAACCAGCGACTGCTTCTGTGCCAGCTCGGCAGGTTTTCTGGATCCTCATCTTCATTTCTGCAGCCCCTTCTGCATCCTCCGCCCTGACGCCAGCTGGTGCTTGCCCATTTCATGCAGCGAGCGTACTCTGCGCACCGACCAGTCCTTCGTTTCTTACTGGCGGAAAATTCTGTCAAAGTATGGCGAGGCGAGAAGCGCCGCAAGGTGATGATCGAATGTGCGCAAAAGTCAGGTATTGGGACGGGCAAGTGGGTGAGGGCCAGTGCGGTGGTCTCTAGCGATTCAAGAGTATAGAGGAGCTCATCCGTCGATGCGGTGAGAAAAGGCTGCTGGGGTTTGGAGAGGGTGATGGACGAGAGTGATGATGCTTTTCGGCGCAACACCCGCTTCTGCCCAACCGCAGGTTCTAACGTCTTGCTTGGCGAGTATCCATCGTCCAGCTTCGAAACAGTTGGAGTAATGGCTTTTGCAAATGCATCATCCATCTCCTCTAAAGCACCAATGGCCGGGCCATCGATCTCCCATTCGAGAACTTCTTTACTACAGTCTGTCATACCAAGGTATATGAGATCCTTGAGCTCCATGAGTAGCTCGAAGATCATGCGTTGCGGTATTGGACGTTGGTCGAAGAGGGTTTGAATAGCTGGGAGGAATTTGCGCGCTATCTCTCCACCAGTATAGAGGTTCTTTCCGTTCGAAAAGGGTGCGTTGTCTGCCATCTGTAGCTCAACCTTGGACATCTGACGACTGATGCCAGCAGCGAGATGGCGGATCTGAACGAGGGGGTTCTGCGTAAGAGATGCTTGTAGTGTTGGAGAGAGCTCTGTGATAGTGTCAGTCCAACCGGGGTTGGTGGCTATGGTGGGCTTTAGAGCTTACCAGTGAACGAGACTTCACCAGCAAGCATGACCAAAGCTTCGGCGAGCTCCTTCTCTTTCTCTCGCAGCTCGCGTCGCTGCGCCTGCATACTCCGCCATGGCACAACAAAGCTGATGCTCTTCCCACCTGCATCCACGGCCTTTGCGTCATCAAGCTCCGAGGTCGTCTCGACGACGTTTGTCTTGCCATATTTCTTGCCCTTGGATCCTCGAACATCGTCTTGGTGGTATTGTAGCGTAAGATAGAAGTCGTTCTTGTCGCGGGTGTTACGAAGGTTTTTCCAGACGCCTGCCAGCTTTTGTAAGCATGCATCTCACTCATACAAAGCTACTCTTGAGAGCTTACCAACAAGGGCTTTCGCGGAAAATAGCTGCTGCGCAGGCATGTTGACGCGTGCAGATCGGTCCCTTCACATTGCAGGGTTTAGGTGTGCGAATACAACGCGTCGCACCAACTGTCGCCGTGTCAAAAGCGAGCTGTGAGGCTTGAGCGCACTGAGGTGGAGCTTTGACGAGCCGTGCACTCGTGCGTGATCGAGTTCGACCCTTGTTTACTTTTAGCCTCGCCCACAACAACACGTGGTCCCTGCGTTACTGGCAACAACTACGTCACTCTGCAGCTGCATGCGGTCCTGGGTATCAGAAGCTGGGATTTCCAGTAGGTGGCTGAGTATACATCGACGTTTATTCAAGAATCTATACATACAGTGTCATCTTGCCGCACCCAGGGTATGTATGCTGATGCGCCAAAGAACACCAAACTATGCATCGCTACAACAAAGCGGACAACGACAGAACCCAAACC
The DNA here is from genome assembly GCA_016920805.1 of Stagonosporopsis cucurbitacearum. Taxonomy (NCBI): domain Eukaryota; kingdom Fungi; phylum Ascomycota; class Dothideomycetes; order Pleosporales; family Didymellaceae; genus Stagonosporopsis; species Stagonosporopsis cucurbitacearum. The sequence goes on along the minus strand of JAFEKD010000020.1, from coordinate 1,626,949 downwards.
CGAACTGAGACGATGCGATGCAATCTACATCAGACCCTGCATGCCGTTTGATGCATATGCCATAGGCTTGATGTTGGGGTGCGGTACGGCATCAAATTGTGTGTACTTGAGCTTGTACTCTGGGCCGATCTTGATGAAAGCGCCCTTGTTGCTCGTGCTGTCGCAATAGTTTGGCGCCGAGAAGACGGTAATGCAGCGCCCGTCATGCTCGACTTCGTAGCCCTCCATGCGAACCTCGTGCGATCGAATGATGGCCTCAAGTCCGTTCCTCTCACAGAAGCGCTTGGTGATGTCAGGACCGAATTGGAGGCCGACACCGCGTTTGCTGGGTCCACGTCCAGGTGCTGTCTGCGGGTCGGTCCAGAGCATCTCCATCATCAAGCCAGACTGGCCTGGCTGCCTTTGCTTGAATCGATCAAGCTTCCTGACATCATCCAGTGTAATGTTGTCATCGGAAAACAGGCCACCATGAAGAACAAAGTACTTCTTGCCAATAAGTGTGGCGAGAGGCAGGAGAGAGAAGGACTCGGAAAACAGCTTGAAAATGCGCTCGGTGTACTTGGCTCGGCATTCGCCTTCAAATCCGTACATGCGGTTCATGTCATCGGTCTCGTGGTTGCCGCGATTCAGGAAGAACTTGGTAGGGTACAGCCATTTGTAAGCGTACAAAAGGAGGGCAATCTCAGTGGACCAGGATCCTCGGTCGACAAAGTCACCGTTGAAGAGGAAAGAGTGCTTCTCTGAAGGCTTGCCAGCAAGCTTGAAGATGTTCATGAGATCGAAGAATTGGCCTGTCTCGCAATCAGTATGTGCGGAAGAGATAGGACATGGCATTCATCGACCTACCATGTGTGTCACCGCAAACGGTGATCTCGTGGCCTTCCTCGACATCATGCTCGATCATTGTCGGCTCCTGTTTGGAGATGTCCATTACTGCGAGAATGATCTTGTAGGCATACTTTTTGGCAATCTTCTTGCCGTTCTTGAACCTCTCAATCATGTCATCGATGAACTCAAGTGTCATCTTGTCCTTTAGCTCGGCACCGTCGTAACCGCTCTCCAGGATCATGTTCTCGACGTCAAGTCCTTCTGCGACCGATGGTGCATCCTCAACCTCGATTGCCTTCAGAAAAGCATCGCGCTTGATGATCTTCTCGCATTCGACCATGCGCAGCTTTGCAGTGGCGTCATTGGGCGCTTTCTTGATGACAATCTTCCAGTCCCTGAGAGCATCGCGGTGCTTCAGGATGAGGGTGTTGGCTGAGGCGCGGCGGTAGTATGCCTTGACATTGTTGGGGTCGAGCGCTATGGCCTTGTCGGCGTCTGCGACTGCGAATCCATATGCCTCGACTTTCAGGTTGGCCTGTCAAGCAAAGTGAGCATGCGACCATGTGTGCAGCAATCAGGCGACATACCTGCGCACGGTTGGTGTAGAACGAGGGCTCCTGGTCATATGTGTCGATAGCCTTTGTGTAGTACTCGAGCGCAGTAGGCCAGTCGTGCGCCTTGAAGGCCTCGTTGCCCTTGTTCTTGAGCTCGATGGCTTCTTCCTTGGCTCCCATGGTGGGTTTAAGTTTTGTGCGAAGCGGCGGGGGTCTACGAGGCACGCAATGGAAAACGGGCAGGCGCTGCGCAGCGGCTGGCGACAGACAGGGACGCAAGAGCGAGAGTCACAGTCGAAACAGGGTGGGGAGGCTCTTTCCAGAAACCACCGTGACGCACAGCAAATATTGAGGACGGCCAACGTCTCGAGCTGCCCTAACGACTTGTCCAGCACAAAAGTCCCCGCGTCTCGCCTCGCCTTGCCACCGCCGCACCAGCCAATCAGCGATCCCAAGGCCGACGTAAGTCCTCCCAAGGCCGACGTTACAGTAAGTGCTGGGAGGATGCCTCCCAAAAAGGGACTCGCTACCGCGAAGAAACCGCACAAGTATGTCTATGCCGTGACAGACGACGAGGAAAGCAGTCCTTTGCAGTCGTCTGTAAAGCAGAGTAGCAGACGCCTAAACCAGCGCAGTCCTTCCAAACACACCAGCACGTCAGCAAGGCGCTCTCTCCGGCAAGACAGGGCGTTCGCCGATATCGAAGCCGAGGACGAGGATCCATCAGCCCCCCGCCAGATCCCAAAACTCTCTAATCCGGATCAGCCCTGCCAAGCTTCTGAGAGCTTCCAATCGAGCCAGACACGACAAAGCCAGCTCCTCGCCAACAGTCTTTTGCCAACAACCAACCAAGCAGACGCCATTCACGCACCACGCCGCACCGCAGCCCAAAGCACACCTCAGTCCCCTCCAAACTCTCTCCACCGCCCAGACTCCCCCTTCGACGAGCCCACCGCGGCCATGGCCAACATGATCCCCGGCGGCGCCTTTGTCCCACCCAACCAGCAACGCAACCTGCGTGCCTGCATGGTCTGCTCCATTGTGCGCACCTATACACAGTTCATGAATGGCGGCTGCCCCAACTGCGAAGAGTTTCTCGAGCTCGCCAACAATTCCGAGATGGTCAACGACTGCACCTCGCAAGTCTTCGAAGGCCTCATCACCGTAGCCGACACATCGAAGAGCTGGGTGGCCAGGTACCAGCGCTTAGAAGGCTATGTGCCGGGCGTCTACGCCACACAGGTTGAGGGAATCCTGCCTGAAGAGCTGGTCTCCTCCATCGAGGCTGCTGGCATCAACTACATTCCTCGAGACGGCAGCGAGGACCAGATGATTCCCAAGGACTAGAGCCCCCGGTGGCCGCCATACAGAGAGCCATAAAGTGCATGTGAGCGCGAGTAAACAGGAGCTAGGCCTTCATTTTGAATCTTTAGCCACGGAGTTCTGGACATGGAGCATACTCAGATATTTTTTTCAATCAAGAGGTACATTTCGCCTCTGCCACAAGAGAGCACTCTCTGACTTGTATCACCATATCGCGACGCCTTACCGTGCTACAGCAACGTCAACACTAATGTTGGTGAAATATAGCGTTGAAACAAAGGGCGCTCCGCCCTCAGTCATCATTTGCACAGCCACACGAGGCACAACCATATCACCACTGCAGCTACAACAGCTACAACACCAAGAATTACTACCTGCGATCCTTGACATACACTCACAATGCCGTCTCTAATCCAACTTCCACCTGAGCTACGCCACCAAATCCTCCTGCTTAGCCTCCCCACCACAAACCGTGTAGAGTCACCAACCCCCATCCACCACCTCTCCCACATCAACCGCCTCCTCCGCAACGACATGATCACTATACACCCACTCTGGACACCCATCCACCACATCTCCTCCCCCACTTCCCTCACAAGCCGCTTCCCACCCACCCGCGGCCTCAACCAGACACATGTCTGCCTAGACCTCTTCTCGACCTCCTTCCTCGGCCGCATCACCTGGCGCTTCCACACCCAGAACTCCACCAACTACACGCATCCAGAGCTAATCACAGCGTGGACAGACGCCGTGCCCTTCCTATCCCACCAGACGAGGCACCTCGCGCTCGACATCACGCCCGCACCCGCCGAGACGCGCCGCCTCCGCGCCGAGCTCGACGTCTTCGTCAGCAGCGACCCCGCCGCGCGCCGCTTCCTGCTCGGCCATGTAGCAGATGTCGCTGCGCTGATTGTGCGAATCGAAGCGCACTACGCCGGTCGCGTGGAAGTGCGGCTTACAGGACGACTGAGCACGAAAAGCGCGTTTTTTGTCCGCGCAGTGGGATCCATACTCGGAAGGAAGGTGGAGTTCGACGGCGAGTGGGTGCCGCTTGAGGAGGTGAGGTGTGCACGGCTGGGCGCTGCTGTTGCGCGCGAAACGCTTTGTCCGCTTGTGAGGCAGGGTGGGGAGTGTAAGATGCATAGGCTGGGGTGGTTGAGCGAGGTCGTGTGGAGTCCGAGGACGGGGATGCTGTATGAGCGGGTTACGGGGGAGGGGCTGGGGTTGGCGGTTGTGCAGGATGTGAAAAAGATTGCGGTGTTTCGAGATTGTGAGGGACGAGATGAAAGAACTGTATTAGTGTTCCCGTCCGCGAGTAGGTTGAGGAGGGCGTTCCAGCATCGAATCGCGGCGGATTTGGGATTGGAGACGGCTGAGGCGGGGGATGGGGATAGCAGATATGTCATCGTGCGGGGATAAGACTTCGGTGATGTCTTCGCCTGAGTCCTGACCCTGTGTGTGGATATCAATATCCCTTCCAATCGAGCCTCTTGGATAATAGAGCGCTGTATGGTCGAGCGGTATATACTGACAGGACTCACCAACTCCAACGATACGCCACCAATCGTTGGAGGGCTGGCACACCCGTAAGCATCTCGCTGGACTATAGGCTATGACTCTTTAGCGCCACCCTCCGTGAGGATCAATGAACTATTACCACATTTCCAAGAACTCCCTACCTGCCTTCATCGTACGCTGTACCAAGCTTGTCACAGGTAGCGCCGAATCGCAAAATGATCTTTTTTGCTTCTTTTCGAGAATGAGCTGGAGGTGGTGGAATACATCCATATTCTCCTCACGACGGCGCTGCCACTACCCGTGACGACGAAATCTAGCCATTTATGTATCTCTTCAGGACTGTAGACAGCCAATGAATATTGCAGTCTTCGCTTCACAGCACCGCCACATCAAAGACAGTACCTAACCATTCCTGCCCAGCCAACGAAATCGTCATGGCAAGTCACCAGGTGGATATGTCAAGTCACCACAAATACCCCACCCTACTCTACTCCAGGACAAGACCCCTCAAGTACCAACTTGCCGTTGGCTCTCTGACTACGTACACCCAATCTAAATCCAGCACATAACAGCGTCCACCAATCCGAATCCCAGTCCGCTCTCATATCCCGACCCGAGCGAGGCTCTTCCGTCTCCACGCCAATATTGTACAGCAGCCAAGCCAAGCCAGACCAAGAGGCAAGACTCCCAGGAAAATATACCTGCAACCTGGCTAATCACGGAGATGTTGTGCTTAGTGTACATGTGTATTCAATCTCCGGGATCGCGAGATAGAGTATCGGTTGGGTTATCGATGTACTGTGCTGTCAGCCCCTTATATGTGAGGGAATGAGAGAGGATGATGCCGGATGTGGTTGTAGCGAGAATGGGGATAAGGATAGGGATGCTTGACTCAATATCGACGAGATAATCACCGTTCGGAAGAACCTCTGGCTGTTGTTGGGAGCACCACGCTAATCTCACCAGATCATACTTCACCCACGTACGGACAGTACATGAATTCATCCCGATCTTGTACTCTGATTCTTCGATGCGGAGGCTTGATTTGATTTGTACTTGTGAGGACTTGGGGATGACGTGGATAAGTACCAATTTGTCGTCGTTGTCTTACTTCCTCTTGGTCCATCGAGGCACTCTCACAGGATAAGGAGATGTTCGAACCAGGTTTCGTGAATTTTAAAAATCTGTTTGAGCTCTGTTTGGAGAGGAATCTCTCGGTAGGTCACGACCGGATGTTGCACCTGGACAAAACTCCCGGACTACCACCAGGGCCCTGTGTTCTGTGAGCTTTCGAGGACAGCATTTCAGAGGAGACGCAAGGCAGAATCTTATGGTATCGGGCTGTCAATGACATCCTACACGTCTCCAAATCAACCTGTTACCAGATTATGAGAGGCTAAAATCACTTCAAAAAGATAACAATTGCTCTTCACTTATTCACACCATCTACCGCATACTACATGGCCGTCGCGTGGATCTATTTACACGCAGACATGGAAGCATGCAACGATGATCCACCAGCCAACAGCAACAAGAGCGCTAACAACATATACAAGACAACAAAGACCCTACATATCTACGCTTCACATTCATCTACAAAAAGAATCGTTACGCTAGGGGAAGGGCGCAAATATTCATCACCTATCGCCTATGTAATACATATAAGAAACCACCACATCCAACATCAAGAAATAAAACAACACCACCACATCGACTCCAAGTCTTCAAGCAGCGTTCCACCCAATCTAACCCGACCTACTATGTACACAAGCCCTCTAGGTAAACAAGGTCTACTACACTTCTCTATATTAGTGACTTTGCTTATCCCAGGATTTCAAATTTCAAATTTCAAATTTCAAAAAAAAACTAGATTACAAAGCATGGAAAGATCCTGCTCTTATCTCCCTCCCTCACCGCTATCCCTTACCCCCCTGGCCCCTAGGGCGGATTTTCTCTTTTTCTTTTTTCCCTAGGCATCACAGGCAAAAGGAAGCCATCTAGAAGTAAAGTGTAGAGTTGGATAACTAACGAAATAGCAGATAGAGAGCGGCAAGCTAAAGAAGGGCAGAGAAGCTGCTGTTCTTATAATAGATTATAAAAGGCTAAGCTTACTACTACTAGTCTTTACTATAGTCTAGCAGCTTTACAAGTAAACTGTAAAGGGGCTCTCTCTTCCATCTTTCAAGAGGAATGAAGATCCAATTCCGAACGAAAAAAAAAAAACAAAACAAAACAAAATCAAAGTCCAAGGCACTACTAGTACCAAGGTTATAGGTAACAGGGTTGCAGCAATGCTACAACCTACAACCTACTACCTACTACGAACACCAGTATCAGGACTAATCTTCCCAGACACTCTCGCCTCCGTACACTCAAACTCAGCCAAAACCCCAACCTCGCGTCTGACCTCCGCATACTCCTCACCAAAAACCACCATGCGCGCTACAGCCCGCGCACAAAGTGCAATAACCAGCATTCCGCCGCCGTTGAACCCCGCAAGCAAATACGTCCCCTCCCTGCGCGGCACACGGCCTACAAACGGCAGGCCGTCGCGCGTACGGCCCATGATTCCGGTCTAGACGCGGTCGCATTTGCTTTTGCCGCCGGGTGCGGAGGTATCCCAGCCGCGGAAACGGTCGGCCATGTAGTTTTGCCAGTACGAACTGATATTGGGGGGAAAGAGGGTTGCGTCGTCGATGTTTCCGTCCCAGAGATGTGGGGACGGGGTGAAGAGCCAGGAGCCGCCGCCTACGACGATGCCACCGTCGGGTCGGGGGTTGAGGTAGTCGATGCCGAGGTTGGGGCCGAAGTTGATGTTGTATGTGCAGTTGAGGTGGGTGATGGGGTATTGAGGGGCGGTTTGGTGGGATGCCATGCCGCGGACAGGGCGGAGGGCGGGGGCGAAGGAGGGGAGGAGGTGGGTGGTGTATGCGTTTGTGGCGAAGACGAGGGAGGATGTGGTGGTGGTGGTGGTGGTGGTGGTGGTGGAAGAGGGAGAAGGGGGGGGAGAGGGAAAGCACTGGGGTGTGCATTTGCACGTTCAGCGCGCTGCCCCAACGCTTGATCATGACTGCTAGCAAGCTGCTGACGAATTTGTATAGCCATAAGGATGCGCAAGGGACGCTGAAGGCGCCGCGTGCGCCGATGATGCTCGTCACTCGCTCTGCATCCGAGGGGCCGTACCAAGTCACTTGACGTGTCCATCGCTCGCCGTTGGCACGCGCAGTTGCGTATCGGTCATACATGAGCTGCGACGGAATTCAAGCTCACATTGGATGCCCTCAAGGTCCGCAATGTGCTTCAGCTCATTCATAATGCGGATGACATAGTCTTGGAACTCGGATCGCTTCTTACCGCCATCGCTGTCCGAGTGCGGGAGGTTGAGCAGAGTGCTGACCTGAGCCTTGATATGGCCGCCATTTCTGCCCGTTGCGCCTGAGCAGAGTCGTCTTGCCTCGAGGAGGAGCACTCTAACCCCCTCTTTCTTTTCCGCTCCCTCAACCCCACTCCTATTCTTCCCCTCTCTTTCCTTTTGCATCTTCTCATCTCCCAGCCTCAAAATCCAATACGCGGTCAGCACCCCCGACAACCCCGTGCCGACGACCGTAACGTCCATATTCTCTGGCAAGCTAGGTGTCGAGCGCAGATCAGCATACTCGCTCGGTTCGTTGAGCCAGTAGCTAGTGACAGAATTGGGCACAGGGAGTATTTTGTCAGTCATTTCGAGTGTAGGTCCACGGATCGCAGGTACTGGCACGGGTACTGCTGCTGCCTGCCTGCTTGGGAAGGTGTGATGTGGCGATTATGGAACCACGATTGCGGGTTAAGAAGAGGAACTGAGAGTGGAGTGTGAGAGTATTGTAATAGGCAGTAGCGATGTCGTGTATCGATCAATAAATACTCAGTAGACCGTGAGAACGTCACTCTTGTATTGTTGATACTCGGCTTACTTCCAGTCCGACCGTCATCGGGACCAGCAAAAAGATGGGTTGTGGTTGGTACCATCTTCTTAGTCCGATCGGCGTTCGGCATACGAGCTCTGGAAAGAGTGTCACTCTCACGCCACACGTTCTCCAAAAGCGTCGCATGCAGGAACTACCTACCTATCCGATGATAAACGGCGAGACAATGGGTTACACTACGGAACCCATGAGTAGGTCCAGGACTCATCTTGCACTTGGTCGCACCTTCCCTTAAGACAAGAATAGGCGAGAACGTCACATCACAATGGCAAAAGAGAGGACAGAGGTTGAGTGGGTAAATCCCGGATCTGTCATACGCCCAAGGGGGAGTGTGAGATCTCCGACGGATACGAGTCTTGACTAGCTAATCATCCCTACGAAGTGAAGCGAGAACAAACAAACGCCTTCCCAATGCCATGCTAATCGCTCCGAGTCATACAGTCTGTCGAATCACCATTCAGTACAGTCTGTGTCATCCACCTGCTGATGCCAATGCGGTACAGAACACCCAAATAACAAAGGAAAGATACCAGGCGACAGAGTAGGGTCGAAAGGTTATGATGGGTGAGTGGTGTCGAAAAAAAAAAAGAGTACAGGAGGAGAGAGGAGGAAATGGTATCTACAGAGTTACAAACTGGCCGGGGTATTGTTGTGGTGTGTCGGTTGGCTCAGGCGGAGGGGGTTGAATCCTAGGATGATAATGTTGTTTTTCAAAACGTATTTCAAAACAAAAAAAAACAAAAAAAGAAAAAAAGGGATGATAAAGTGTCAAGACTACAAGTGGCGGCAATTGCCTACCACACCCACTCAAGGTCGCCAATATCGTCATCGTCCACAACGAGGGGTGGACTGTTGTAGTGGCGCCATTCCAGGCTCTTGTACTTGGTGTCGACAACAGGAACTTTGGGCATGTTCTCGTGCTGGCTCGGACCCCAGTTGATTGGTCGCCTCCAGGTGCCAGTCCGGCTGCGCTTACGGGCAGAGTTGGGAGTTGGCGGAGGCTGCTTGGGCGACTTGGTTGACTTGGACGGAGTGACGGGAGCAGACTCCTTTGTTGGCGAAGGTTGACCTCGGCGACGATCGCCGAGAGCAGCCCACTTGTCCATGCCAGACGACTTCTTGGGGGGCGAGTGTCGTGCAGTCTGGTGCTCCTCAAAGATGAAGCCCGTGGTTTCGCTGACGTGGTCGACGTCTCGGCGCTTCATCGGCGAACGACCCCTGCTGTCGTGGACAGGGGCAGGGTTCTTGACCTCGGACAATCCACCGCGGGGTGTGGAGACACCAGAGCCAGCCTCGGATACCACCTGCTTGGCGGTCCTCTCAGCCTTGAAGCTGTGGAAGTTGTTCTCGAGCTCAGCCATGAATTGCGCATCGTCGTCTTCCTCCTCCCACAGGTCACTCCAGCTCTTTGAGATGATATCACGCTTCTTACCGAAGACAGACGACATGCTGTTGAAGGGCTTAGCTGGAAGAGAGCCAGAGATGGGCATTGGCTTGGAACGCGTGAAGCTGATTGGCTCGCGCTCACTGCGCTCAGTGACGTCAGTCGACTTGAAAGATAAGCCCAAACCAGAGTCCACAAAAGATACGGCCGACGCATGCTCGGGCTTCACAGCGTAATCGGAAGCCGGGAACAGGTCATCGGAGTAGATCTCGGTGTCGGGGATGACCGAGAGCTGACGGAACTGCTGCGGCGGAGACATGGCGAGAGCCTTGGCCCATGGGAATGAGCCACCCTTGTCAAGCGACGGAGTGCTGATGGACGGAGTGCGAAGAGGTTCACGGTTGGCTCCAACAGCGAATGGCTCGCGCTCCTCGGTGCAGAACTCATCAAGGGCCTCGTCATCAGTGGTGAAGCTGATGGCGCGGGCGAGAGCAGTCTTGACAGCTGTCAGGTCGCGCTTCTCAGGGTCGATGGACAAGCAGTGCCTGATGACCTCAAACGTATCCTGAGACATGTTGGGGAAGACATCGAAGAGACTCTGACGGTCGAACGCAAAGTCGGCGTACAGAGGATCAGAGGTCGCCGGGACAGCAAAAGGGTTGCGCTGGAAGAGCACATTGAGCATGCAAATGCCAATAGCCCAGATGTCGGCCTTGGCAGTAGAGTAGCCGGCATTGGTGGGATCGTACTGCTCAGGAGCCATGTAGCGGTCGCTGCCGACGGCAATCTCCCACGACCAGGCATCAGAGGTAGCAAGACCAAAGTCACCGAGCTTCATGGAGCCATCTTGGGTGAGGAAGATGTTCTCAGGCTTGATGTCGCGGTGGTAGATGCCCTTGGAGTGAATGAATTCGACGGCGCCGACCAGCTGCATCATGAAGTCGCGAACGTGTTCCGTCTCCAGAGGGCCCTTGTCAAAGCGGATGGCCTCGTAGAGGTCACCGTTAGAGCAGTATTCCAGCACCAAGTAGATGTGGTTGTCTGTCTCGAAAGACTGGAGAAGGTTGACGACATTGGGGTGAGTGCCAAGGCGAAGGTGAATGCCAAGCTCCTCAGAGCGCTCATCGACGGCAAAGGCAGATGGGCAGTTGACAGCGGCAGAGGGCTTGGTGACAACCTTGATGGCCACGAGCTCATCAGTAGTCAGGTCCTTGGCCTGGAAGACCATGCCGAAGGAGCCCTGGTTAAGGGCAGAAATGGTTTCATATCGGCCATGGAGTACAACACCTGCCTGGAGCTGATCACGCATACACTCCATGAGGAAAGATGTTATGATGATGAGTTACAGGGAGCGAAGCGGGAGGAACTCTGGAAGAGTCTACTCGTAGCTAGGCGCAGCAGGTGAGGGTGACGAGTGGAGCCGCCACGTAAACAGATGAAACAACCAAATAAAGGAAGTTTTGGAGGGGAGTCAATGGATCAACAGCCGCCAATCCAAAGACGATGCTCTATCGAACTTTTTGTATGACCGAGAAGCTCCGTAAGAGATAGTAATAAGATGTGTTGTAGTACGCTTGGTCCAGTACGGGATGAGCTCCGCCGAAGATGAGTCGTGATTGGGTAGACTGCAGGAAAGCAACGCGAGTAGTCGAAGATATGGACAAAGGAATCCGTCGACGGTAACAAACAAAGAAAGTGCTAAGAGATTGTAGTGCGCATCTGGCGGTATTAATTGGTGTATGGATGGCCTGGTTCAACAGGCGGTGGGTGAAGGGCGGCTGTTGGGCGGTGGTCCAAGGCAGCGAGAATGGAGAGAGGAGGATGGGATCGCTGCGTCAAGAAGAAGAAGAAGAAGAGGAGAAGAGGAGGAGATTCGTTATACGTGGAAGCCGGTCGAAGGCAGACGGTAGGTAGCTATCCGTCTGATGACGCGATTGGCAGTGAGTCAGGTGCACGGACTCTAGGCTAGCAGCAGCGGTCTCGGGGAGGTGGTGAGGCGCTGGGCTGGCGGTGTTTGCTGGGGAAGAAGCTCGTGCTGGAGGGAACGCGAGAGTCTTGACCAGGCAGCGGGGTTGCGGTGCGGCGTCGAGGCGATGTGAGGTGGTGCAGCCGTGATGTTGAGGGCGGCGGCGCTGTCGGGAACGTATCGGAGGATCGCCGGACAGTCAGGAGCCAAAGTCACATCAAATCAAGGACCGGCAGCGGCAAGTAGATGGTGGCTAGATTGGCGGAGAGGGCGGTGGAGGAGGGACAGTCGCCTGAGGGCGAGGAGGTAGGGATGTTGCTGGTTGTTGTGGTGCAGCTGGGCGGTTGCGGCAGGAACGAGTGGAATGCGACGTTCAGAGGCAGCAGCGACGGCGAAGGCGGAGGAGTGGGAGGGGAGTGGGGAAGAGGGCGGGCGAGCTAGAGGTTGCAGGCAAACAACGAGCAGAGCGAGGTATGGTGATGGTGGTGGTGGTGGTGGTGTCTCAGGACGACATGTGTACGAGTAACATGGTGGTGATGGGGTAAAGGGGAGCTGAATCGAGGCAGGGTATCCGCCGATATATGGACGGCCCACGGGCGTCGACGGGCTCAGGCTGGCCGTGTCACCCACAACGGCATAGGCTTGCGAGCCAGGCCCAGGATAGCTCGGCGCCAGCACGCAGCGGGCCTAGTGGGCAGTGCTGCGTGATGCACTGCGCATTGGCACCAGCCGGATCGTCGACGACTCCAAGGCTCATTCGCCGCTGGCCGGCCCCAGGGTTCAGGACAGGCTGGACAGGCTGGCCGCCGCGCTGCCAACTTTCGAGCCCGCGTGCTCAGTGGCTGCACGCCCGCCTTCGAGTGCCTTCGATCTGATGCCGTGCGAGCTCGTCAACGGCCTTTGTCACTTGCAGTCTTGCAGACGTGCACTGGCAGTCTTGACTTGCACCCAGCACTGCGGCCGGCCCCCGGCTCGTTCGGACATGGCGTGCCCTTTGATCATTACAGTGTTGCGCTGGCCCTTGTTTCGCGCCTGCCCCGCCGCCCTCATGACGAGGCTGCGAGCATTATGACGCTGCCAGACGACAGTTGAAACACCCTCGGTGCCTGCTCCTCTGCACAACTCGCGCTGGGGGCTGCTGGCTGCGTGTGCCAACTGGCTAACCGTCACGACCAGCCTAGCCGCCTGCAACAGTGCAACCCCCCTGGTCACAGCCTGGCCTATGGCACACCCAGACGCCCGCTGACGCTCTCTCATGATATGCTCGCACGACAGCACGACAGCACGGCAGAAGGCCAGCACGACATGCCACCTGTCCTCTCATTGGACCCTGCTCGGCCCCCGAGACGCCGCTGTCCCTGGAAAGCCTTATCAGCGCCTTATCGTGATGCTTGCCACTCCCACAGCGCTGCTCACCACGCCGCTCACCACGCCGCTCAATCACCATGCACGGCTGAATCGTCTCCCGCTGCATGCAGCTGTCCTTCCCCTACAGTAGTGATTTGATTCTTATCGTGTGTTGTACCCATCTCCACAGTATCTTGCCCATGTGTTGTGCCCTATCGCACTCATTTCATTCACTAAAACATGCCATCCATCTGTTCCCACCACGCTGCAGTGCTAGCGCTCCGAGTGTTGCTTCGGTACGCTTGGGTGTTGTACTGTACTATGTGGCTGGTTCCCTCTCCCTCCCTCAGGCCTGTCGACGGGAGGCGCCTACCGACAGTTCGTCTGGGGAAGCTCATGCTCCTTGCACGCACCGCAGTGACCGCACCACCTCGCCAGGCGCCCGTCCCATCATCGTGTCCTCTGCACACTGGCTGCTACACTTGATCCTCTCTCCCGACATGAAACACTTGTCTGTCCGTCTGCGCGGGTGCCAGCCTCGCGCAGTCCATCGCACGCCTTCCAACATCTCACCTGCCGCTTTCTGCTGTTTGTTTTCCGAAGCCGGACTTGCTGGCCAGTACCATGGCTCCGTGTCGCCGCCCAGCCCCCGCGACGCAGGTTTGCGCTGCCTTGTACTCGTAGGCTTGCAGTAGACTGCAGCTGCCCTCCATAGCACACGATTTGCCACCTGGCACGCGTGCTCGACTGTCGACACCACGCAGTCCCACTACTGCAGGTTGCATGCACCCAGAATTGCCGTGACCCACTTACCCACTGCTCTGTGCCTGTTCCTGAACTCCGTTCGCGGCGGTGTGGACCGCCAGCAGCATCCCCCACAGACAACACAACTCTGCTCTCTATTTCCAGCTCTTAGGCCTATGGGAATTGCTGCTTTCGCTGCGAAGCGGGTCTGATCCTGCCGCATGTGGATATTGTCTACGGATAGCCTCCGTCCATGTGCAGTAACTTGGCAGTAAACAATGATGCAGCAGGGTACTGTGATGGACACCCCATTGTCGTGACAACACATGACGCTCGCCTCTCCATCATGCCATCATTCAGTCGGTGAGCGCTCAATGGCATCGCGTTCCAACTCAAATTCCTACTACTGGCCGTGTCATCACAGCAAGCAAGGTACCTGTCCTCTGTTCGCACAACCAGTTCATGTCACATCTGTAGCGTGCATCTGACTCCCTGTCTGTGAAAATTTTCCTACACAACACCAACACATGTATCGGGAGCTACACTTGATTCGTCCAATATCTGTTGAATTGATATACACCACCAATCTGGTCGTGTACACCGCTCGAGTTTGGACATATCGTGTCTCGGACAGGCGCACCAACCAGCGTTCTTGCCAGACACACAAACACCAACGAGGCTTCATCCTCACACCAGTATCGCTACACCGCCTTTTACCGCTCCGCATTCGCCGACACAACCAACACCATGTCTGCCGCATCCCTCGATACTGCACGCTGGACGGCGTCTAACGTCGTGCTCCTCGACATTGGTGAGTAACCGCAGCTGCTCTCGAGTCCACCATGCCGTGGCGAAACCACTGCAACAAGCCTCCCGCTTTGCAGCCTCTCGGTGTGCACAACAGCCTCGCGGTGTCGGTCTGGCCAGCACATTTTCGGGTTGGTGCAGCGTACACACAACTGTTACTCGTGCTGTTTCGCTGCCGCTGCTCGCCCATTACCCCAGACTTTTGCTCACGCCACGGTCGTCCCAGCGTTCCACGGGTCTCAGCTGCGTCCAGCGTCCGCAACGTTGCTCAGAACCAGGCTAACCAAACTCTTTCCTTACCGTAGAGGGCACCATCTCGAGTATCTCCTTTGTCAAGGATGTCATGGTAAGCTGCTCTTTGTTCGGTTGTCATCTTTCTTGTCGTCTCGAGGCTACGCCAACCCCGCATTTGGACCGCTTGGTCAAGATCGTCAACAACAAAAGACCAGTCGAGATCATGGCGGCCCGCGCTTCCACTCCATTCGTGCCATTTCGGCAGTTCCCCCAAGCCACTCGGATTTCCTTTGGCGTGAGGTGGCTGCTGGCTCCCTCACTCGACCTGCCACCTCTTGGAGATCTTGGACGTTTCCGTCGCTGTCACGCGACGCACGTTGCTGGGGTCGAGCTCCCCATTCTGTGACTCGCAGCTCACCATAGCCGCAGTACCCGTATGCACTTGATCGCCTCAGGAGACTGGCACGCGACTCATGGTCCGATTCAGACTTCCAGGACCTCATTGCGGGGTTCCCAGAAGAGACTAAGCACGACGCCGATTCTCTCCTTGCTCATGTGGAAGATCTGACACGACGAGATGTCAAAGCTGTGTACCTGAAGCAGCTCCAAGGTATGTGACAAGAGCTGTTGAGTCTTGTGCAATGTGTACGCATGTCCGTACTGGTTGCTGTCGTACACAGCCTCCAAATGCCTCAAGGGATCGTTGTGTGCGACGTCGCCGTCACCCAATGTAGGCGTGCGATTCGAGGGCCGATTCGGTCCGGTATTACCACACATAACATCATCGCTGCGACAAACATAGCAACCGCAGCGAACCATGATGGTGCTCGCCTACGCGCGTCAGCTGGTGGAGCTCTCTATCCGCGGCGAGGCTCTGGCTGTGTACGGCAGCAATTGCTACGCCTGTGTGGACACGCATTGTGTCAAATAGCCTAATTTGTCTCCGCTATGAGATCACAGCGGCTCACCAAACCACGCAACCCAACCGACAGCTCTGACAACATGTAGGACACCTGTGGAAGACTGGCTTCACAGCGGGCGACCTCAAGACCCCGCTCTTCACCGACGTCGTCCCCACGCTCACATCATGGAAAGCCTCAGGGCGTACGCTCGCCATCTTCTCCTCCGGTAGCGTGCAAGCGCAGCTGCAGTTCTTCTCATACGTCGAAGATGGCGGCGCGACAACCAAAGACGTAAAGCCGCTGTTCTCGGCGCATTACGACACGGTAAACGCAGGGCCAAAGCTCGAGAAGGCATCATACGAGAAGATCTGTCGCGAGCTGGGGACTGATGTAAAGACCGTCACCTTCTTAACCGACAACGTAAAAGGTACGTACCACATAGCCTACAATACTTGTACACAGCGCCGCACCTACCCCAACACCGCTACGATCCGGTCGATCCCCCCAGCCCTACCTACCATGTTGAACATACACACACACAAACCCACCCCAGCACCTCCCCTGCCCCCTCGCACCTCTAATCCGAAACACCGGCCAAGCCCCCTCGTCTACCAAAAACACCTCACTCCCCGACCCCGCACCAATCCCCACCTCATCAAACTCTCCACAAACGATAAAACCCAAATCAGCACACATCGTCTGGCTGACCGCAACCCCCCAGAAGCCGAAGCCGCGACTGCAGCAGGCGTATACGCCGTCGTCGTCGACCGCCCCGGCAACGCCCCGTTGTCGGCAGACTCGAGGGCGATGTATCCCGTCATCACGGCGTTGAGTGAGTTACCTGCGTTGGAGTAGAGGCGTGGAAGTGGAAGTGTGGGCATGTCTCCTCAGCAGGGAGGAAGAAAGCGAGCGTATGCTGTAGTTGGCTGTACCACTACACAATGCAAATCTTGACATCTTTCCCTTCCCGCAGTATGGAGAAGTAGGTGCTATGAAATAGCTAGCTGTATCTTAGCAATGTGTATGCATGCATGTCTCCACCTTTCTTCCCTCCCTTCTTCTTCTTCTTCTTCTTCCGTTTTAGCAAATAGTGCTACATGTCTCTTACAACCGACGACGATGACGATAATGATAGCCATAATAACAGCGTGACACCTACACCGACCCCATCCCATCCCATCCCATCCCATCCCACCCCTTCCTGCGCTGCACAGCACAGCTACATATAGCTCTTGTTCTACCTTTGTGTCGTGTTTCTGTGGAGAGGGAGGGAGAGAGGTGTGTGTGGACTCTAGTCTGGTCTGCTCTGTTGACTGTGGTGTGGTGTCCTATCCCATTATATCGCAGTCCGATCCCATCATATTGTATCGTATCCTATCCCATCCCAACCTACCTAATCACACCCCAACCTTGCCTATATAATTACCAAAGCCATTACCATAGCTACACCGTTGGGGCGGGATGGAAGGTTATGCGCAGAATATGATGGGGAGGTGTAGGGGGGTATCGGTTTAAGGGTGGTGAATGTGGTAAGTGTGGTAAGTGTGGTTTTGTTTTGCGTCAATGTTGAAGTAACTATAGAGTTGTTATATAACGGCGTGGAAGGCGTGTTGTATTGATATATCGGGGGTCTATCAGGAAAACTAGTCTTTTATTCCAGCTACAGGAGGAATACTCTTTCAGATGGACATCCCGGTACGATCAGCGTAAAAAACACGGGTTTTTCGTTTGTGCGCGCGAAACGTGGAATGTGAGGTATAAGGTGTGGGAGGGGGGGTTGTGGGGGATTGACTATGGAGAGGGAAGGAGAAAAAAAACAGAGAAAAAAAAACAAAAAAAAACAAAACAAAAAAAAAACAAAGAAAAAACAAAGAAAAAGACAGAAAAATAGTGTGTATAAGGGTTACAGAAACTGGTAAAAAAACACAAAACATAGAAAGCAGACAAGAAAGAGAGAACAGAGCAGGGGTTAAGAGGGCATAGATATAGTCTATATAGCAGAGACGAGATGGAGGCTAGGATAGGTGAGAGATTGAAGTGAGAAATCAAAGTGAGATACTACTGCTCAGCTCGATATAACACACTACGGCACAGCACAGCACTGCACAGCATATTATGGGACGGGATTATATAGCTCAGCTCGGCGTAAGTCAATACGGTACAGCACAGCACAGCATCAACGCACCAACGCGTCGTCTACCCGTGCAAGCACCCTCTAAACGGTAGTATCAAAGCATCGCATCCCATCTCATTCTTCCCATCGCATCCCACCACACCGCACCACATCCCAGCACATCCCAGTACAACAGGCGTCAGACACTTGTGGGACGTTACAGAGGCAGCGGGACACGAGACGCAGGATTCGACATTCGATAAGAACAAGAGGATGAGAAAAAAACGAGAGGGAGGAAGAGAGAATGAGACATACCAGCGGACGGATTAGCATCGTGTCACGGTGTGCTCGGCCGGGGTTTATGGTTCTGCAGTCATACGGGTGGCGGGCGGTGGTTGTATGGGTATATATATAGGGATGTCGGGGGTCCGAGATGTATTAGGCACGGTGTGGGGTGGTGGGGTGCGAGGTGCGGAGGATGAGGGAGGTGGGTTGAGAAGGATGGAGTCATGTGCTGGGCTGGATATGGTATTGGATGTAGGCTATACAATGTTTCTGTCTGAATGGGGGTATCATTATTTGCGGCAAGATCTTATAGTCTTCTTGGATCCACGGTGTGATGATGGCTTTAGGCTAGCGTCTGCAGCCAATCCATCCATTGCTCCATCCACCAGCCTCTCACCACTCACCCACTGCGCTCCCTCCCGCCGCACATTCACAACGGTGGGCTGTCAGGCCGGTCAAGAGCCAACCCAAAGTAGTAATCTGTGAGCGCACTCATCTCGTCGCCAAAACTCGTGTGCAGATCTTCTAATCTCTCGCGGTACGCTTCCTTGCCGTATCTCTTCAGCAGAGGGATGTCTTCGGGAATCTGGGATTGCGAAGGCTGCATGATGCACTCGTACCCCAGGGCGCCAATATCCCACACCCCTCCGCAAGCACCACAGGCGAATAGCGAAGTAGAGCTGCCCATGGAGGTTGCTGCGCCGCATCGGAAGCATTCGAAACAGCAGCGCTCGCAGAAGGCTTCGGTGTCTGCGTCGGTGGAGGGAATGGCGGGGCGACTGCAGTTGGAGCATTTAGATTTGCCCGGCACGGTGCGCGGCGTCTCGTCAAGCCACTGCTGCCGCAGGGAGTTGGGTATGCGGTCTTTGCTCCTACCGGAATCCCCAATTTCTTCGTACGTCGTGGTATTGATGCTGTTTACGCAGTTGTGAAGATCGCATTGCAGTCCTTTTGAGGTGGCCATGCTGCGCTGGAAGCGGAATGCCTGTTCGCGCAAACAGTTTGAGTCTTCAGCGTGATCGTATGGTCCTTGGTAGTTGGGTCCCTGGACCACCTGCCGCCTAGGTAGACTGTTCATAGGTGCCAGCTGTAATCGACCGGTGTCGAGCCATGTGCGCGCCTCTGCGGCTGCAGTATCGATATTGCCAGATGCTGGCTGATCATTGTCATCTTTATAAAGGTAAGGCTGATACTGAAGTCTTTCGGCGTCTTTCAAGGCGATGTCGTCTCTGCCGACTTCGAGAACATTGGCCGTGCCATTAACCTCGCCAACGACAAGCTTACTGTAATCTGCCGTGAACGCACCCGACATGATCCCAGAGTTCGTGGTGATCAGATCTTTGATGAAGACATCGTCCTGGGCCTGCTTCACATCCCACACCTTGACCGTACCGTCTGAAGAGCCAGAGTAGAGTCTCCGTGCATTCTGACCCCATGAGAGGAAGCGTACTCCGGTGTCCGTTTTCTCGTGATGTACACCATCTTGTAAAGGCATTAGTGAGCTACCGTGACCCAAGATGTAGAGCACCCTGTCTGGTCTGCGAAGGTCCCAGATGTACGAACGACCATCTGTGCATCCAGCGGCGAACAGGTTCGCATCGTAAGGACTGTCTCGATTAGCATGCGTACTCAACATCCATTTTGCAGCAAAACTCACCACCACACAATGTCGTTCATGTCATAGGCCGTGCACTCAAGCTCAAGAGGACACGTGAACTTGATACTGGCATCTGCTTTCTTCTCTTTGGGAGAATAGAACCGTACTACGGATCGAGTACCTCTATTGACATTGCCGTTCGCAACACATCCAACGGCAAACAAGCCTGGATTTCTTGGATTAGGGTTAAAAGTCACGTCGAAAACGTTGCGACTGGACCCATGCACCTGTAACGCCGCCTGGGTCTCCACATCCCACAGACAGATGTCGCCTGATGTGTCTAATCCGCTGTCCCCCAGCATGTTTGCTCCAAAGCCCGCAAGCAGGAAACGGCCAGTAGGATCGAATTTGAGGGCGTTCACGGACATGTTCAGATCGGGACGGCTCGTAGCTTTCTCAGAAGCAAAGTTCGAAATGGACTTTGACCAGTCGTCGTCACCGACGGTTGCTTCATTAATGGTAATCACCTTGATTGATTTGTGCGTCGTTCGCCTTGCTGCAGTAGCAAAGCTACCCTCTTGGGCTGGATTCAAAGCCAAGACATCCAACGGTTCCCTGTGCTGCAGCTGGCGAATTAATTGCGGCTGTTGCGAGCCTGCCTGCACATCCCAAATACAGACAGTCTTGTCATAACTGGCAGAGTACATGAGTTTACCAGACGGCGAGAAAGCAACTGAGCTGACAGTCGTGAAGAGCCTGGGATCTTGCGACACGAACATGGCATGCGTTGAATTGGCGCCAGCTTCGGTCCTTGGTCGTTCTATACTGTGTCTCCCAAGTTCGTGTATTCTTCCATTGGTGGTGTCACCGTACATGAGTACGTTCGGTCGGTTGTACTGCATGGAATCCGGATCGGTCACAGCTACAGCGCCCGCTGCAAAATACTGACCATCAGGTGACCATGCCAATGTGTGTATATCGCTAGAAGCTCCAGTCCACGTAAACTTGGGTCCCATGGTGTCCATCATCTGGTTCTTTTGTTGATAGGAGATTGGTGCCGACGATGTCTGCCAGCCTCTTCTAGCTTGCAATCCTAGCTCACGCTGCCGAACAACGGAGGGCACTGAGGGGCTTGTGATGCTGCTAAACGTTGAGCTTTGCTTGACTATTGCAAGACGATGTATTTTGGGTGAATCCGACACCACGCCCGCAGCGGCATCTTCGAGGAAAGAAGCTATGCTTTGAAGGTCGCGAGATTGAAGTTTCCGCCTGACTTCGTAGGCTAACTTGTGTAATTTTGGCGGCGACATTCCCTTCAAAGCCGTGCGTAGATGCCGTCGATATGTGCTATGGCGACTCTCAGATCTCGATGGCATAAGTTTTGCAATGGTTCTTTCCACCACCTGCAACTCTGCAGGGCTGAAATCTACGTGCAGTACAGTACCTTGCCAGCTCTGCACATCTGTTGGATTCCAGATGCACTCCTCAGCCTCGTTGCTCATCGTAAGACGGTGTCTTGCAGACAAGTATGGTAAACGTTCTGTCCAGGAATCACATGGAGTTCGCATACTCATGCTAAGCTGTGCATCGTCAGGGTCACTATTCACTCTGAGAGGCCTTTGGTGGGCTGCCGCCTTTGCGCCTGAATCAACCAAGTTCCTTTGGGCCGGCGATTCCGAGTGTGATGGTGCTGCAAAGTTAGAGCCATGTCCGTACTGAAGGTCCTCGTCATCCATCAGTTCCTCTATTCCCTGTTCTGTTGTTCTCATGTTAGGCCAGGTATAATTGACAAGAGGTGCCCGTCGTCTCCTCTGCCGCTGTGGTGCTGAGTCCGTCCCAGAAGATTCATCGTCCTGACCATGCTGTGTTTTGCGTCGCCCCCCATTACCGACGTTGCGCGAGGCTCGAGCAGCTTCAAGCTCATTGACTTCTCTGCGGATCTTTGGTGGCCTGGGCCCCTCTGTGTTGGCATGGACCGTCTCCCAATCGATCATGGCTTCCGCCGCGAACCTAGGAGGAAGGCTTAATATTGGTGGATCCTGCGTACGGTCTCGCTTGTTCAGTGTTTGCGAGTAGCGTGACTGCAATTTCACATAAGTTCGTCCAGGAATGTCTTTTTCGAACTCTTTCGTGATGTCCGCCCACTTGAGTCTCTTTACCTCCTTTAGAAAGATCAGAAGATGGTCAGCTCTCTCCGCGGCTGTTGCTGGAGGGTTAATGGTTGGTGGTTGAGCTGGTACTGGAGCGGAAGGCCTCGCAGAATTGTGGAAAGAAGGTGGTGTTGATCTTCGCTGCGCCTCCCGGGGCGTCGGCTGTTGTACAGGCATGCCATAGACAACAGTGTCTTCATCACCATCTTGCATGTGAGACGCGGATATCGGCGGCGGCGGCTCGACAACCTCTATCTCATCATCGTCGAGAGGACCCAAATCAACAGCCATGGCCGCCACGCTCTCTGGTGTTGGCAAGCCTGGACTGGGAAGACCGACAGCGTCGTTCGCCTGAGCAGCGTTGTCAAGGAGCAGTGGACGTGCTGCGATTGTGGCGAACTGACCCAGGAGGGATGAGGTCGATCCTGAGTGCTTCAGTGCGGATTTGACATGGTAGACCGATGGCGAGCCATTTGTCGTGTTGAGTCTTGGACGAAAGGCGTTGTTGTGTTTGGGCCTCTGGGTGCTCTTGATCGGTGCGGTAGTGGTAGCTCCATGTTTGTTCGCTGGCTCCCGGGCGCTTTGTGCGGAGTTTGCCCGAGCTTTTATGACCTCGTCCATCTGCCTGATCAGTTCTGACATCTTCATCCTCTTCGTACTACGTCCCGACCCTTCTAATACCTCGTCGGGGCCTCCCACTGTTGCTTGCGCCTGGGCATGCCAGCTCGGAGTAGCTGCGCTGCGTGCCATGTCTAGGGACGCGGCGACCGTCGAAGAACGGCGTGAGGGGGAGGGAAAGCCAGAATAGTGTGGTGTCCGGCGTACTTCCGATTCTAAATGCATGGAGTTGCCTCGTCGTGCACCCATTGGGGCGCTGCCTGGCAACGTTGTTGTAGTCATTGAGCTGCGTGCAGCATGCCTCAGAAGCTCTGAATAGCGCATCTCGTGATCTGGGGAAGCCACTGCTGCCTTCGAGGCCATGTTGCCAGCTTGTGAGGCACTGGTGGCGCCATTGTCATGGTCGGAATCGGAGTCGTTCGTCAGGTCCACCACCACTGGGACGCTGCCATTGTCGCTGTACGTGTCAGTAGCTGGTGCAAAAATATATGCAGTTGAATGTGTAGTCAGCTGCGAAAAGTGTGATTTCAAAAACTATAGACTGGTATGAGAAAAGACATAACCTACCCTGGAGCCATTAGAGGCGAACAAGCGCGGCGACGCGTCTGCCATACAGCTGGAATGTCGCGTCGGCAAAGTGGTCCCGCAGCCCATGTGGGGCACGCCGTTAGCGCACTCACTCACTTGCACAGAGCCTCACTACGCAACATCACTTGGACTTTGATCACCACGATTGTCAGAGTGACAGTTCTGGGCCCCTTGATAACAGACAAGTCCGAGAGAGTGAAGGTTGACCATGAATTCGTGCCACAACATCAAGTAGGTAATGATGCACCAGAAGGTAATACTGATCACAAGATCCCTTTTCAATAATTACAACTACAACAGCAACAAGATTTATATCTTCTCGCCCTTGGCCTCCATATCCCCATTCCTTTCGTGTTGACTATCCGTCACCGCCAATCCAGCAACCGCAATCTCCTCCCCAGGAGCAACGTCCTGCGGCACCGGGGGGCCTGTGAAATCCTTCCTTCCCCGGACCAAGTACCAGATCAGACTGATGAGCGCAAACCCAGCAAACACCACGCTTGCGTAGTTCATCGTTGCCGGCTCGACGGGCAAGCTGACAGGCATGCAGAACAGCACTAGAGCAAGGCAGATCCACACCACCATTGCAACGTTGATCGCGTAGCCGAAGCGGCCGAGCGAAAAGGACGAATTCTTGACGGCTTGGCGGCCGCGGATGATGGAGACGAGGATCGGCATGCCGTAGCTGGCGGACAGGCAGATGGTGGCCACGCCGGTGAACGAGTTGAACGCCGCAGAGGAGCCGAAGAAGATTAGGCCGAGGAGGCAGTCGACGGCAGTAGACAGGGCGAGGGCCGCGAGCGGGATGTCGTACTTCTTGGATACCTTCTTCCAGATCCTGGAACCAGGGATGGCGCCGTCGCGAGCAAACGCATAGGTGCATCTGGACGCTGCGGTGAGCGCTCCGATACCGGCGAAGAACAAGATACCCAGGATCAAGAATAGAAGTCCGAAACCTCCAGCCGCGGAGCCCGTCACAGTCTTGAAGAGGAGGCCGATCGGTTGTCCGTTTGCGACTTCGAGCAGGAGCTGCACGTCTGGCAAGACGAAGAGAATCGGGATGAGGTAGATGACGCCAGTCACGCCTGCAGCAGCGACAGACAGGACAATAGCCTTGGGAACTTCGCGCTCGGGGTTCTGCACTTCCTCACACATTGCTGCCACCATGCCGTATCCTGTAAGCACGTATGCACCTTGTAGCAGTCCAACAAAGAACGCCCATCCACTCGGCCTGGAAACTGTTAGCCCCCTTCTCCGCAACAATGCCAGACTACTCACCAGCCACTCGCACTCGCATCGTAGTGCGTAAACACAAAATCCGCGTCCCGCTTAACATCCGCCATAGTCAGCAGCGTAATCATGATGATAATCACGCTGCTTCCCGTCCAGTAAATACAAATCTTATTAATCAGATCCAAATACTTTGCGCCAAACACATTGACCGCCATACAAATCAACATGACGGCCCAAAACATCAGCACCGTCTGCCACTGGTTCGGCACAAAGTCCTCATTCCACAGCGTGATGGCGCTGAGGATCAGCTGGCCGCCGCTGAAATTGATGCTCAACGTCACCGTCCAATTGCCCACAAGGGTCAGCCACCCTGTGACCCACGATGTGATGGGCGCCCACTCGCGCGTCGACAGCATGGCGGACCAGTAGTACACGCCGCCAGCAGTGGGATAGACGGCGCAGATTTCGGCGAGCGAGGCGGCGATGCAGAGGGAAATGAGCGAGACGAGGATCCAGCCCCAGATAATGGTAACAGACTGGCCGTCAGTGAGGGTGATGTACATTGTGGTGGAGAGGCCGAACGGGACTGCCATGATGGCGAAGGAGCTGGAGGAGCGCAGGGGCTAGTTAGCAAACGCATCCCATCCTCTGCGATTTGAAATTGCGTGGTATGTTGGAAGAGCAGACTTACAGACCCAGCACACTCAGCATACTCAGGTTTCGCGGCAGTTCACTCGCATATCCCATCTTCGCGAGCGCGGCATCCGCATTGGGGTCTTTACTGAGACTCGCGACCGAGCCCTTACGGCCCGCGCCCGGCCTGGTAATATTCATACTCGCCTTGCTCTCCTCCATGACGCCAAACCCAACAACAGCCGTGTAACACCCAGGAAACGAACACGGGAATTCCCCGTCTTGCCAACTTGTTTAATCCTCTTCTTTTCCCTTTAGCCTAGCTTTCCAGACCACACCAGGACAAAGACGCCGAAAAAAAAAACGAATTTCAACACCTTAAATAAAAACAGGCGGTAGACGCAACAATGTCGTGCAGCGCAAGGTCGTGCAGTGCAGTACAGCGCAGTAGAGTAAAACAACAATGACCGCAGCCCAGAAATCCAGAATCGGGCAGCACGTGGGCGGTGACTGTATTTAAACCAGCCCGGAACCGGGTGCGCGCGCACCGTTTCAGGCTTTCAGCTGCGGGGAAAAGGACCGCCAGGTCTGCCAGGTGCCAGGACCACCAGGACAGCCCGGCGCTTCTAAGCCATGTGGGTTCTGGACGCGATCGGAGGCGAGTTTTGGCGGGCTAGTTGGTCGTATGTAGTCATGTCCTACCGTGTATTCCATAGGATCCAGGGTGCCGATGTGGAGGCGGCAGATTGGTCGGGAAGCGGCAGCTTGGTCATCTACCGACTGTGTACAATACTCAGCAGCTTTGTTACAGGCACCTAACCACAGCAGCAGCAGCAGCATACTCCCTCCACGCTCCGAAGAACCCAGGACATGGGATGATGTCGCCGGTCGGCATGCATTTGCGCAATAATGCATACAATCCATGCACGCAACGCATCCAAGCTTCGATAAGACCTCGGTACTGCGCCGGTACTGTATAGTACATGGTATGTCAATCCATCCCGCCAGCATGTCACGGTCCGCACTTGACCTGACCTAACCTGACCTCAGCCAAGATAAGTCCGTATCTTGGGGGACGGGATTGGATTGGATTGGATTGGATTGGATTCAATTGAATTACTTGATCAGGCCCACGCGCAACACGGACGGACAAGATTGTTGTCAAATGAAAATTGAGCAGTTTGCACCGAGTCAAGCGGCACAAGAAGAGGGAAGAGAGTGACTTACGCCAGCGCGTCATCTGCGGGCGCGCGATGCGCGTTGTGGGCGCCCGCTGTCCGCAGTGAGGCCGAGTGTCGGAAGTGACGGGGCGGGGGGTGTGCGTTATCTTCTGTTATCAGTGTATCACGACTATCACGGAGCATCACGGACTGGGAGGGCGTTCCTTTGAGATTGCGGACGGGTGAGATTTGCTTCATTCATTGATTCGTGTAATAGGAGGACTGCGTGTGCGCAAGACCTGGGGATCGGCAGTGTCAGGTACCATACTTCCTCAAACTGGGTATTAATCGCCTGCATCTCCGTTGCGCAACCTCCCTGTCAGAACGTTTGCATGGCTGCAGCATGCCTCAGAGGTATGGTGTATATACTAATATGCCGTGTGTTCGACTTCCTGTATGTCGTCTCTGGGTGAAAAGCTCATCATGGGTGTGTCACGAAACGCTGGCTCCGCAGGCGCAGCATCCGGCTTCTGGACCTTTGGCTCCAAGGCCCACTCCATGAAATCGAACAAGCTTTCTTTGCTCGACTTGCTGAGCTCTTCGATGCACCTCTCTGGTGTTACGATTTCGGTAATGGTGTGGATGTCAGCCTTCCACTGTTGTGCACACGTTGCCGTGGGCTCGGTATGCACGACATAGAAGTGGCGGTAATCGCGTCGCAGGAAGGCCGAGTGCACTTCTGCATAGTGCGTAATCATCTGCGTATTCGCCCCCTCCTGAGTGCTCCCCAGGAGGTTGAAGTAGTCGATACTTGGATGTTCAGCGAGTTGGCGACGGTGGGAGAGGATAGGATATTTGTCATTGACCGTGCTGAGCGGTGCAATAGGGTTGTCTTGCTCAATGTAGTGAGTCGCGGTAAGAAGGACATAAAGCTCATAGTAGCTGTGGCAATCTTGTCAGCGAAAATAGTGTGCGATACGGGGTGCAGCTTACCTCATAAATTCAGGGTTCCCAGCTTCAAGCTCTTCTGAATTGTCCCTGCATTTGAAGTATAGATATTCCATCAGCTCAGGACGCACACAAAGTCGCCAGAGTAGGTACGCATCGTCGACCCTCAACCACCAAGAGTCAGGTCCTTCCAGTTGACGGAGCTGCTCGATTTTGTCAGCGAAGAGTTTGACGATGCTCAGTGCAAGCTGAGGCTCCTGTTCGAAAACGTCGTCGGTGATATAGATAAGCCCACCGTGGGGGAACAGTCCAACACGCTCATGTCTCAGCCTTTCCGGAAATGGTTCCACACCAAATACGAATTCAGGTGGCGGCTGTGGACCGACAGACCATACACGCACCCGCTGCTTGAGCACGTCACCAAAGCCAGGGAGTTCGGTGTATTGTTCGAAATCTGGGTGCGCCTGGAATCGTGAGCGTGTATTAGGCGATCACTTTGCTTCAACATACAATGATAACACCGGACTTGTGCTTCCCAACATCATGTCGGAACTGGCTCCATGCACCGCTATACCAAAGGTTTGTTACCCTTACGTTGTGCAACAAAAGCCAACGTGTGATCAACTCCAACTCTTCTGAATGTTCTTTGGGGTCATATAACAGCATTGCTTGCCGCTCCAGTGGTTCATTGTCGCCCAGGGCTAGAGGGAAGAACATCTCCACGATATCGAGATTCAATACATCTTCAATCTTGCTTCTCACCTGAGACAATGATGGTACGGCCGCTGGCTCTCTGTGAACAGCTACCTGTGTCTCGAGTGGACTTTGCACCTGCTGATGATGCAAGTCCTGCCCTGCGGCGCTTGCTGTGTTGGTAGGCATAGAAATTACCATATCCATGCTATCCTCATCGAGGGCACGCGACAACGGCTGCAATGTTGGCTTAGTGTGATTGTATGGCACTTGAATTGCGTCTGTTGGATCTGCATCTCGTATTAGCGAGTTGTTAGGAAATGCTCCCGCTCACAGGTGTGCTCGTCACATTTTCGCCCAGGTCTCGACGAAATTGAATCAGCGGTGGTACCTACCAAATTTCCGACACCGAGGTAACATCGTAGGATCGATCTGCTTTGGTTTGTCATTGTGCAAAACCCATCCAGTGTTCCTATGCGCGAACCGACAGTTCTTGGGCAGCTTCCCGCAGCTACTCGACCCTTCCAACCAGAAATAGCACGTTATTGGGGGGTCGCCGTTCTTCGGTATTTCATAGTCAACTGCAAGCTCTCGCGTAGCACCATTGTAGTATGGTCTCTCGGCACGGTCAATTGGAACAGCGGCACGATTTCCTGGCAATGCGCGAAAACGGGGAGGCAGGGGTCGGTCGTTGTTCTCAATAGGCGGCGCCCAGCCTGTGTTCCAATGTGCGTATTTGCAATCAGAGTCCGGTTTTGAACAGCTCTTCTCGGCCCTCAGCCAGAAAAGACACGTCACGGGCGGAGTGGCGTCCTTTGGTAAAATACAGCGAGGTTTTAGTTCTGGATCTATTCTGACAGGTTCACCATGCGGATCAGACTCTGAACGTGCCCAGCCTGTGTTTCGGTGGGCGTATTTGCAGTCTGCTGCCGACTTGCTACAACTCTGAGGATTGTACAACCAGAATGAGCAGGTAGTTGGCGCGAGCTTGGATGGGCCAACAGGAGCAAGGTATTGTGGAGGGAGATCGTCAATTTTTGTTGGCACACCGTTGAGTTCAGCCCACCCTGTGTCCCTGTGAGCATACGAGCGCTCCTCATCAGTCTTTGTACATTTCCGACCCTTGTACCAGAAGGGACAGGTGATGGGAGGGCTACGATATTTGTGAGGTACTCGTCCGTCAAAGTCCCCGACTGGGAACGGTTTGCCTTCCGGATCAGTATCCCTATGCATGAATCGACATTCTTGTGGTTTACGAGGGCAGATCGAGCTCTTCCAATGAAAACAGACTTGAGGCACCTTGTCTACTTCCCATGCAGCAAGAGGAGCTGTCGTGTTCGTGACTTCGCGCTGCGGGCGATCATCTTCAGTTTCCTCGTCACGGCGGTGATTTGCAGTTTCTCGGCGACCATAGGGGTTGTCGTTTGGTCGCGGGACTGGAGCCTTGGGCAACGTTGGTGACGGGCCGTTTACGAAGCTCAGTGCGCTGAAGTCAGGAGCGGCCTCGGTGCGAGAACGTTTCTCTGCACGCCAACGAATCGCAGCCTTGCTGTACTGTTGATCGGTCGACCATAGTCTTTTATGCTTTTCCATGGGTTCATCAATGAAGTTAATTGCATGGGATGCTTGTTTAGGCTGTGCGGTCTTGATGGCTCGCATGGTATTCGATGTCGCGGCGTTGCGAGTTACAGGCTTTATTGATGCTCTCGACTCTTCATCCCTGGTTTTGCGACTCACGGGAGCTGTGGTTGTCTTGTTTGATACAGAACTCCCCGAACCTCCTCCAGAAGGTATCGATCGATGTGTTGGTTCTTTGGCTGTGTTGTTGCGGTCTTTGTGTGTTATGTTGCTTTTGCGTGGCTCACTAATTAGAGGATGACCTGATATTTCGCCTTCTGAGAGCGACTCTTCCTCTGGAGACGATTGTTGTAAAGGTGGCTGACGTGTAACAGATGGCGGCACTTTTGGTGGAGGATCGAGTACAGGAGAGGCTGGATTTGGCGATTCCTCGTCCTGTACAAACAGACCTTGGCGTGTTCGTCCTGTTGAAAAAGATTCATCGTCGCTGCTGTCATCGTCAGAGACGATTGTGTGGTGACGTCGGCGTAGTCGTTGGCGTTTCTGCTCCCGTTTCGCATGTCTGCGATCTCGGGCTGCTTGTGCCTTTGCTTGCGCCTCTGCATAGGCTCGTTTGTTTGCCTCGTTCTCGCGTTGAAATGCGACGGTACCGAGCTCATCTTTCAGCTGCTTCCATCTCAGGAGGATGTCACCGGCATCGATGTTGTGTTTAGGCTCCCACGTGCCTGGAAGTGGGTCAGCGTGCTTCCCGCAAGAGACTACTCAGAAGAACAGTTCCAATCCATGACGGTAGCTGGAATCATATGAGGGCCCGTACATCTGAGCACTGCATTAGAGTTGGCCCTGTTGAATATACGTTGTGGAGTCTTACTGGTCTAGCGCATAGTTCTCCCAGCTCACGAGGTATGGCCTCTCTTTGCCAGGGTCTTCGGCTATGATGCCGTTGGAGTCGTAGTCGCCTTCTTCCTCGACTACTGTAGAGGTGAGGGAAACGGCATCACTGTCATATTCCTTGAACAGGTCGCGCGATGTGTTAATGACTTGGCGCAATTGGTCGAGAGCAGACATGTAGTATGCAGTGCGAGCTGCAACATGGTCAGCACTCGCCTGGCCGCCGAACAGTGCCAAAAGCGACTGCGACCTGTTCGCGCCTCTCGCGAGTGACGGTCTAAATGACGGTCTGAGCGATGTGAAACAGTCGAGTTGAGAGAGGGATCGCCGCGATGCCGCACTGGGGGAGCTCCAGCCTGGCTTGGTTCCAAACGGTGCTAGGGGGCTTTTAGCGCGGTCGGGACTTGGCGCTGCCGCAGCTGTCTCCACGCAGCGCCTTTGTCGATGCAGGAGGCATCCATATCACTGCTCACATAGCACGTCGAGGCACTGCCATAGCCACCCACCGCCCGCGCCCGAAGCACTCTGCCCACCTGTGCCAGCCGCCCAGCCAGTGCCGACTTTCGAGCTCTCACACCCCCCACCGCCCCTCCACTGCGCTGCTGTGCCCCCGCTCTCCGCAGCCATGGCAAACGACGAATATGACGTGAGTCTCCTATGCGACATATGCGCCGCTGCTGGCCGGTACTGACACATTGGCTGCAGTTCCTCTTCAAGGGTACACGCACCCTCTGCGCCTGCACGTGAACGCCTCGCTAACCTCGCGCAGTGGTCCTCATTGGAGACTCTGGTGTCGGTAAATCCAACCTGTTGAGCAGATTCACCCGCAACGAGTTCAACCTCGACTCCAAGTCGACCATCGGCGTCGAGTTCGCGACACGCTCCATCCAGGTGGACGCCAAGACAATCAAGGCACAGATCTGGGACACAGCCGGCCAGGAGCGCTACCGCGCCATCACATCGGCCTACTACCGCGGCGCCGTGGGAGCGCTGCTCGTCTACGACATCAGCAAGCACCAGACCTACGAGAACGTCACAAGGTGGCTGAAGGAGCTGCGCGACCATGCCGACTCCAACATTGTCATCATGCTGGTCGGAAACAAGAGCGATTTGAGGCATCTGCGGGCAGTGCCCACCGAGGAGGCCAAGCAGTTTGCGAGTACGTCGTCCTGTTTGGCGAGACATGATTTGCCTGGCTAATGTTGACTTTTACAGGCGAGAACAACCTCTCCTTCATCGAGACGTCCGCCTTGGACGCTAGCAACGTCGAGCTTGCCTTCCAGAATATCCTCACAGGTATGCGCTTCGCCACTCGCACTCTACCACGTGTTCCCTTTTACAGACCACCCACATGTAGTCTGTTCAGTGGTAGCGTGCTGCTCGCACTCAGCTACGAGCTCACCACCACTCATGCCTGCCCTATCCCTCTACTGCGCTATTTTACGACAATCCGGCAAGCATACTGACAGTCTACAGAAATCTACCGTATCGTCTCCAGCAAGGCCCTCGACCAGGGCGAGGGCAGCCAGAACGTCCTCGGTGGCGAGCGCAAGGTCCTCGAGATCAGCAAGTCGGCCGATGCAGAGCAGAAGAAGGGGTGCTGCTAGACGAACACACACCTTTCCCTCACGACGTACCGCGCTTGCGTCTCACACCCAAATGGTAGCGCGTACCTGCGCAGTGCGCGGCGATGACGACCAGATACGCCTGTCATGTGCAAATGTCCACGAGTCATGTCAAGTTTTCACGGCGTCCAGGATGTCACATTTGGTCGATTACCCTCTTTCAACATCTGCTGTTTGTTTCTGCTTCCACTGCAGGCACTTGGCTGTGCTGGACGAGCCGGCCGAGAGGTCTGTGTCTTGGTTTCCTGCATGTTGATGGGACTTTTCTTTTCAGTTGAGGGCGGTAATGTTAACTGTGCTGCTGCCGATTCAATGCAGCATGTATTCACTTGTCAGATTCCATCATGCCCCTCACTCCTGCTCATCATCTTTCCATATCTCTACATTGTCACTCATCGTGCGCCGCACTCGACCCATTCCTTGCTCAGAACGCCAAAAACGAACCGTTCTTCAGAACTTTCTATATCCCTTCCCCCCACTAACCATATCATCACTGATCTTCTGCACCTCGGCACTATTCTTCACCCACGCACTCGTCGCATCCTCCCACCTCCCCTCCCCAAACTTCCTAACACACCACTCAACCAACCTCCCCATCTCCCTCCTAACCCTCTCCTCCAACTCCTCCCTCCCTCCCTCCCCCTTCCCCTTCCTCCAACCCTCCACATCCCCCACCAACCTCTCCCCCGCCTCCACCCCACCATCCCCATACACCCACCCCAACAGCCCCCCCTCACAATCCACCCCCTCACACCCACACCCCCTCGCCACATCCCCACCCAACTTCTCCCCCTCCCCCCTCCGCTTCGGCACAAACCCCGCACACGCATCCCCCACATCCGCAAGCCACAGCCGCGCATTGCGGAAGTCGCCCTCGCACCGGTGCAGAATAGAATGTAGCAGCATCCCCTCAAGCGCGGGGACAGCCTGCATGTGGCGCACTAGGAAGTGTGCGGAGGGTAGGTCGTGGTTGAGGATGTGTAGTGCGGCTTCGAGGGTGGGGTGCAGTGCCAGGGCTGAGATTTGCGGGGTGAGGGCCGTGGAGAGCGGTTTTGGGGGCGCGGGGGCGAGGGAGGTGGTGTGGAGGAGGTGGGTGGAGAGGGAGGGGAAGGTGGGGGAGGGTGAGGAGGAGGTCATGCTGTTGGTGGGGGTGGGGGTTGTGTTGGAGCGCCGTGGGTGCTGGGGTTTCTGGCGGTGCTGTGTGCTGTGCAGTTTTCCTTTTACTCTCTCGGCGCTGAGCAAAGGCGGAGAAAGATATAAAATGGGTGGTTAGAAGTAGACTTTGTGAGGACTTCAATCTTGAGTTCAATATGGTAGTCACCTGTGTTGACCAAGGACCTACACAAAGACTTTTACATGGCCCATCAAAGTGCAAAGCGCGTGGACATGTGACGTCCATGACTTCCCCTTCCAGCGATGAAGTGCCGACGTCATGACAGACCCTGGTCCATCACGACCCGCAGTCCGGGGTAAGCTAAGAGTGACGTATACACGTCTTCTTTCCACAAGCTGCATTACACATACATAGTATGAATCATACACGCATGGACAGAATCAGAGCTATACAAGCCGTACTGCTTTTTGCATAGCAAGAATAATAGCTGATGAAGAAAGACGAGCATGCAGGGAAATCATGTGAGATTTTTGATTTCAGACTCGCACCAAGAAAAGATGTCGATATATACAATGCTACGTATAGCTAAAGCCAAGGGTCGCTTTTCGGAACACTATCGGTACACAGGCCGTGAGTACAGGGTACGAGAAGAGGGCACAGCCGCCAAACGCCAGGAAATGATATGTCGCACGCGTGCGCGCTCGAAGCAAGTGTAACGCTCCGCGGCGGTGTCGTGATGAAGAAGTCGAGGAGGGTCGAAGACGCTAACGGTCATGGAGTAAGTGGGAAAATCCAAGTGAAAAAGATTTCAAAGGTGAGAAGAATAGCGGCTTATGCCTTCGCACCGGCCTTGTCCTGCTCGTCTTTCTTCTCCTTTTGTGCCGACTCCTGCTTCGCCTTGTTGTTTGGGTGTTCGCGCTTGGCCTCGATGTGAGCATTGCGCTCCTTCAGGCGCGCCTCCTCAGCCTCTACCATTTCTGTAATAGTTTGTCAGCATAAAGCACAAAGTATCTGCTTGTACGGATATGACGTGTCGTGACAAAGCACGACTCATCTACCCCGCGAAATGCGAAACGTACCTCTCCACTGGTCCTCGCCAGCGTATCGCTCGTGATGAATACGCTTCTCGATGATGTGCTGGTGCGTTGGGTCATTGGGATCCAACACCTTGATTGTCTCCCACCTGCCCTGGCCCTTGGCCGCATCGGCACCCTCAATCGCGAAACTGGCGAGCAAC
This sequence comes from Stagonosporopsis cucurbitacearum, assembly GCA_016920805.1. Classification (NCBI taxonomy): domain Eukaryota; kingdom Fungi; phylum Ascomycota; class Dothideomycetes; order Pleosporales; family Didymellaceae; genus Stagonosporopsis; species Stagonosporopsis cucurbitacearum. The sequence goes on along the minus strand of JAFEKD010000020.1, from coordinate 1,592,917 downwards.
GCCGCCAATGTGCCGCCCTGAGCGTACATACGGGCTTGGACGAGCTTCTGAGAGCTGCTCAGGTACGGATTGCGGTTGACCAGGGTCCAGGAGCCGGCCATGGAGGCGACCCAGAAGCCGAAGAGGAGCGGGTAGCGGTTCTCGGTGGCCCATTCCTTGGCGCGCTCAAATGCGGTCTTGTTCTGCTCGAGGAGAGCATTGCGGTTCCGCTCGCGCTCAAGTTCGGCCTTCTTCTCGGGGTTGTTCTCGATGTCGTACTGTGCGGAGGCGCGATCGGCGGCGATGACGGCTGGGTCGGATTAGCATTGCGGTCAATTGTGCCAGAAAAATGGGCTGCTACACACCAATGAATGTTCCAGATGATGTGACGAGGAAAGCGCGGAAGGGCAAAGTGAGCGCTCTGAAGGACGGGTATCTTCTGCTTGCGCCAATAACAGCGGCGGCTCCAATTGCTGTGCCGATGACACCACCAATCGTTCCACCCTTGACTGAGGCACTGGAAAGCTATGAGCATCACCTTCCAGCCTCATGAAATCACCACATGCAAACTCACTTGTAATGCGCTTGCTCCTGCTCTGGCGTGAGGACCTTCATATTGTAAAATTAAGCTTTTGAGCTGTAGGAAGAAAGGAACTGCGGATATCGTCTGGTTTTAGGGCGCAGTATCGCCAAAGACGTGTGAAGTCTGAAGGTAAGAGTGTTTGAAGTATAATCAAGAATATGCAGTGGAGCCGGGGCGCACGCAATGCTTATAAAAAGATAACGCAGCGCTCAAAACTACACCATGGTGACGTCGCCGACTGTCCGGCAACTTAGCGCGATCACAGGCGACGCCTTTCGGCAGACCCTGCCACGGCGGCGGAGTTCCCGGCCATCTGTCAGCCTGCACATCGAACCACCTCGCCCTGATCGTGTGCGCCAGATCCTACTTTCTCCGCCATGTCCAGCTGCAAAGGCCGCTGTGATAGTCGCCTCTTTGAATATGAATATGGAGCCAATGTAGTGCGGATTTGTTGACACAAGAGATGTTCATCCGGTACTGCCATATGTGACCTCATAAATCTGGGTCGCCCAACACAATGAACATTGCCTTAAGCAGTTATGGTTGAAAACCGTCGCCGAACAGATCAAATGACCGGAGCTGTCAGCAAGGGGTCCCAAATAGAAATCGACCTGTCTCGTGCGTCGCAAATTGTTCGGATCATGCGTCAAAGCCGCTGCGGCATCTTTAGCGCTGCCGCTGGCCGTTCCTTGAACAGCTCACATAATTCGGGCTCGACCGCCACAGCCAGATTTGCTAGTTCTTCTCAGACTCTTCTCAGACCCTTCTGGTTTGCAATTGCCCTCTGCTACCTGCTGTCTCAAAGTCCGTGTTTTTCTCGTCTTGCCAGCGATCTCTCCAGCACGTTCCGAGCAACTCCGAGTCGCCACCGATTCCCGAATTTCGCTGCGAAGTCGGTCCTCAACATCATTCAGCACGCTCAGCGTGTGACATGTTGTGAGATACATTCATGGCGCCATGACACATTGCCCAGTCAAGACGAAGAAACTTAGCACAACGATCTAAAACAAAGCTTGTATTTTGGAGGAATGTATGCTACCAGTTCATGCCATCACGTAGGTATATTGCCATGTTTGCCATGCACAAGCAGTAATTCCGTATAAACTGAAGGCATGGACAACGATCCAGCTCCAGAACTTGGCATCTCTCCAAGCTCGATGTAGCAGTTAGCTCAAACAGAAAGCTATGCTGGGATAAACAAGAAATAACATATCGCGAAAAGACATGTCTCGAAAAGCGATGTTGATCCGCCCAACACTAGGAAATGGTTCTTCGTCTTATCCCAATCAGTTCGACAATCTTCTCCACATGAACGGTAGCTTGGGAATATCTCTGCGCTGAGATTGAAATCAGAACGACTGTGTCCGTGGTCGAAATAAGCAACAGCGGATGTGAAGGCCAGGTACACTTGTCAAACGCGGCACTTAACGAAAGGGATTAGGGAAGGTGGCTGTACGAGCCATGGAGCTGTTGAAGCGGGGAACCACACTGGTTGCTGGACCGGGGCGTGTTGTGGCAGCATGGTTGCAGCATAGCATGGCAACGCGCGAGCCGTACTTGGAGCCTCGGAGAGAGACCATGTGCTTGCGGATCTGGCTACCAACAATCTCGCGATGCTGAGCGCTACTGTTCATCAAGATGTACTGAATAAGGTAGTTTCCAAATTGGTCGCCAGCAACTACAAGGAAGTCAGCAACAAAAAATTACGAAGATGTGCACCACACTCACTATCAATCAGTGGCATACGGGGGCGATCGGAACGACCCTCGCAGACACGCTCCAAATACCTGTCCAAAAACTCGGTGTTGCCGATCTTCAGGCACTTTTCAATAACCTTGGATGCGTATTGATCCATGCTGTACTCGGTCGCGAGGCGGAGGACGTGGTCAATGGCGCGGCTGCGATCAGCAGGCGCACCATGCTCACAGATGTGCTGGATGCACCAATTGCCGAACTGACCTCGAGCGATGACATCAATACTAGCAAGAACCTCGTTGATACAAGGACGCTATGTCTCGTTAGCAATCATCATCTGGAAGAAGTGTTTGTGTGGCATACCTTGTCCTCTTCTAGACAATTCTCGAAGATGTTCTGAACAACCAAGCTTCCGGTCTCGCCCAGGGCGACCTCATGCCACATGCCCCGGAGTGCTTCGTTGACATAGCGCATGATCTGCGGAGGCGAGTCGCTCCAGCGTAGCTCGAACAGTTTCTGCCAGACATGACAAGCATAACGATGAATGACCGTATCTGGGATACGCCGCAGCAGCTCGTGAACCATGGTCGCCTTGTATTCCTCAGGAACACAGTCGAAGGCCTTCTGAATGACGTGGCATCCGAAAGCATCCGTGCTGAGAGCAAGAGTATTGCCTCGAATCGCGTTAGCAATGTTGATGATCTGATCTGGCGTACCGTGTTCGAAGCAGCGCTGAACCAGGAAGTTCCCGAAACGATTCACCATCAGCGGATAGGCCTGAGCAATGATTGCTTCGACAATCTCGTATTTTTGATCGGGTGTGCCGACCTTGAGCTTCTGTTGAAGGAAGATTGAGGCCTGCTGGTCGTTGTTGCCGATAATCTTATCGACGATGTACTTCCAGTTGCAACTCATGTTGCGATCCAACAGCCGGCGGTAGTTCATGGGCTCAACAGGATGCATGTATTGCGAGCTACCAGCCTCGCTAGGCGCCTGTGAGTGTCAGTAAGGGAAGCCAGAGATGTCTATCATCAGACTGACCTGAGAGTTCCAGGGCGATGGGCCCATGCTAGTGGAGATGTCAAACTCGTTTGCGATGGGGGACAGTCCGCTGCCACCGATGCTTCCAATCGGAGCTGGGTAATGTCCAGACTGCACAGGTGGTATGCCATACTGACCATATGCAGGGTCGAATGCGGACTCGGGTCGGCTCGGCGGGTTGCTCATGCCGGTGTTGAACCCATTATTGAAGCCGGCGCCCATTCCGTTGCCCATGAAGCCTCCACCACCATTATTCGAACCGCCTCCACGGAGACCCTGATCGAGAGGAAAGTGCGTCGGCTCGTTAGGATAGTTGTTTCCGCGACGTACCGTTGACTGGCCAATAGTGACTGGAGCGCGGCCAAGGTTATGTGCTTGTCCTTGATAATGAGAGCCAAAGCTATTGTTCGTACTGTATGAGGGACGAGTCGAATCATTGGTCCATCCATCATTATTACGAGTCAAAGCTTTGAAGTTGTTCTGCAGCTGTGTGAGAGTCTGCTCTGTGACATCTCCAACGTAGCCATAATCGCCATCGGACGACTGGCTGAGGTGTTCAATTGTAGATCTAGCAACGTGGTGGCTGTGGGACTCTTGGTTGATGCGGGCAATCTCGTCCTTGGCAGCTTGAAGCTCTTCCCTCATCTTCTGCAATTCGGTAGCGCTTACGAGGATCGAAGCGTCCGATGACGACATTGTGGCTGGTGTGCTTGAATACTCCTCAGTAGCTGGAGTGATTGGAACCGAATCGTTGGACGATTTATAAGGCTCGTCAGGTGAGGACCGCTCGTTCAGACGCTGCAGGAGCGAATCCATGACTGCCCTATTCTGATAAGGGTCATCCACGTTCTGCCCATAGTAAGTTTTTAGCATTGCAGAGTATAGCAAAAGCAGGTTTCGTTCGCATGAAAAGGGTAGGGATGACTGACCTTGAAGTTACCTATGTGCTGCTGCTGCATTGCAGGGGTCGTGATGTTGCCCATGGTGGAAGCACCAAGCGGCCGCTTCGTACCCTGCAGACTGGACGTCAACGAGGAGCCAAAGGAGGGTTGAAAACCGAATGCATAATAGTTTTGGCTGTTGCCGCTGACTTGGCCCAGTACCTCTGGCGAAGTGTCAATCCTCAAGTCGCCAGGAGGCATGTTGAACCGATTGAGACCCTTGCGAGGTGTGGGCGAGCCGTCTGAAGCGATGTTGAAGGCCATGGTCAGTGGCAGCGAGGTTCAGGTAGATGAAAGAAATCAGAGAAATGCGTGTAGCTTGAGGTGGCTGGGCAGATGCGAAGATAATATGCAAGACGCTGCTGCTTGATGGAACTCCGTTGGCGACGTATATGGCCAAGTAGATGGAGAAGCAGTGAAGAAACGCAGCAGATGCAAGTAGATTAACAGTTCGTAGAAGCCAGCAAAGCAGTAGAAAAGACGAAGGAGCGTGGGCGCAGCGAGCAATTGCACTGCGGTGGCTGTTGAGGTGGAAGGCAATGATGGAGTGTGGGGAAGGAAGCCAGGTAGCGACAGCTGTTTGTCGACGAATATTAGCGGCAAACGCGAGAGGAAGTCACGTAGGCGCGTCGCTCGACTGCAGTCACCAAAGCGCAAGAGCGGGGAAGTCAGGTGTGGGGAAGTAGTTTCGTCAGTTCGAACTTAAAGAGTGAAAGTAAAGATGGACCGCTCAGCCTCCAGCGCTCGTTGCTGGTCAACACCTAGGACAGAACACTGGAAGAAGTAATCTGCCACTGCGCATCAAAGAATCCCAAGGCCAGCGCACCTTCAATGCCCTTCCACTTCGCATCCTCGCTCAAGACTATGAAGTCCGGCTGACCCACTCCTGTGAGCAGAGGTACCAGCCTTGTAGCTTGTGTCAAACCCGCATCGTCAGCTCCCCAAAGGACCAATTTGACTCGTTCATCTTCCAATGGCTGTAGCCATGCTGCGCCGCGAGCTTGATCGTACTGTTGCTCGCGGCCACGATGGTCACGCAAGATAATGCTTGACTGGGTTGTCTGGATGGGGAAGTCTTTGCTCGCGCCTGTAATAGCGTCGCCAATAGACAGCTCGACAATGTTGCCGGTCACACGTGCAAGAGAATCTTTAATCTCTTTTTCCAGAATAATAGTGTCTGCGCGGAAGTACTGATGGAGATTGCGCGACACCTGTAGAGCGAGACGAGAAGTGTTTGCAGATCCCGAGTGCTGGACGATGATTGGGCCACGGGTGCGCAAGAGAGCTGCCATCGAACCCAACTGGCGACCTCTCCTGCTCGAAGGACCCGCGTTCATATTGGCAGTGTCTAGACTCCAGGAGCTACCGTACATGCGGAGCTCTACCGGCATCATACGATCCGTTGCAAGCTCTATCGTTTGACCGTCAATCATAATCGCGTCCTTCCAGAATGGAGGACCAAACTCAATGCTCAAGACGTTCGAAGTCTTGACCGTTCGGCCTTTTACATGAACTCTTCCATACTGTCCAGGATCTTCTAGCTGTGTGACCTTGACTCCACCTTTACTACCCATGCTGCCAGGGTCTCCAACGACAATGCTGAAATCGTCTATCTCGCGGGGTAGCTCTTCTTCATTCTTTGCTTGACTGTGATAGAAAGCGACCAGCTCTGGCGTTGTCATTATGTAGTCCCACCAGTGATTTTTGTTCAAGACCTCGTTGTAGCTTGAATTTGCGCCTGCAAGCTGCAGTAGCTGAGCCAGAAGTCGAGAATGGTATGCCGGAACGTTATCATCTACATCTCCATGCTGCTGTTGTATAGGTATTCCTTGCGCATTATGCATAAGCATCTCGTGTCGAAAATCGTTGAGAGATGCGCTGATCACTGATGTACGCCGGGGATCAGCTGGCTGCCATAACTCGTACGGAACATACTTCTGGATACTGGAGTAGCCTGCCACAGGAATTGCGGCGAGGACCTTGTCTGGACGATGGGTGATCGCGTACCATGCGCCTTGACCGCCGTTAGAATGCCCTGATACGATCCACCGTTCAATATCAACATCCGGTCCTGACCAATTACCGTGCTGAATCCAGGCAGGAATGGCCTCGATAACTGCTTCAACATCGGCAAACCCCCAGTTGTGCCAGTCGTCTCCTGACCAAGGTGTCACGCCGGTAGGAAAGATAGTCCAAGCACATATGTCGGATATCGGATCCAGAGCCGCAGTAACCATAGGGTCGTCGGCCTCCAACCCTGCTCCATGTAGTGCGAGCAATACTGGCAGCTTCGTCTGTTCATGGTTGCAAGTGGCGTTTTTCGCAGGCGATCGAAGCATAGCGTAAGATACTGTCCCACTTGGATGCATGAAAGTGATCTTGTGGGTGTCATATGTGGATAAATGATTGAGATCCTGAGTGACCTCGAGGTTCAAAGGCATACTGCTATCAACCACCTTGTATGTGATGTTGTAGGCAATCGAAGAAGCGTTGTGTGACGGGAGGGTGATGTTGAAACGGACTGGCCTAGTTTGACCTGGAACAATAATAATGCCACGGGTCTTGCTCTCGACTACCTGTTCAGGTGCTCTGTGTTCATCATCTTTCGCCAACAACATTTGACTGTTTGCATCCATCTTCGACACAGCGAATAGTGTACTGACGTTGGCGCTGACATCCGCAGCGTGAATGCCAGTGACCTCAATATCTCTCGTACCGCTATTGCGGAGGTACAGAGAGCCTTGCGGTGTGGCAAGCCGGCCATCAATCACATCTGACATGAGAATGCCTGGCTTCGCTAGCTCCAAAGTTCCAGACACCTGTTCGACACCTATGACAACGTCAATGGTTGGTTCAAGAATGCCTCCAAAAGCCCTGACATCACGTGCAAGCCGGACGTCGATGCGGTGGTGTCCTGGTCGTAGGTGCAACACAGGTGGAGCATTGCGATAGCTGTAGAAGTCACCACCAAAGTATGGGACGTCGTCGATCCAGTATTCTAATATAGCATCGGTATGGAGGACGACGTGCTGAGTTTCATCACCGCCAATAAAGAGTTCTCCGCGAGCCCAGGCCTGATACTGAACAGCAGCCCATCCATAAATGGTTCTGAGGAGATCCCAGTCAACGTTTGAATAGCCGACAGTCAACGAGGCGTTGGCAGATACTGGGCTGCCAAAAGACTCTACATTTGTGATATTCCAATGCGCAGTCCCGTTAGCCGTAAGGGAGCTGCGGAAAGATGCATGTGGGTCATAGTCCAGCTTCCTGAATCCACCGTGAAGCTCAAGAGGATCCGCACCCCATGTTGCTTCTGTAAAGACATCAGCAACTGCCTTCATGTGAGTCCTGCCGGCCTACCTCGAGTTCCTATCTGGAACGGACCAAGGACTTCCCATGTGCTGCTAAAGGAGAACAGGGGTTTGTGTTCGAGTGGGGTCGCGGTGGAGCAATGACATGGTGGACAGAGCTGCAATAACAGCAGCAGCGCCATTGGCAAGCAGTGTGGAATACACATCTTGCAATCGCTACAACCAGGAACGATTGAGTGAATCAGAAAGAGTGCTACAGCATTATACCTGATACATTGTTGCTGCCTGCAGCACGTTGGATGGTTACTAAGCTGGGAGCCGCCATCTGGCATGATGGTGATGGCATCCCTGCAGCAGCTAAACTAGTAGATCTCAACTACATTCGGACGGGACGCAGACGCGTTCATGATGCGTTTCGTCAACGGCGCCATTCTGGAAACTTGTGCTCAACACCAGAAGCCTTTTCGCACAGGCTCTGCGACACTTCCCCAATCCCTTGACACCTGCATCCGGCCGTTGTTGTACGACGCGCACGTCTAGCAGCTTTCTTCGTAAGGAGCGCATCAGCAGATACGGGACAACCCGCCGCACCCAATGGCCTAATCATAGAATTTACGAGACCACGACTCCTGCACCTCAACATCAATGTCTGCCGCAGAGGCACACACTGCTGGGCCGCATGCCACCTTCAAGTTCCCCGCTTTCGAGCCAGACCTGCTCCCTACGCATGAGGAGCCATACAGCCTGACGTCTTCTCGCAACGCAAGCCCCAACCACGGCACACATGCAAACGGCCACGCTGTACCTGCAGAAAGGTGGCAGCCTCGCAAAGAGGCACGAGTAGGCTTTGCAAGCCACTCGAACGTCGGACCTTCCAACAGACATGGCAGACAGAAGAGTCTGAGCGAGGCTTTCCAGACCATCAGGACACGGAAGGGCAGCGTTAGCCAGAATGCGCACGAAATCGCCGACGCGCTCAAGGCGCCGCTCTCGCCAAAGCTCGTCGTAAGTCAGAGAAGTCTTAGAGGCCAGCTCAGACACTAATGCATGTAGCTCCTTTGCGGTGTGTGGTACATGACCTCCATTTTCACGAACATGTCTTCGAAGACCATCCTCACTGCGCTTCCGAAGCCTGTCACTCTCACGACCATCCAATTCGCCTTTGTTTCGGGCTGGTGCATTGTATTGGCTGCTTTGGCCAAACGATATCCACGCATGAAACAGACAATGCCATTCCTCAAGTATGGCATTCGCCGGCCACACAAGGAAATCGTCGTAGCGACGCTTCCCCTTACTGCGTTCATGATTGGCGGTCACATCTTGAGTGCGGATGCGACGTCAAGGATACCGGTGTCGCTCGTGCATACCATCAAGGGACTGTCGCCCCTCATGACAGTCTTTGCCTACCGCTTCTTCTTTGGGATAACGTACTCTATACCTACGTATCTGTCTCTGATACCTCTTACCCTAGGTGTCATACTTGCATGCTCGGCCGACTTCAACGCCAATTTTCTGGGACTTGTTATGGCCTTTGCCAGCGCCATTGTCTTTGTTACGCAGAACATTGTGTCCAAGCAGATTTTCAATGATGCTGCATCCGCTGAGAAGGAAGGGTTGCCGCCAACCAAATTCACAAAACCAGACAAGCTCAATTTACTTTGCTACTCGTCTGGCCTAGCGTTCCTGTTCACGGTGCCGATCTGGCTGTGGTCTGAAGGCTTCACGTTGATAGGAGACTTCTTGCACGATGCTTCGATCGAGCTGTCTGAGAAACCAGGAGCCTACGACCATGGGCGACTGGTCCTTGAATTTCTCTTCAACGGAACGTTTCACTTTGGACAGAACATTGTTGCCTTCATCCTGCTCTCTATGGTTTCGCCAGTCACGTACTCTGTTGCCAGCTTGATCAAGCGCGTCTTTGTTATCGTCTTTGCTGTTGTTTGGTTCAAGAAGCCCTTGACGAGTACACAAGCCTTTGGTTTTGTGCTGACCTTCATTGGGTTGTATCTTTACGATAGGACGTCAGATGCTGCTAAAGCGGACAAACGCGCAAGAGCACTGCAGTCAAAGAGCCAAGGAACACTGTTGCCTTTGGTTACAGATGTAAAGTCAAGAACGGCTTTTACTGCAAGCCCTGCGACTATGTCTGCCGGCACAGGCGCGTATCCGGTCGCTAGAGACAATAAGAGGGATGATGATGGCGGCTTCAAGAGGCCTGATGCAGGTTCAAGTTATCTCCCACCTGGCACGAAACAAGAAGACACTTGGCGGCGGTAACATAGCGAAAGACCGATACATAATCATGAATAGACGATAAATGAAAATCTGTGTACACATGGCACCAAACAATCAGACGACTTGCAAGCCACACACTCAACCTCGAGACACTTGACACTGTCAGACTGGTCCCTGAGCGACTAGTCTTACCCATGTACCACGTTTCCTTGGCAACAACACTACGCAATCGCGACTTCCGTGGTGCGCTCACACGATCTGCGCCCTCCAACCAACTTCTGATGTATCTTCGGCGTGATGACTTCCAAATATGAATCGCACGCAGCAGCTGGGCCCCGCTTTCACTTGCATGCTGCGAAAAGACGGGCAAGTGATGCTCTAGACCGTCATCTGAACGGAGAGCGTAGCCCTGTACGCCTAAGCGAGTATCCCAGCAGCGAATCATTAGCCGTGACCCTGGACATCCCCTTGCCCTGTGACATCAACGGCCACCTTTCTCCTTACCACCAAGTTATTCTTCCCGTCACACGTGCAGCTGCCCGCGGCTGTACCCTTTAATCATGGCCTCCGATACTCTCAAGGTCAACGGGGCCCGACCAGGCAATGTTCGACATCCCACCGCGCCGGGCAGCATGATGAACGCGCATTTCGCGAACGTTGGCGACGACGCCACCAAGGAGGCGTATGAACATGGCGTCCAAGTCATTGATGAGGACAAGGTCTTCAAGTATGTACAGCCTCGCATTGTCATATTCCTGCTTGAAAGAAGAGGCAGCTAACATAGTTGCACCACGCAGTTCCAATGTCGCCAAATACCTCAACATCGAGCACGTTATCCCTGCAGGCTTCAACTACCACCTCATCGCCGTGTTCGGTTCGCAGTCCACAGGCAAGTCGACCTTGCTTAACCACCTCTTTGGCACACAATTCGGCGTCATGTCCGAGCAGGAGCGCCGCCAGACGACGAAAGGAATTTGGATGAGCAAGAACAAGCGCGAAGCGGGTGGCTCGGGTATGGCAGAGAATATTTTGGTCATGGATGTCGAAGGTACAGACGGTCGCGAGCGAGGAGAAGATCAGGACTTTGAGCGCAAGAGCGCTCTCTTTGCCCTTGCGACAAGCGAAGTCCTCATCGTCAACATCTGGGAACACCAAGTCGGTCTATACCAGGGCGCGAACATGGGTCTGCTAAAGACCGTGTTCGAGGTCAACTTACAGTTGTTCGTCAAGGACAGCAAGTATGTGTAGGACCTGCTGAGAGCTGGTTAACATGCTGACACTCAACAGGACCATCCCAAAGTCTCTCCTATTCTTTGTCATCCGTGACCATCTTGGCACAACACCTCTCAAGAACCTTCAGAACACATTAATTCAAGACCTCTCAAAACTGTGGTCAGCCATTTCGAAACCTACTGGCCTTGAAAACTCGCGCATTGAGGACTATTTCGACTTCGCATTTGTCGCGCTGCCCCACAAAATCCTCCAACCGGAAAAGTTCGAGGAGGCTGTGAACAAGCTGAGTCTTCGCTTCCGCGAAGGCTACAATGATCCCAAGAAGAGTGGGCTTCTTGATGAGGCAGAACTTCCAATCTTCCTTCCTCAATACCATCGCCGCATCCCTGCAGACGGCTTTCCTGCATACGCCGAAGGCATTTGGGATCAAATTGTGCACAACAAAGACCTCGATTTGCCCACACAACAGGAGCTTCTCGCTCAGTTCAGGTGTGACGAAATCGCAAGGGAAGTCCTCGTAGTCTTCGATGAGAAGATCTCGCCACTTGAAGACAAACAGGCGGAAGACGCAAGATTAGGACAACCTTCGGTCATCGCCGATCTTGGGCCTATCATGAACGCTGCGAGGGTGCTCATCTTTAAAGAGTTCGATACGAATGCAAGCCGTTACCACAAGGGCGTGTACAAGAGGAAGCTGGCGGAACTGGAGGGCAAGGTTGACGCCCGGTTAAAGGCACTCAGCCAGAAGCAGATTGGCGCTGCGCACAAGTCTGGTATCGATGAATTTAGCAGTGCTGTCAGCACAGCAGTGAAGCTTGGCCAGAAGAAAGGAGGATCATACGATTTCGCACAGATTGTGGACTCGGAGAAGAAGAAAGCGCTATCCAAATTCGAGGAGGACGCCAAGTCGATCGCGATCGAAGGCGCATCCTGGAGTGATGCGACACATCAGCTCGCACTGTACCGAAAAGAGCTGGATGAGGTCTCAGGCCGACTGCGCAAAGAAGAGATGAGGCGATTAGCCACACAGATAGAACGCTGGGTCAGGGGTCGTCTGGATGAATCGGTAGGTCTGGAATTCAACAAGCTTGGATCTGGGCGAGGCGGCTCTGGTGCTCCTGAACATGGCGAGAAGCCAGCGACAGAGAAAGATCTATGGGACCGTGTTTGGGCTATCTTCACCGACACAGTCTCCAGTGCTGAGAAGCGCTTCACAGAACGCGCACAAAGCTTCGACGCTAGTCCCGAGGAAGTTGAGGTTGGCCTGTGGAGATTGCGCCGCAAATCTTGGGGGGTCCTTCGTGCGAAGATTGACGAGGAGGTCATGGAAGGCAACATTATGCTCAAGCTCAGGGAGAATTTCGAGGACAAATTCCGCTACGACGAGCAAGGTGTCCCGAGAATCTGGCGACCCACCGATGATATCGAGGGGATCTACACAAAGGCACGAGAGTCGACCATCACCCTGATTCCGCTCCTTGCGCGTTTCAAGCTCTCCAAAACATCGTCGCCACCACTACTCGATGCGTGGATCGGCGACGCACCAGCATCTGTCTCTCCTGCAGACGAGGACGATCTCACCCCAATTGGTGGTCTTGATGATGATGAGGGTAAAACACTGGACGATGAGATGGTCATTCTTTCGGACACTAAGCAGGCAGATCTGCTCGTACGCTTCAAAAAGACTGCAGATGGCGTGTATGTAGAAGCCAAGCGCAGTGCCATTGGTGGCATGACACAAGTACCTTTGTACTTCTACGGCCTGCTTCTGGCTCTGGGTTGGAATGAGATCGTAGCCGGTAAGTGTCTGCCCTATCATCCTGTCCTTTACCCACCACTGACAGTTTACAGTTCTTCGCAACCCTGTCTACTTCATCTTCCTCATCCTCGCTGCCATCGGTGCCTACGTCACTTACACCCTCAACCTATGGGGCCCTATGGCGCGCATGGCCAACGCCGCGTCTGCACAGGCCCTCGACATCGGCAAGGAGCGGCTGCGCGAGTTCCTCGAGACCAGCGAGTCGGGCCGCAGGGCCATGGCGCAGAGCGGACTTGACAACAGCAACAACACTCGGTCGAGAGGCGATATCAGGATGGACAATCTGAACGCCAACGGGAAGAAGACCGAAGATGAAGATTTGGATGATATCTGAATGAGTGGTCAAAAATGCAATCCAGGAGTGGGGCTGACGTGGCTTGGGCACGCAGGTCAGCGTACTTCGGGCCGAGCGTGTATGCTATTGTTGTGTAGTGGGTAGTATTCTTAGATTCCTAGAGGGGCTTCGGCTGGGTTATGACTTGAGTCTCAAAAGTGAATTGTTGGTCGATCTGCCAGTGGTGGCTGTGTCATTGTGTATGGGTCAAGATAGATCATGTCTGTAAGCATGTGTTTTATTTTTCAAAATTGAAACCCTTGCGGTCATGTGCTCATCTTCTGCTCTATCTTAGTCCCATTACATCTCCACGAAACCCAAATTTTTCTTCTTTTCCTGCTATATACTTGTCGAGCTGCCTGCGATATCTCTACTTTCCAAAACATACGACTGCTCCGTACATGAGACATTTTCTTGGCGGCAACTGCTCGTCTCTGCCCAAACAGTCGATTATTAGGATTGTCTACTACAAATTAAAACACCCCCCCTCGAAAATGTATCGAAAATCTGTCGAACTTTTGGCGACATGGCTCCCGCTTCTGAAACGCAGGAAGCCATTTTCCCATGCGAGGACAGTGTTTCTGTTCTGCAAGGTTCCACAAGTTTCCGGATTTCATTGCATTTCGCACTCTGCCATGTCTTCTGCGTTGCAGACGCTTTCTTGGAGCTCGTCGCATTCTTCTCAACCTCTATACCAACCAACGAATGTCTTTGTGTGGTGGGTATAGATCGGGTTTCTGGAACAGCATGTGGATGCTCTGTTTGTCTGTTCACTCCCAGATCCTGATACATGGAAAGATAATTTCAGGAAGAAAACATGGCAGGTCTGAACGATTGAAAATGATGTATTTTCCTTCTTCATCTTATGTTTTTTTCAAATTATTCCGCTTCTGGATTGTGTCCGAATTCCCACATCTTCTGGACTGAAAATTAAGAAATTGCAACACGGGCGTAGCATGTATAAGCTACCTGTGTATCTTCGACTCCTCGGTGATGATTTGCATAGGGATCGCGACTATGGCTTCCATGTTTTATCATCAACAGCATTCTTTTGATGGTTCGAGCTTTGCGTCCTCTTCAACTTCTATCGTTCTATATGTCGAAAGCCATCATCTCCACAGCTGTGTATTTAAGGCTAAATCTGGCTGAAAACACGCTTACCACCCCTCCCACTTTTCTGTCCCGAAGAAAACATGTCGTCAAATGTGACTGCTACGCTGAAACCAAATGCCTCATTTTTTGTTAGTAGCTCAAAAATCTGCATCTCTTCTATATCATCCTTTTCCAACATCGCAATCTTGTCCCGGACCACTCCATGTCTTTCGCAGTTCCGCGTCAAAGTTGATAATGTGCACTGGTTTCAAAGAGCCCCGAATTGATTACATGTGTGCTTCTGGATCTGCTTGTTTGAGAGTGCAGTCGTAACCACCCAAGACCCTGTTGGGAAATCTGGATAAGAAAACCCTTGGTACTGAGATGAGTGCTCTACGCCAATTTCTTGACAGTCGCCGTTACTCCTGCTATTACGTAGCTTTACTTATTTTGAATTCGGACATATTACATGTGGCCAATATTATAGAAACTTCGGTATGGTACATGTGCTCAAGCCGCCGACATAGGCTGACCTGTTACTCGGTCTAACAAGGCCAAATATGGTATTAGACTCCCTCATGCAATCGTAAAGTGTTCGGATTTGTCAAAGTCAGGTGGCTTTCCCCACTCAAAGTATGCCTCCTCGAAATCGCTTTCCATTTCTGATGCTGCTGCAACAGGTTACTCTGTATGCTTCCATCGATAAGTATCAAACTACGAGGACACTGTGTGACGAGTCGTTAGTTGCAGACTCAACCAGGCTTCTCCAAGTGTGTAATACGCATCAGGAGGCAACCCCTAAAAAGCGGAGGCTATGGGCGTTCTGGACCACAACAAAGCCTCACGCTACTCCGAATTTTATATACGCGTCGAGGGCTAGCTCTAAAGCTTGGTGTAGCTTAGCAGATACCGCTGCTATGGTCATGCTGGTCGCTACTTCCCATGCCTGCATGCGCACTTGTAAACGACAGAATCTTTCGGAGGGCTGGCGAGCTAAGCAAAGAAACTAAGTAGATGGCGCTGTCTATATGGAACGGCTGCTCTGGAAGTCCGTCCGCACAGACACTAACCGCAAATAAGAGATGCAAGCAGTTACGTGGCCGAGGCTGACCTCGCAGTCACATGAACTAGTACCTATGCATATTATTGTCAGTCTGCATTCGTGTATTAATCAACAATGATTCCATTTGCAGCTAAAAACACTATTGAGCTGTCTTGCGTTCGACATCTTCTGTGAAATGTCGTCTTTCTGTAACGAGACCAAATGCAAATTGTAGAGAACATCACGGTCCTGTCCATGCCATATGATTGAGGAAACTAAGATGTCATTACTATTTACCCTTGCAAATGTTTGGCTTTGTAGAGACTGTGTTACAAGAGTGTGTATACACGCAAAAACCTAATAGAGACCGTGAAGCTCCGCGACTATAACTCCTACTACCTGCCAAACAAAATTTGTCGGCAGGATATAAGCATGATACGGATGTCTTCGCCTTGATTGCTTTGGCCTCCTCGAGGAATAACTGATGAACCATTCACAACGAAGAAGAATCTGGCGTCGCGGATTGGATTCGACTATGCCTAGTTCCTCCAGCTACCAAGATTGACCGAGCTGATTGGTCTGCCGATGTTGATTCCATACTGGGTCCTCACATTACCAGCTGGCCAGTAGTTGCAGACGGTGTACTTGTTGATTGGGGAATTTGTGTTTTCACCAACAGTCATCCTACCGGAACAGTCAAGCGAATAGCAGCCTACACTGGTAGTGCCATTCCAGAGGAGCTGAGTCAGGTGACCGACTACTGGGAACACGTTACGAGGAACATCGGCAGCACCCCAGTAGGGGACCATTGGTGGAAATTCCTCCTTGTACCAGCTCTCGGTGATGCCGGCTGTGACATTGAAGTTGTTTCCAGAGACGACAAATAAGTTCTGGCCTTGAGCCACGCCCTCAGGGATGTAGTGCTCGAAATTGCAGGTTTCTGCTGCAAGTCGCGCCGTCTGGGCAACTGTCTCATTCCAAACCAGAGGAACCGATCGGTGGTTGGCACGAGCGATATTGTGGTGGAACAGGATGGAGTTACGGTATGCTGCTCCGTCAGCAGGGCTAAGAGCAGCTTGCTGTACTCCAGGAGTATGTCCTGGGTCAATAGGGACACCAGAAGGCACTGGAACACCGGTCGTCCCAGGAAGTCCTGGTGGGTTGCTGACACCGCTACCGACAACGGCGGAGGTGGACGATGAAGTAGAAGACGAGGTGACGGAACCAGTAGTTCCAACTGTGCCGGTGGTTGCAGTGCTTGACCTGGTTGTTGTGCTCGAGCTCGGGGAACTAGTACTGGTAGAGGAGGTGGTCCTCGATGAAGTCGTAGAAGAAGTAGTTCTCGACGACGTTGTAGAGGTACGTGTAGTTGTAGATGTCCTGCCAGCATCCGGACGCGGAATGCTCACCGAGGGTGGAGGTGGGACGTTCGTGGGGCGGCGGGTGTTTGGTGGGTCATTAATTACAGGTGGACCTGCCCACGACCCCCTTGTAACAGGGTTTGTGGCTGGGGGATTCGTGGCGGTGGGGTTCACAAAAACCGTGGTGGTGACTGTGACAGTATTGATGACCGTGACTTGCTGGCGTTTTTCAACTTGTCCTTGTGGTAGGGCAAACGCGCCGACTGCGAGTGCAGAAGTAAGAAGAGTAGAAGAGCGCATGATGGGATGAACTGCTCAAGAAATAAGCTGTGGTGACTGTTGTGTAGCTTTTTTTTCCAGACTGAGACCGGATGAATATAAATACTGCAAAGGCAAGCCTTGAACTTGTCGAGATCTGCCGCCATGGCAGCGCTCGGACGGGTGTATAGACGGCATAACAGCCTTAGGAGTAGCGGAAAGGACTTAACTTACTGAATATTTCGACGAAAGCGGCGATTGTCAAGTCGGGTCGAGAACAACTTCGGCGACCGATAACAAAGGATTGTGTAGATTTGGCAGTATCAGCGGCAAAGAGTGTAGGCTCATTCACTAGAAATTGATCTAAGGAGTGGCTTCGGTGCCGTCAGGGCAGTGGGGAAAGGAAAGGGCCTGGTCAACGACGGCAAAGCCGTAGCTCGCTGGTTGTCCAGGTGTCAATGAAAAACGGAGCTAAGCATAAGCGAGATATCGCATTACGGTTGCACCTGCTTGGTACTCGACGCACAGGGTAGTTGCGCCGGCAAATAGCGAGATTCTTCCACAAGACGTGCGTAGGACGCCCAGGAAGAGGCACCTCCCACACTTCGGACCAAGCTCATGAGAGCTCTGACGTGTATGGAGCGGCACAATTGGCAGAGCGCTGAGTGCTGAGTCGCCACTGATGAAAGTACAAGGTACTCGTTGGGGTATGACGACATGGTCCTGTTGTCGTCGACTTCCGTTTGCGGTTTTGACAGCATCGCGTGGTGTGCTTGGGATCCTATATCATGGCGCCAGTAGTGACGATCTTTTCACGGGAGATTCACATCCCGAAGTCGCCGTGAACGCATCATGGCTTCCAAAATCGGATGCCAGTGAGGAGTTGTGATATCAAGCCACAGGTGAGTTAAGGGAGATGTTGTGTAGTTGCGGAATGTTGACGTGCGTCAGCGACTGCCGCGGCCAATTAGAAGTAAGCTGTCTATGATCCACGCCAGGGATCATTGCTCGATGCGGAGCAGGCGTTGTCAAGCTTTCCACAAATTACTACAGATTTCTGTATCTCCAAGCATACATGAGCAATCTAGCTCGAGTCTCTAGTATATGCGTTACAGCATCGTCAGCAACGAGACGCTCGGCGTAAAGTATTCTGATCTATCACATTCTTGATGTGTTGCACTCTACATTTGCACGACCCAATAACCCCTTCATTTGAATACTCCTCTAGTGCAATAGTTCGTAGGCGTGACATGCTACAGTTCATATGATACCCCTTACTCATGTTCTGCAAGGCTCGCGTTTGGTTGACACACGGCCAACTAAGAAGAACGAGCTAATGAGTTGAACCCTGGGGAAGTCAAGGATAAGTCAGTGAGACGGTAGCTGCTTATGAATCTAGGTGCTGATCAGAGTCCTGTAAGGTCTCCATGCACGTGGTGTTCTCGGAACATGTATCCTGGTCATCTCATTTCGAATTGTGGTTCTAGATGATGCTTTGGGATTTAGGTGACGCGTGTTACACCTACATCAAGACGGCGCCACGTCGTCGCATGTCATTCCGCAAGCAGATTTGCTTCTGCTAAGTCTTCCAACGATGTGGGTGAAGAGGCAGTGCGTGGCCGCACTCGGTATCGAGCCGAAAATCATCTTCTGCACATGGTCGTGAAGCCTAGTGACAAGTGTCCATGATATTGTGGTATCTGAGGGTCACCGCGAACCTAAAAACCCATTCCTGTACTTTGTCCCTGGCGACTGGTGGCAGAAGATCGTGCGCGCCTATAGCTCGTTCCATTCAGTGATGAGCCTTATCCGTATCATGCAATCTATAATTGAGGGACATATTAGAAATTGTGGCATAGCGCTCTGATGTCGTTGTCGATGGTGAACAAGTAAACATGTAAGATCAGTGAGGAGATTGTGCTCATGCACGTGACTAGGAAGTGCGCCCCACTTCGACCGCCTTGTCAGGTGGCACGCTTCATCCACCATTACCTGGCTCCATCCTCTCCCTCGGGCATGCGACCGGTGCTGATAGTGTTTTCTGCGTTCTTTAGCCCTCCATGTCTGGCATGCTATGGCGACCTTCTCCGAGCTGCCGGCTGAACTGGTCGAGTTCATCACGTCCTACCTTGCGCAACGCGACCTGTGTGCCATTTCCCGAGTCAACAAAAGTCTAAACACTTTGGCCACACCGTCTTTGTATCGCATCGTTGACCTCATAATTCAGCCGGGCGATAAGCTGCCACGTATTGATAGATTCTGTCTAAACATTCTGCAAAATCCTCAGCTAGCAGCACGCGTGGAGAGACTATCCTTAGGGCCGTCATCTCAAAATGAGGTCAAAGAGGGCCAGCGTTGGCTTCAACGGGATCTTCGATTTGATGATGAGGCAATGTACCACATTGCTATGAATGCTCTTGACAAAGAGCCTCTTATCACTGGGGAAGACTATCTAAGGGATGCTATTATGCAGAAAGAATATTCCGCATATGCAGCCTTGCTTGTGCTAGTACTACCAAAGCTGCAACATCTCGACATTTCAGACTTCACAGACTCGACTATGGATCGTCTTCTTGTATTGCTCCGGAACCTCAATGCTGAAAAGGCGTGGATTCAACGCCAGCCATCACCAGCTCTGCTAGAGCGACTCGGCTGCATCAAGACAATGTCTTGCAATATCGACAGGAGATCGGGGCTCTCCTATCCGGATCAGAAGAGCCGAGTCCATCTTGACCAAGTCCTTAACTTGCCTGGGCTTGAAGCGTTGGAGTTTTCCGTGACTGATACGCAGGCCGCGATGAGTAGGGCCGCAATTCCAGGTGTTTTGATGGATTGGCCAAGCCGACTGTTAGTATCCCAAGTGCGGGCAACCAATATCACAAAATTGGTGGTCAGATATTCTACGTCATGCGCCCTCTCAGTACGTCCTCTCTTGGCTTGTGCTCCTCACCTGACCTCCTTTACATGGGACATTGCCTACGATTGTTGCGATCGGCAAGAGGCACCAGAGCGATGGATAGACTTAGATGCATGGACTACAACGTTGAGTGTGGCTAAACAAACACTTCAGACTTTGGTATTTGCAGTTGAGTACTTCGATTCTAGCAGGTTTGCTTTCGAACAACCGAGGACTGGCTCTCAACACTACGGTTTCCTCGATCTGACCGGCTTTGATCATTTGCATACTTTGGAGGTTCCCATACCGTTCTTGACGGGGGATATCGACTTTTCGATCACTGCTGACATCTACCCGTTACTCCCCCCTTTTTTAAAGCATCTTTCCTTGCGGCTTGACCTCACACATGTGCAGTCATCCTATTATTTGGACACATCTATTCTTCCAGAGGGTCTGAACAGGGTGCAATCCCAAGCTGAGGCAAGATATGTCATGAACGCACGCATGGATCTTTCATACGCCTACCACGCGACTCTTGCACTATTCGATCATGCTCCATTCCTAGAAAGGCTTTCAGTTTGGCAGCCTGCAGATCCTTCGATGAGTTGGTTTGATGGGCAAATCTCCGACTTTGCGACTACGTGCAGAAACAGGTCAATCGTTGGAGCCTTGTTGTACCCAATGCAACTCCGCTGGAAGGATGTAGAACATCGGGATCTTGTAAGGGAGATCAGATTCGGGTCTTCTCAGGTGGAGCGGCTCGAGCGTCTTTGCAGGTGTGAGCGTGCCGGAATTCCATTGGGTTTGGCATCGCAATATCACCTCCTCGCATTACGCGCTCGTCTAGTTAGGCGTCGCGGAACTGCGCAAGAAGCAAACCATCTGTTACAGATGTTAGCCACTCGGAGCGAGACAATTCCGTAACGAAAGAAGCGGGAACCTCCCCCGCGCGGCCGCGGTACCCCACATCGTCTCCCCATAACGTTCGATTTAGCACTTGCAACCAATCGCATGGCGGCAGCACCAAAGATACTTCGACGATGCCCTCGCTGCGGAAGTAAGCTTCCACTCGAGGGAGGAGACCGATGATAAACCTTCTGTGTAGCCTCAAAGCCTGCCTGCTAGCTGGAGAATCTTTAGCGGCGCCTAATGCATGTGTTGGGCGTCTAGTGTTAGTCTCGAACTCTGCTCACCTCAGCTATGCGAGTTGCTTCTCACAGCCTGCTCGCCTCCCTCTTTCAACATCGCGAAACTTGGAGCGTAGTTTTGACGCCATTCGAGGCATCGGATTGAGGCGAAACAACGCAGGTGAACTACACTGTACTTGCGTCGCAAAAATCGATGGCGCGCCTTCTCGACTTACCTCCAAACATCTTCAACTACATACTCGATTATCTCTCCAAAAGGGAGCTCCATGCTCTAGCGCATACGTGTCAGTCATCCAGCAAAGAAGCGGTTCCTCGACTGTATCAAAACCTCAAATTCTCAGCCACGGGATCGGGATCATGCGCTCGAAAGCTGGCTTTGTTGCTTCGCACCTTTTTGGAGCGACCATGTCTAGGCTTGCATGTAATATCCTTCAAATTATTGGGCCCACAGTTGTGTTGGAATAAATGCAATCCATGGCCTGGAGAAGGACACCGCCGACAGGTCAAACTCTGGGGACTCGATGAGTGCCCCATTCTTTCCAAGGCACAGCTGATATTCGCCTCGAATATGTTCTACCAGTTCCTAGACGACGATATGCAGCAGTCGCAACCGCAATTCCGTGGACGATGTGTGGACGCTCTGGCTACGCTCGTATTGACCCGTCTTACAGACGTGCGCTCGTTAAACCTTGGGGAGGGCTTCTTGCGCTATTCACTGTTCCTACCGCAACTACTGAAAAGAACAGATTACCTATTCCCAAAGCTACGCCGCGTGACACTTGGTGATAAGAATCCTATTACTACCACCAGTGTTGCCTATATGGACCTCAATCTGCTACGGCCGATGTTCTACTCATCGACTGTAATCGAGTTCGAGTGCTCCATGTCGCAACCATGGCGATTTCAGTGGAGCGAGGCCAAGCCACCGAGAAGCGACTCACTGACGTCGCTGACACTATTCCGAACAAACATCAGTAGAGCTACCTTGGGCGAGCTGCTTTCCGCCACACCTAAACTAAAATATTTTCATTTTGAGCACGAGTTCGTTTTCAACGCTGCTACGCCGACCGGACCCTCTCTGTCCCCATACCTCGGCCTTGACGAGCTCAACACGGCTCTTTTCCCCGTCAGGGACACGCTCGAAGAGTGCCATTTCATCCTCCGCCTTGCTCCGGGTTCCATCTCTACAACAGAATATCCTCTCGCCAGTGTCCGGTTCCCACCGGTACAGGGCACCTTGACGATGCTCAAGTTTATGCCTCGTCTCGCGAAGGTGGAAGTGCCCATGACCATGTTGCTTGGCTGGTACCCCAATTTCGCTGCCAAACTCGAGGAAGTCCTACCCCACGGCATTGTGGACATCACACTCCGAGACGACTTGGTGCGCTACTGCCCGTGGGTGGCGCCGATCAACGCCGAGAAGAAGGTCGTACGGATTGCGGAGTACCTCCAGGGGCGGGCATTTCACGCAACGCAGCTGGAATCGCTCAAGGTGCGCCTTACATCCGCGAAGCGTTCATTGGTGCAATCCATTGGGGCATTGAGCTTGTCGACAAGTGGGAGGGGGAGCATTACCAGCCTTGTACGCGGGAAGAAGTCGGAGACGTACAGATGGCGATTCGAAAATGTTCATCCTGTCGTGACGAGCCCGACGACCTCATATCACGGCACGAGGAAAGACAGCGTATTCCGGCCCATGTCACCGCTGTTTGAGTCGTGCTGGCCTGAAGGCATGTTCTTTTGAGAGCTGTCTCTCAGTCGCACGCCATGGTGAGAGACGCGGGCATTACATCACTTTGACCCCAGAAATTGCACGTCTTTCATAGTGGATCTAAATCGCCATTAAGCAACCACCGTTGCACCACATAATATACACCAATCCCCGCCTCCAAAGCTGCGAGACGACCAGCTTGATGCATCGAACACCTCAAACGCAGAAGCAAGAATCACATCGCATCGCCTCGAAGTCCACCCAGCAAAGCCAGCGAAGGACCCGGACAGCTGTAAGCCTTTCGACCCACCTCACCACCACGCCCAAAGCATGGCGTTCACTAAGATCGCCAAGCCCGTCTCATCTCGTATATCTCGCCCCCTAAACCGATCCATCGATACAATACGAACCCCCCGTTCTCTGCACGTCCCACCACCCGATCCAAACCCGCCGTGCCCCGTGTCCAGCTCAACACCTCTCGTCCTGGAATACGCTCGCGACGCTGTAGGCCAAATTGTTCGACACAACCAAGCCAGCGCGCGAGCGGCGCGGAGTAGTACGCACGCACACACGCCAACTTTTGTTAGAAATCAGCTCGAGAGATGGGGCGGCGCAGGACGCGTTTCTCAAAACGATGCGCGCATGCAGTTTGGCCGCGCAAGCGATTTTAGCTGCGGCTGGGCAGATAGTGGGAATGTGTGGCGCTTGTGAGACTTTGGTTCTGCAAGCAACCGAGAGAGGTGTTGAGGCTGTGGAGGTGTGGAGGTGTGGGGATGTAGAGGAATGATTAGTATGTGAGGTTTAAGGGGCCGGGAAGGGAAGGGGAAGGAGAAGATTGGGAGGAGTAGGGTATGAGGGAAGAGAACGAGGGATGGAGTGATACTCTCTGAAATGCTGAGAGACACATGAGCGTATACAACGAGAGGGCCGGACGCATGGAGCCAGTTCAAGAAGGAGAATTTAGCGGTCCCTACGCTACTTCTACTCCCCCACAAGACGATTGGTGGTCTTACAACTTCCAACAACGTATGAAAATAACACTTGAGACGAAAATATTTTCAATATAAAATCATGGTATCTGTTCAGACCTGCTCCTCGGCACTCTTCTTCTTCCGACTCCTCCTCTTCTTCTTCTTTCCCTCAACAATACCCCCTTCTGTCTCCTCCATCCTCCTCTTCTTATGCCGAACCGGCTCCGCCTGCTCTTCACTCCCCAACAGCGTCTCAAAACCACCCTTGGGACCTTCGGCATCGCCGAACGTCTCTTGCCTCCACTGTCTAAGCCGTGCTTTCTTGCTGAGATGTTTCTTGTCCTTCTTCTTCTTATCTGGGTCACGGAAAGACGCCAGTTTCTTGAGACCTGCAAACTCGTTGAGCTGTTTGTCATCGGCTAGCAAGATGTCGCGCGCCGTCAGACCAAATGACGTGGGTGATGTTTCGCGATAGCGGAAGCGAGTGGGTTGCTTTGTGGGTTTTGCGGCGAGAGCGGCTTCGTACTGGAGGTTCTCATTGACGAGGTTTTCAATGAGGCGACGATCGCGGCGGGCGGCGGATTTGGCATCGGCTCTTTCTTGTTTGAGTTTCTTGGAGGATTTGGACTTGCTAGTCGAGTCGGCTGTGTCTACGTCCATAGCGTCCTCGTCCACCTCCTCATCGGAGGATAAGGAGGGCCGCTCTTCTTCGCCGTCGTCCTTGAAGTCTGGAATCAGGTCTTTGATGTCGATGTCGTCGTCAAATTTCGGCTTCTTGGGCTTCTTGCTCTTCTTTGAGCCAACGTCGTCGCTGTCCGAGGCGGCGTCAGCCTCATTATAGTATGACTCGCCAAAGCGCTTCTCCATCTCCTTATCCCACTGGTCGTCGGACCAATCTCCTTCGAGAACATCCTTCCACTCGTCAATCTTGAGGTCTCGGCCGCTCAAGCCGCCAATCTTGCGGATTTGCTGAACCTTAGCCTCCATCTCCTCGACTTTGAGCTTGCGCAGGCGGGCGAGGTCTTGCTCACGCTCCTTTCTTTCTTCTTCGCGCTTCGCTCTGGCAGCATCGCGCGCCTTCTTCCTGCTGTTTCCCTCGTCGCGACGAACAGTTGTGGCTGCGACGGCGTCACGAGCATACGTGGTAAGCTTCTCGTTTGCGCCAGTGGTGTCTTCGAAGTAGGTATTGTATGCATGTTCGTACTCGTCGATGGCGGCGTCCTCATCGTCGTCGTCTGATTCGAGGGGCTGAAATTGCGTCTTGTCAGCGGGCTTCCAAGCGCGAGACTCCATGTAGTTAGATAAGAAGAGCTCGGGATCCTGCTCGGCCTTGAAGACGTCTTCCTGGGTGATCTTCTTGCGGTCCTTCTTGGACGAGGCAGGCTTGGGTTTGGCGACGAGGAAGTCGTCATCTTCTTCGTCAGCCGCAGCATTGGCAAGGCTCTTCCTGATCTCTTCTTGCTCCTGCGCGTATGTCCTGGGCGGCGCGTCTTCCTCATCCTCGCCTGGCAATTTCCCCTCAAGCAAGTTCTTGGTGTGGAATTGCCTCAGGGTCATCGATGCCTCCTTCTTGGTACCGTCCTCGCCGTCGCCATTTTCTCCGACTTCGGTGTAGAACTTTGCGTCCTTGTTGTAGATGCGCGGGTCCTTTGAGCGCAGTGCGTTCAATGTCGCCATGACCTCTTCGTCAAGAGCCTCGTCGAGCAGTTCGGCATCGTCATCCTCTTCGACACCCTCTTCTGAATCCTCCGAATCCTCGTCTTCATTTTGGAAGGCCTTGCCTTTGCCGTACTTCTCTTCGACTGGAGGGCGTTAGTAAGGCAAGATGGTGCTTCAAGAGGTTCATAAAACATACGTCTGTGCTGCTCTGCTCGCTTTTTGTTGTGCTCAAAGCGGCGCGCGTATTCCTCGTTCACTTTGAAGCCGGCGCCAGTATCATCGTCGGACGCTTCGTCGTCGGTGTTGTCGAGCAGTTTCGCCTTTTTCTGCGGGCGGCTCTCTACGGCAACTGAGTCGCTGTTGAGCTCGCGCTTACTTGCCGAGGATTTACGAGGCATTTTGGGTGTTGTGATGGCTGTGTTGCGACTTCCTCAAAATTTCGCAAAGGAAGCCGCGTGCCAAGAGTTGGATTTAAAAGTGGGGCCCGCTCAGGGTCCGGCCGCCGGATTGACGTAGGGGCGTTGGGGCATCAGATACGCGCGAATACGATCATCCCCGAGCTGTGAACAGACACCGCAGGGGCTTCTCCTTGCGCACCTGCTTGCTCGTTGTCATGTATAATAGCCTCTCTGTTTGGTTGTCTTGAGTTTGTTTGGTTGCCTCTTTTCTCCCATACAACACTTCCCCCTTTGTGCATAAGCCGGCATCATGGCTGAGGAGGAGGCACAACAGCCGACCCTCGAGCCCGTCTCGAAGCCGCTGGCGCTCATGTATGTTGCAGTCGTGTTTACACAAATCATCCACTCACCGAAGCCTCAGTCCAGTCGTGATCAAGGAAGCCGCCCTCGACTCACCCACGTTCCGTGCTACCGCCGTGCACTTCGGCGACCAGATCGAGCTCATAGAACGATGGCTCGACTCATACGTCCGCGCAACATCGAGGCTCGCCTCCGAGCTCAGCACTCTCCAAGGCATCGTCGACACATATGTCCAAGCCTCGCACCCGCCGCTGCAACTGTCTGAAGCCATTCTCGACCACGACTATACCGTACTGGCCCTCAAGCGCTTTGGTGAAGGGGCACGCGAGTACTGGAACAGCACCTGCCGAAGCCTGAAAAGGGCAGAGACAACAGTCTGTGACCCCGTAAGAGCCTTCTTGAACAACGACCTTCGCATCTTGAAGGAGGCGCGCCGCAACCTCGACACTACGCAGAGGACGTTCGATGGTGCCATCGCCCGCTATGCCAGCCAGGTCAAATCCAAGGAAGCATCATCGCTGCGAGAAGATGCCTTCCAGCTTCACGAGGCCCGGCGTGCATATCTGCAGGCGAGTATGAACTTCTGTGTCCTGGCTCCGCAGGTCCGCTTGACGCTGGATAAGGTCCTCGTCAAGGTCATACACGAGCAGTGGCGCGATATGAAGACAGCAAAAGATGCACCCGCCAAAGCCTTCGCAGTTGGCCACTCAGACATCGAGCGAGTCAGAGGCTGGAGCAAAGAGATGGAGAACGGCGAGCGTGTTTTCAAGCGGGAGTTACACCTCGCCAGACAGCAGGTGGAACAAGCCGCTGAACAAGGTGCACGACCGTCTCGAGATCTCGATACGTATGCAGCATCTACCGTAGCCTATTTGGGCACCCCTGGGCCTTCTTCCGCCAATCTCTCGTCGCCCGCCAAACCCGATCCAGCCAACGAGAAGGCGGAGAAGCAAGGCTGGTTGTTCCAGCGTACCATCACAGGGAAGCCTGCGCGAACATACTGGGTTAGAAGATGGTTCTTTGTCAAGAATGGTATCTTTGGCTGGCTCACGCAGGGTACACGCTCTGGCGCTGTCGAGGAGTCTGACAAGATAGGCGTGCTACTCTGTGGCATCCGTCCAGCATTTCAGGAGGAACGCAGATTCTGCTTTGAAGTAAAGACCAAAGACACTACTATCCTGCTACAGGCAGAAACCCAAAATGACATCACGGATTGGATCTCAGCGTTCGAAGTCGCAAAACGCAAGGCTCTAGAAGATACGTCAAAGGACATTCCAGCCCAAGGTGCCGTTGATGCTGCCTTCTCCATCAGCCCGCCCGTTGCTCCAGAATTTGCCGCAAAAACCTCAGAGGGTCATGCTGCTTATCCCAGCGACGACATTACTGGGCTCGATCGTGCAGAAACAACTCTTGGCGTAACTGGTGATACGTCACGCGGTGCTAGTATCGATGTTCCACGTCGAGCTGTGACCGGATTCGAGAAGGATGGTGAGATGGGCCGACGAGACCATGCTGCCAGGATTATGGAGAAACTCGATCTGTCACGCAAGTCTACAGCAGGCCCACAACTTAGCGGAAGCAATCCTTCATCTGCAACTGGTGGTATTGCTAGTCTAATATCCGCCAGTCTTGCTTCCGCAAGCCACAATATTGTTCAGGTCGGGCAGATTGCGGCACCTGCACCAGGCTTACCAGACACGCGACTCGTCATGGGTCAAACGCTTCCTTATACGAGCTTATCACCAAATACTCTCGCGAATCCGCCAGCGCCAACGAACCTCAGTAAAGCTGCGGTCGCTGTTAGCGGTGAAAGGGGACTTGGAATTGGCAAATCAGGTGACATGCCTGGCGGCTTAATGGCGAATCTCTGGGGTTCTGTCAATTGGGGCTATGTGAACAAGATTGGATCAACAGAAGAATCAGGTGCTCGTGACCGAAGCATATCTGGCCCACCCAGTCCTATCAGCTCCACCCCTGCTGAACCCTTCGACATCAAACCGGAAATCAATACAGATCAAGAAGCACTTGCTAACGCAATGCCTATAATTCCTACTCATCGAAAGACAGCCAGCCTGGGTACGACGCTCACTAGGCCATCTACTTCGGAAGGAGAATTCCCCAGCTTCTATCCAGCTGCGCTAAGGATGCAAGATGCACAGTTCAGGATCCTCTTCCCCACCGTGCCGCGCTCTGAGAAGCTCGTACTGGTGTTCCGTGCCGTATGGAACCCGACTGAGCAGCAAGAGTTTCCAGGACGCGTCTACATAACAACCAAAGACATATACTTTTACAGTAACCATCTCGGCCTTGTCCTTGTTACAGGTATCGTCATGAGGCAGATCGATGAAGTTACAGCAGCACCCGGAAAGGACTGCGATTTCCTTTTCCTGCACTTCAAAACTGGTGCAAGAGAGGACGGGGCGACGAGAATCACTGTCAAAACCTTCCTTGAGCCTCTCAAACTCCTGCGACGACGCCTCAACTACTTGGTACGCAACGCGTCAACAGGCGAGCATCAGATCGAAGAGGTCGTAAAGACGTTGATCAAGATGGAGGCGGATGATAATCATCAGTCAGCTGGTGAGGAAGGCTGGGAGGAGGTATCCCCAGACACACCTATGGATCCTGGATACGGAGGGAAAAACATCAAGACTAGTCTGCGCATCGATGGCAACCTGTTTGGTCCGTCAGGCGTCGAGCGTAAGCACACAACCAAGTTCAAATTGCCTTCTCAGCCAGTGGTTTTCGCTCCAGCTGGCATGATGCAAGTTGCCGTAGAGAAGGAGTATGATATCAGTGCAAAGGCCCTCTTCCACATACTCTTTGGTGACAAGAGCGCCGTCTTTCAGCTCTTGTACCGGGAGCGGCTGGCGAAACGTGTGATTCAGAGTCCATGGACTGCGATCGACAAGACTCATCAGCGTCGTGATTTCGAATATGAAATTGCTGGCAAGAACGGTGGCAGCGTCATCATCAATGACTACCAGGTCATTGAAGTATTGAACGACCATCTTTGTTACGTGGTGTCAGATAGAAAGACACCATGGTATCTGCCAGGGCACGAACGATTCGTCCTTCTCAGCAAAATCGTCATCACACATGTTTCCAAAGCGAAATGTAAGCTTGCTGTGCACACCAAGATTGACTGGAAACAAAATCCAAGGATAGCAAAAAAGCTCATTGAGCGTCAAGGTCTCCAGGACTTGGAATTAGAATCACAAGATCTTGTCGATGTTGTCAACGACCAAGTTGCTCGTCTAGGACACAACAAGAGCACTGGCAAAGTCACCAACATCTTCGGCCAGATCGGTGTGCAGACGCAGGCTGTGCAGGTGAATGCTGAAGACATTCCACCACCGAATCGCCCACGCAAATTCAAGTTGCGACCAATTACGACAGGCTCCTTCATCGCCCAATTTGTGGGCAATGTCATCATCAGCGTCCTGTCAACTATTATGAGCTGGGTGCTCGCCATCTTTGCCGGTGTTGGGAATGTGGTCTCCACACACAAGCTGCTCGTCGTACTGTTACTTATTAGCGGAGGCGCAAACATGTTCTATACCTCGAAGGATAGTTGGGCCTGGTGGAATGAGCGCAATGCTGCCAAGTACATGTCGCGTCTAGGTGTTGGGCCTTCGACTAGCATGACGCGCTCTGTCTATCTTAGAGATATTGCGGAAGCTTTCGCAAACCCCAACGACACGAGCATCGAGCTTTCACTACCGACTGCCAGCGTTCTCGACAACAGATGGTAAACTAGCCGACATCCCTCACCGTTCAGTGCTAACCCAATTAGTCACCATACATTCACCCATCTCCTCGACCACCCCACCTCCGCCTCGTCGACTAACCCCTTCTACGACCCAACCACATACAGTACACAGCGTCTGGAGCGTACACGACGCAATCTGGGCTCACAGCGTCATGACCTTCTCGTAGCACTGCGCGTTGTCAATCGCATCGAGCAGGAAGTTGTAGAAGCAGAATACGAGCATTGGCTGTGGGACGAGACACAGAAGTGCGCCAAGATCAACACGATGCTCGATAGCACGAAGAAGAACGACAAGACTGTGCAGGCGTGGGTGAAGGGGTACTGTGGAGATTGCGAGAAGAGCTTGCACTTGGTGAGGGAGGGCAGAAAGGGCTTGATATGAGGCGTCTGCTGTGTGGCCATAGCCAAATAAACCAATTGGGCGTTTTGCATAGCGCGGGCGTAATATTGGGTCATTCGAAATTTTGCATAGGTAATATAGACAGCACCGCACCCGACTTTTCTCTATCCTTCTTCACCCCTCGATCTCCACATGGTGTCCAAGTGGCCGCAGTGTTTGTACGCGAACTTTTTTAACGGTACTTTACACCCTCGTTAGCATCTCTTCTCGTCTTGTCTCGTCTTTGGTGCCCAAACCGATGGACCTGCAAAAATTCTGCTGGTCATCTCTCTGCTTACCTTCACGAAACCAATGTCTGCCGCCTTCTCCCGGAACGCTTGGCGGCTCATGTTGAGTCCGTACTTGCGGATCAAGCCCGCGTGCTTGCGTTCGCCGGTCACGACGCTGTGGGGGGCGGTTAGTGAGGCGGTGATGAAGACGAGGTGGGAGGGAGGGGGTAGAATGGATGAGAGGGAGATAGTATCCCATAGCACTGTACTGGGAGGGAGAAGGAGTTGATGGGAATTGAAAAGACTGCGGGATCTGGTAGAAGAGTTGATTTGGGAATGCAGACGTACCAGCTGCGCGAGCCCTTGCCGTAGGTGCGCGGGCGCGAGTACCAGACGCTTTCGTGGGACATTGTCGCGTGCTGTGTCTTTTCTTGGAATCGTTAATACCCAGCCACTCGTTGTGAATTGGTAGTTGGTATGCGCGTGCGTGGTACTTACTCGATTGATTTGAAAGAGAAACTTTGGGGTCCTTTCCACAGGTGTTGTTGCGAGGTGTTTGAAAATGTTGTGTGCGGTGCGTGGTGCGTGGTGCGTGGTGCGGGATAGTACCGTGATGGACGCTGGACATGGGGGTACTCTGGCACACGTCTGCAGCTGCGCTACGGGGCGTGCAACATCACGACTGGCCTGGAAAAAACGATTTTTTTCTTCACAATTGGGCAAAATTCCTATGTGGATTAACTGCTAGTTATGCGGTGGATTGTGGAAGATGCTTCAGACGAAGTCAGCACCTGGACAATCTAGCTGCCCGACGTTATCAATTATAGTTTTAAAAGACATTGAAGTCTCGATGTATAAGCTATTCGTCAATAGTATTAAGTGTCTTCATAACACAGCGAAAGAAATCCATTCTGGCCAAGGAGCATCCTGCAACAAAGACGAATTAGGGGTGTGGTATTCTAGCTGCGACATAAGACTCAACGAATCTTCTCTCGGCAGTGCACGTTTTCTTTATGGATCTGGTCTTCGGACCAAAGCCGACACGACATTGAGGAAATCAGCCCTGGAATTGCGTGGGCCACGTTTGGTACGTCTCCCTGTGGAGAACTGAGTGTCGTTACGAAGTGTCTTCAATTTGGCGCGATTGGGGAATATTGGTCCCAGGGACGACATTTCAATGATAATTTTGTGGAAAGGCTGCACCGCAGTCATAGGTATTGGAACATTAGGTTCCGATATGGAGGGTGGACGGCACTTAGAGTCTCATAGTATAATGATTGTCTCGGTGAAAAAGATCACGATATATGATTGAACTTCTTTGGCTTAGAAGGGCAGCACATGGAGCATTGGTCTGTGATTTGGTTCAAAGAAGGACAGTCGAAAGATTCGTTGTGCAGATTTAGAAGCCGATTATGGGATCAGTATATTGTAAATCATTGCGACCAATACTTCGAGTAGCGGAAGAAGAGCCAGATGTACGCATAGGAAATGTGTGAAGTCGTTTTAAGAGTGTTTCGTTCGCTCAGAAGATACTAAATCATGGGAGAGAGAGCAGAAGAAGGCAGACATCAACACGTGACTTTTTTGTCTGGATAATGAGGGCATGGGAGCCGTTTAAGAAGCCATACTCGCTGCTGGCCATCTTTTCGATGGAGAGCGGTATCTTTGGCCAAACAGTCACTAAAACCGATGTGATCATTGTTCTCAGTGCTCAGAAACTGGAGCCTCCGAGCACGACCATCTGGACAGACGATAGAGAGAGAGAGGAACACAATGACCTTAGCATCGTGCGTGTTTGTAGTCGGGTTGGAGCCAATAGAGTTAGAAAGCATTCTCGCCCTCAATGCAGTGTTTGAGGGTAGAAAAAGGCTTCAGCAGCGCATGTACCCACATTGATGATATATCCAAAAGACCTGTCTTTGGGAAGATGGAAACAGCGATTGCGTTTTATGGTAGGGAGTTTGGAAGACCGCAGGATCAGCGAGACGCAGCCATACCGCTAAATTCCATCCTTTCAGTAAAAAGAACGGGATCTCAAGTACGTGAAATGATGCAGCAAGGAGAAGAGACACGGACAAATACTCAGCATCAAGATTTCAGAGGATCGAACTAGCAGATAGATGGACGGCAAAAGATGCTAATAACAAAGCAACACGAAAGTGAACATTGAGTGGCACCTCGCAGTCTTTCTTTCTGTTCACCGGTGATGATGACACAAATACGAATGTTGTAGTCAATTGTTTCCAATTTATTTGAAGTAGAACGAATCGCATTTTTCGCAGCGTAAGATACGCCTTTCGAGACTGCCGGATATTCCTTTAGGTCCTTGCTGTGCAACACAAAAGGAGAGCACAAGCCGCATCATATCTCACGCGAGATTTTTTGTGGTGGGATCCGCATTTGAGTAGTTTTTGGACATTAAGAGTAGGGAATCATCAGATAGTGACAAAGGCAGAGACACAGACGTGACTTTTAGTTCCTTGGTTTGAAAATTCAGAGCGACAAGTCTAATCTGGTAGTGGAAGGGTAAAAGCTGGATGGAAATACAAAGGGTGCGCATGATATTCGAGGCACGTAAACTTGGAGCCTCGCATTGGAATCAGGTTGCGGGGGAGCAATCCAGACGGATGAAGAATGAGAGACAGAGAGGGTACATGCGCTCTCAGAACACCCCTTTTTCATCAGGGGATACAAATGTTCCATGCAAATTCCTGAAAACAGGGGGGAAGAGAATTTAGCCACACAGACATATAGTATTACTTAGCCAGATTCGAGTAACTTTTGTCGAGACCTGCTCTATAGTTTAGAAATCGAAATTTGAAAATCGAAGACAAACAGACAGCATGAGTCGCTCTTTTGATCTGAGATCATCGCTCCATAGAGTAGATTCTTGAAGCAATAGAGAGATGAACTGAAGAAGATAGGATGACAGAGGGCCATAACATGACACCATACAGCGTGAAATTCGAGATCAGCAACGAAATAATCGGAGCCTTGACGGCAGAAAAAAGAGAAACATGGAAAACGAATGCATGACTCTCGATAAACTCGATCTAAGAGAATTGAACCTAGACCGATTATCGAGGTGTGTGGCCGGTCTGAGACTATATGAGAAGCCGGGACAGAGACACAGGTCTTAAGGGGGGGTAGGGGGGGTTTTCACTACGAAACTTCCATGTATCTGTCAAACACTCATTTCTACTGGCCGAAAGTGACATAGCAAAGAGAACGCAGTGAGACAGACATCGATTTTGAGACCGTGAGTTTTCTTTCCCAGACGATTTGACACACGATTTGGGACCCTGAGTCCAAGGACAAAAGACGGACCCAGCGGTAAACATTAATCCAATTTCATCGTTGTTTTTACGGTGCACGTCCGTCACAGACCATGAATAGACTGGAAGAGCTCTTCTCAACGTGCATGTACTCTTGAAACATCATGATTCAGCGAGAACTTTCTGATGTTGAAGATGGAAAGGTAGGTCGAGAGGAGGAATTACACGGTTGTCGGGTTTTCCAACTCATCCTTCGAGCAAACATAGTCATACCTGGGGGATAGCTCTAGGGCAAGCCATGTTTGAATTGATCGATGTAAATAGGAGCAGGAACACAAATATCTCAAAGCCATCCCTAGATAACGAACAAGATGGGCTGCTGCTGTTATTTCTTTGTTGAAAGCTAAGAGAGTGAGAGAGAGGGCACACCTGCATTCTCACCCGTGTGAATTTCAAGGAGTGCATGTCTAGAGGACAGCTTTCGAGTACCAATGACAAAGAAGCAGAAAGAAGGCACAGCCATAAACTTTGTTGGCTCTACATTAAGTAATGCCAGAGAAGATATCAAAAGGCAGAGAGAGAGAGGCAGAGAAAAAGGCCATGCAATTTTCGATCGGTATTCTTGGGCATAATCGTGCGAAGACCATTGCCCCTCAGATGGGGGCCGTGGAGGCAGATGAAGAAACAGGCACGCAAACATGAAGTGATGTGTGGTTGTTTTCAGAAGATGAAGCTAAGTAGCGGCCATACTTTCAAGCTTGAAGATCAAGCCTAGGCAAAGAACGCAAGACATCGACACCAGAATAGCTTGCTTCTCCCCATCCATCTTCCAACATGCGTGCTATGGATGGTACTCTGGAACAAAAGACAGAAACAAAGACATGATGCGAATCAGGTACCCGTTTGGTGATCTAAGTTTCTGACCAAACAGTCCAAGACCGAAAGATATGGAGATGAGCTCCGGCAAGCATGAAAGGCAGCATTTCAAAGAACACAGTCTGATATCCAGAGACAAACTTCTTCTGGAAAGAGTCTTCCAGACAGAAAAAAGAGGTAAAAATAGAGAGAGAGGAAAGAGAAAAAGACATTGCCCTGAAAAGGTGAATCTTTCAAGCATCCCATGTATGCTATATCATGTAGTGTTTCGCACCACGCAAGCCGCAACCGAGCCAGACATGGACTGAGTATGCTCTGTTTTCCAAACAAAAAGGACGAGGAAGCAAATGCGCAGCCCTGTATTGGAAAGAATTGAATTCTTGATCCGGGGGGAGCAAGAACCGAGAGGCGAAGGTGCAGACATCAGCCAACGTGTTGAGACATTCTTATAGCAGGAAGAGAGAGACAAAAGAACCCACCGCGCAGACATGATGTAATCCTGTCTTTTTTCTTTTTTTCTTCGTTTCTTTTTTCCAAACAACGTACAGAGAAGAATGACACGATCCCAGAGACGGAAACAGAGAACAGCGGTGGACACAAAGACATAACTCGTACTATCGCGGTCCTGATCTTCAGGCCAAGGTGAGCAGGTTTTATACAAAGACTGTCTGGGTAGAATCTTAGACGGGGCAACATGGTTATATACATTGTTGGCTGGTTTCCGCTAGAGAGGGATGGATCACGTGGACTGTGTGCATGGGGAATCCAGGGGCCTTGTTAGTGGCTAAGGCGGAGTAGTATGTAGGTGGAAAAAGGTGGTGAGAAGAGGTTCCGATATTACTACATTGTATGCCAACCGCCTTGCACCTTGCGCCTTGCGCCTTATGCCTTGCGCCTGTGTCTTGCCCCACGCTCTGCGTCCTGCTGTCGCTCTTACTCTTCTTCGTCGCTGCCTCACGCGTGGGTTTGCTCTCTGCTACATATCCAGCTTACCGCGAAACTCCTTGCTGGTCCTCTGCTGGCCTTCGCCCGCGTCACGTCATCACTGCGACTAATACGGCGCCTTTCCCAGCCCTTCCCCCTTGCCTAAGATGTCATCGTCATCGTCGTCTAATCCAATGTCGCCTAGCAAATCTTCAACATCGATTTTTGCCGGCTTGACCTCGCTCGCTTTCTGCCGGGTCCCACTCCTCCCTCTACTGACTCCGCTCTTTACACTCCTCGACTTCCTCACCCCCCCGTTCGTCTGCCCTGCTGGTACACTGCCATCACCCTGTCTCGCTAGCGCTGCGGACGGGGCAGCAGTCTGTCCTGCCAAGTCTGCGGGGATTGCGGGGACGGGGGGCACAATGTCGCCGCCCAAGGTAGTGAAGTACTGCCCACCGCCGGCGCTGCTGGCGCTGGTATCCGTCATACCGGTGGTCGGACGTGGGGTGAGTGTCGCAGCGGGGGTGCTGGGGTCTTCAGTCATGGAGAAGGCGGCCGAGGAGCGAGCGGCGGCGCGTTCGCGCGCGAGAGCCTCGTGGGTGGTAGTGAAGGAGGCGTCGCTGAGGGAGTGCGCGCTAACAAGGCTGTCGGTTTCTTCGTCTTCGTCGCGGCGCGTGGGAGGGCGCATGCTATAGCTTGTACGCGGGACGTTGGCAGTGCCAGAGAGTGCACGTTTGAGGTCGTCGACGCGGACAGCGCTGCGTAGGGAGGAACGGCTGCGGGGTGAGGAGTTGCCGTTGGCGCGGGAATCGCTTGGGCTGCGACGTCGTTGTGGAGATGATAGGCGTCCAACCAGTCCGTATGCTAAGCTTGGTGGGCGGGAATGTGCGCGCCGTGGGCTGTGACTCGGTGAGTTGCCGGTGCTATCTAACTCGCCGTTGGGTATGCGGACGCCGAGGTAGTTGTTGCGGTTGCTTGTGTGTTGTGTACCACTCCTGCTGCCGGACACTGACGCGCTGGCTGAGCCTTTGGTGTTGGCTGCAAGGCACTGGTCGCGTGTCCAGTCAGCGAGAAGATCTTCGCGAACCTTGAATGGAATAGTGAGCGTGGAAGAGATGTTGTTGGTTTCGATGGCCGGCTGGTGGATCACCGGAAGTCCAGAATAGGAAGATGCTGACATGGAGCGGCCTGGTGACCCTGACGGGGAAGCGGGAGGTGAGGAGAAGGACGTTGAGTAGCCCTCTGAGATCTTCTCAACAAGAGCATCGCGATTGTCGAATGGTATCAACGACTGGGATTGCACGACCGACGCAGGGAGCTGTGAAAGACTCGGATGTGGCGTATCGATATGGTCAATCGACATGGATGGGACGCGGACACTCTTCAACCACAGACCATGGCTGTTACGCCTTGTGATCTCGTTATGGATCGTGCGGCCGATGGCTGTTGTCTCGAAGTCGAACGTGATGCTGAGAGCCCACAAGTAGCCGTGCACAAGGCTGCCTATCCGCACCTTAGCAGCAGGCTCTTCCACAGTAGCTATCTCCTCCTGCAGACGCATGATCATGGGGAGCCCAGTTCGCGTAGCATTGACACCCAGGCGCTCGATGAGTGTCGCGAGAAGGAGGTGCAGGAGCAGGTAGTCTGCCTCCGAGTCAACGAGGTGCAGAGCATTCTCATATACGGCCAGATGCAGAAGCGGTAAGAAGCTGTTCCTGCCCGGCCGTGACGACCTCTCGTGCTGGGACGCATTTGACACCGCCCGCTTGGCTCGCCCGCCCTTCTCGTGGTCGCTGTCTTTCCTCCGATA
This sequence comes from Stagonosporopsis cucurbitacearum, assembly GCA_016920805.1. NCBI lineage: Eukaryota > Fungi > Ascomycota > Dothideomycetes > Pleosporales > Didymellaceae > Stagonosporopsis > Stagonosporopsis cucurbitacearum. Next base: position 1,555,581 of record JAFEKD010000020.1, on the reverse strand, counting down.
GTGGTCTATGATCCACATGTCCTGCTTCGTTTTCTCCAAGGTCAACCAGGTAATCAAAGCGTCCACGTACGCTTTTCTAACTGTCCCACTAGGATCGCGCAGAAGCCACTGTGTACCCTCCCATACGTTCACGCCAATCCTACTGCGTGCTACTGACGCTGATGAACCATCAGGTCGACGTGCATTGGCAGTCTTGATGATGGCCTTGACAGACTCGAGCGCTGTTATGCGTGCGGTTTCAAAGGAAAAGAACCTGTCAACATGCTTCTTTTCTCTCAGGCTGCTTGAGGTGACTACTGCTTCAAGCGCTTCCTCGGGGTTCTCAATTGCTTCCGCAGTCGTGGTCGCAGCAGTCGAAGGTTTCAGCCGCGCCAAGATGGCTTCCACCATGTCAGATATCTGGTCGGTGTAGTAGACGTGTGTGGCCAGATCAGCCATGCATCTGCGCACTGTGTCAAGCAACTGAATTCTTGCCGGCGAAGGTTCCTCGGTCACTTCCATAACGACACCAATGTTGTTGGCTGAAGTCTGCCCGTCTAGCTCTTTCTCAGACAGCACCGATGTTGTTTGCTGCTGGTGGGGCGATATGGTCGATCCAGGGCCGCCAAGTTGAAGGAGTAGTAGGGTATGAGAGATGAGTCCGACCAGCACGTCCATGACGCTGAGACCGATGAAGTTGATGGTGGAGCTGAGCAAGTAGTCGATGATTGTTGCCAGCACCAGCTGTCGGTCGATGTCGTCTTCGACGATAGGGCTGCGCACGAGCGCCTCGACGACAGCGACCAGGATTGCGTATCGATCTTGCACAGGCGCCCACGCGCAGATGGCTGCCATCAGCTTTGTCGCCCAGCTCTCGTTCTGACTTTGCTGCCCTCTGACGTGTTTGCCAATGAACTTGAGCACGAGAGACGTGGCCAGACGCAGCTGCCCACGGTTGACGCCCTGGAAGATGCACTTGAGAGCCTGCAGTGCCAGCGCGCCAACCTTCTCTTCGGCTAGCTTGTCTGCAGCTTCTGTTGTGCCTGATGCAGCGACTGCATCGCCGGCCTCGTCTTCCTCATTCGTGCTCGTCCTGGCAGCGGCAGAGACGCTCTTCCTGCGGCTCAATGCCAGCTCTTTATCATGCGCCTCACTGTCTTTCTCCCTCGACTCTAAGCGTGTCAGATACGAACCGCTCTCCGCGTAGATGTTGCCCAAGATGACTGGAATAATAACATTCAACTGTCTCCCCGTCTCGCTCCCTAGACTCTCACTCTGCGCAACGGCCTTGAGCGCCTGCAGCCCCGCCTTCCTAAACCGCAGCTTGACCGGCCAACTCTGCGCACCCTTCTCATTCTTGTCCTCCTTCCCCGCAAACCCCGCATACAGCTGCACAATCTCCTCGTAGGAGCGGACATAGTCGGCGTCGGCGGCAAGACTCGCCGGCTCCTGGTGTCTGCACAGCGCCTCAAAGGCTGGCAGCGTCTCCTCTACCATGGCCACATCGCCGCTGTTCAGGATCGTCTTGAGGATGCGCAGGACAGCGCGCTGGAACAGCGGCAGGTCGCGCGGACACTTCTCAATCAGCGCCGTGACAATCTGCAGCGTGACCTGCACATTCCCCGTGCGTGCCTTCCACACATCGCTGGTGGCGCGCTTGTCGAGGAAGTCGGTGACTTTGGTCAGTTTACTGCGGCGCGTCGAGGCGTAGTAGAGCAGGTAGGACAGCTCGGACGAATTGGCGCGCACGTCCGTCTGCGTCTTGTTGTACTTGGGATAGCATTTCAGGACAAGGATCTGGTGCTTTGGCCGGCACGCCTGGCGCGCTGCGTTCATTGGGGGCGTGGCAGAAGGGGGGAGGAGGCTGCCTGTGCGTTGTGGGCGTGCGCGGGGGCTGCGAACGAGCGGAGGGCCGCGGAGATAAGGGGGTAACAAGGCAATGCGGCGGCTGGTGATAGCAATGCGCAGGAGGAGGAGGAGGAGCTGGGAATCAGGAGGTGTAAAGCGATGGCATGCAGACGGCCGCCTGTGCGTGGAGGTGTTTTTGGGCACGTATACGGGGAACGGGGGAACGAGATGTATGTCAGACGCGGCGGACCAGCTTCTGCCGGGATTGGTAAAGGTTGGTGCCCAAAGCCATGACGAACTTCAGCCACCGCAGAACAAAACGGCACGGAAGCCGTCTCGTGCCGTCGCGGTGCAGCGAACATGATGCGCGATCGTGCAATGGCGCCGTGTTTCAACGGATGCAGACGTTCAGTTGGCCTTTGTTTCAGGTGCTGGTGAGGCTCAGCGCTGTTTGGATGCAGGTTCCCACCATCTGGTTGACCCACTTTCACATGCCTGCGTTGCAACATTATTCTATCTACTTGTTGACCCAAGCTCCAAGCATCCACCACGGCTCAAGCACTTCCTTCCCTATTCTCCCACCTATGCTTTTGCCTTGCTGCCACAGCTTCTTCCCTCTTCCTGTGCTTCGCTGCATTCTGATACGCCCTGTTGTCGCGCAGTCTGCTCTGCTTCTCCGCGGCCGCAGGTGATAGCTCTCCATCTTTACTCAGTTCAAACACGAATTGTGCAGTTCCAATGTTACGAGTATCGATAGACTTCTTCTTGGGTGGAGATGAGTCGGACTGCTCGCCAGATGCCACCTCACGCACAACTTGCGTTGATTTCCCGAGCTTCGCTGCATTCCTCTCTTGTCGTGCAAGATAGTTCTTCGCCATCAAGTTCGTGGGCAGCGTTTTCCCTACAGTTTTCTTGACCTTGAATGCCCTTGCGGTAAGATCCATATGGGCCATCCAGGCCGGACGCCTGCCCAGCACGAACTGGACGATGCATCCATCAGTCACGGGGTTAATGAGAAACTCTGTCCCCTTGGGCATGCTCTTGAGAATAAAGTCAGGCCGCAAGTGTGGGAAATGCTCATGCAGCCACCTTTGTATTTCCAATCCTTCAGGCCTGTATCTTGTGTCCTGGCGTGAGCTGAATACTCGAATGCAAATCTCGACTGGCGATCCAAACTCGATGAAATTGTACACGCGGTCGAGTACCATCTTCACGTATACAGGCGGGCTGGACAGCGATATGTGTGCCTCTTTAATTGCTCCAGATACCTTTCCCAGAGCTTCTGGATGAGTGTCCACGCCTTTGCGCTGTCGAATCTCCTCCATCTTCTTCTGCTTTTGCTCGTCGATTTGCGCTTTCACGACAGCGTAATTCTTATAAGACGAGACACCTTCCTCACGCATCTTCGAGACATTGCTGGCGAGCGTTTTGGGAATCTGATCCATCAAATAGACGAATTTACCGGGCGAAATATGCTTCTCATAAAGCTCTTCCAAGGTGATGCCTTCCTCCACAATCACACTGGGGGTCCTCTCACTCTTCACAAGGTTCACCTTGTGCTGCGATGCACTGGGCGGCGCAAGGTCGTACAGGTCGAACCCAAGAATCTTGTGCATACCCAGCGCTGTCTTTGCCCTAGCCGTCTTGTAAAGGTGCAGCGCGCGGCGCTGAGCGAGGCATGTCGCCGCTGGAGGCGTGCGATGCAGTCGAGGCGGTGCGCATTGTGGACGAAGGAAGGCGCTGAGCGTGTTTAGACGCACCCGAATAGGTGCTAGGAGTAGGGATCGAAATTCGACGACAGGTATGCGTGCGGTAGGTGACATGTTCATGCGATGCAATGAATGTTGGAGCAGTCGATTCACCGTTTAGAACTTTGGAGCTTCATGACTCGACTAGCGCCTTCAGCCTTGCACCATGACTAATGCTCCATCTCATCATGACCATCACAATGCCATGTGACTTCTCCCCAGACAATATTTAAAGCACTCATTTTTGGTCTCTTTCTTGGGCATTGAACTGAACAAATATCCTCATTTCCCTATTTATTGCTCGAAATCTATCGAGGTTGGCCACACATGGATTTCCAGATTTAAACCCATTCCATTCTTCAAACCCTCAAAACATGTCTCGTTACGACTCAAGAATCAAACCCACAAGCCATATTTGCATGGGATCAAATTTCAAAACAACAGTCTTCGTTTGCCTGCTTCGATTAAAGATCTGATAAGTATACACTGTCACGTGCAAGGAAGCATGGCTCTGGACGGACTCCTTCTTTACTATTCAGGTTCATAGCCTGGTCATCAATACCAGGCCTTACTTGAAACTGCTTTCTCTCGTTTGAATGGAACCAGTATTGCTCTCTCCTTCATCATCATGGTGGGTTCTGTCCGACTCTGACAAAATGCTGTCGTCCAAGGGCTATATGTCTGTGTTTGTTTGCTCCGCTATGGCCGTATAAAAAACGAGAGATTGTTCCGATACATGTGCCCTGTGAGAAGTACTGTGGTGTGTATTTCCAGATCAATTCCGGATTTTCGAAGGTTTTTTGTTAAAATTATGTATGTTTTGGCACTGCGAAACCCGTTCCCACGTTCTTCACCTGCTTTAATCCACCGATATTGTTCTTTACATATGAACACGACTTCGTTCGAGTTTCTCAAAAATATCAGAGACGCTTAAATGTTGTCTTTGTCCCTTCTGCAATCAACTACCAGAAAAACACATGTCTAAATCACTTTCCGACTAGTTTCTGGCCACACAATATATGTCTGTTCTCCCACAAACCCAATATAGTGTATTCGAGAATAAAAAAGACTCCTCTATATACCATGAGAACCGACGCTTTGCTCAGCTCATCTCGATCTGAACCTTTCACACTACACCATCGAATTATTCTATTCGCAAAATTTTCGATTCTCTATATCTATATGCCCTGCTGCCGCCTGCGGAAGAAATGCTGAGACTTCTCGACCTATGGAGAAAAAGCTCCAGGTCTGCGTGCACATTCCTTGACTTCTTGTTCTGCTATTCCAAATAGCAATTTCGGTGTTGAAATGGAATCTTTCTCTCTTCTTCAAAAATAGAAGCGACTCCGACAATGTGCATGTCCTGTCTCTTGCTTCAGATTCAAAACAAGTCATTCTCGAACCCGTGGTGACCGTTATCTCAGCTCTTCTCTGGTGTTTCCGACTCTTGATGAATATTCACTAAATTATCATACACACGACCATGACTGATGCTCGACTTTTCTGCCAGAACCACGTGCTATCAAGAACAATAGAGGCGTTCACTCTACAGGTGTAACAGCAACAACCGGGCTTTGCGACATCATGTCGACTTCTCGAATCTGCAGACGTCAGCTTCAAGATCCGCTGCAGCTCGAAAACGAGCAAAAGAGCACTCTATGTCGGATCTTGCTGCCTCGCGCGCTGATCGATTGTATGGAACCTGTCCTTAACCCAAGTTTCAGCAGTCATGCATATGAAAAGAAAATCAAAAATCGATTACATCAATTCAGGCCAGAGATGTGTGCGCTAAATTGGCTCGATTCATCGTTCTGAATGGAAAAGATAGAAGTTCCAAGAGCGTGCTAGGATTACTCTGCTTCTCTGTCAAACCATAGAACCAGAAACTGTGCGGCCGTATGTTGATGAGCTGATTTTATGTTGTTTTGTGGTTGTGTTTTCTTGGCTTCACTCTACTGCAATGAGCGAAAGTGCATGCAAATATGCTACCGCACGACTCTACACATACAACCTTGCTTCATCGAAGTTGGTGTCTTGTTTTTTCAGCTACTTCCTTACCTACTGTCTCGAATCAGCACTTGATCAAGCCATGTTCCTTGCATCCCTCTAAACTATTGCAGGTCACACCCTAAGCTCGATAGCATGGGGATACATCGTCAGCTCGAATGTGTGCATAATTCCTTAGTACATGGCTTCTGGACACACCTCTCATCTTGTCATTTCGTATTGCAGTTCCAAAGGCCTTGATACAACTGAACCTCAAGACCCAGGCTACAAGTGCTGTTTTACCCTCTGGTATTCTACACTTGGCTCGACCGTGCCATGTTTTAAGTCTATCTAACACTGCAACAATCGGGCTATATCAGTGCAGCAGAAGTGACTGTCATGATGCCTTGTGTTTGAGAGAAGCCTTGGTCCAAGACATGGATCATCGTGGGCCAGACCCCATGCCACAAAAACAGTAAAAATGATCGGGGCAGAAAGCAGTGGGTTCTCCAAACCGAGGCGTTGATGAGAACGACCCCAGTTTTTGCACACCAGTTATTCACATCTAATCAATTTCAGACCCTGGTCTTTATCTCATACTCGCATGACAATCTCTCGCTGCCGCCTTTCGGGAGGTTTGCAAGTGATGGCAAGCCTGAAGCAATTCAGCACGAGGTTTCAGATTGGCTTCTTGAAAAAAGTAAAGGCGGAATGCACATTTGACGCCGCCAGCCGAGGCACCGTTTGGCGTCAACTTATGAGTAATCGCAACTTCCAATATAGTTGTGAAATTTCTATGTGACATAAACATCACAGAGTAGGATTACCGTTGTGGTTCTAGCGCCTTGCGGGGTACAGCCGAGGTCGAGCCTTCAATGTCGGGGTACCTGCATCACACCACAACCACATATCAAAATGTGACGCACCCCCAAGGGCTGGCTTTCGAGATGCTGAAAGCTGTTCTGGAAGTGCAGCCTGAGCTCAAAATGTCTTCCGAGGCATCATCCTCGACCGCAGGTTTCTTTCAGGCCCTCCCGACTTTGCCGCCGCAATACACATCACCTGATACTGGTCTAGCGTCTTCAAACCAGACGACGAGTGCCTCCTTCTCGGATGACAAGGTGCTGGCTCGGATACTGGATCTCTATCTTCCGTCCAACAGGACAGTAGTGACCTCACACCTCCATAAAGTCGCGCGCATTGCACTCGACCCACGTGTTCTTGCACATGCCACCGACGCGGAAACGAACCACCCTGTGCTTCGGCCATTGACGACTTTTGGCCAGGAAAATCGCAATGAACCGCTCTGGACCACGTCAGGATGGCAGCGCCTGAAGGAAATCGGGTATGCGGAAGGCGTGGTCGCGGTAGCTTACTCCCATGCGCAGGAAACTGCGCATATAAACAGGAGAATCTATGAATTCAGCCTTGGACATATCTGGAGCGTCACGGGGACCATGACGGGGTGTCCGATGAGTATGACGGATGGTGCGGCGACGCTGCTGTCCCGGCATCTGAGGGATCCTGATGCTGACCAGACTGGCCGCGTTCGCGTGCTCGAGGAAGCTTATCGTCGGCTGACGAGTCGTGACCCGAAATACGCCTGGACGAGTGGGCAATGGATGACAGAGCGCAGTGGCGGATCTGACGTCTCACAGACAGAGACGTTGGCTAGGCGGCTTACTGCGGCCGAGATAGCGCGCGATGAAGAGAACGGAAGGGGTGAAGACGCGGTGGGCATGCCGCTGGGGCCATGGAAGATTGATGGGTTCAAATGGTTCAGCAGCGCCACAGACTCCGAGATGGCTGTCCTTCTCGCTCGAACAAAAAAAGGACTGAGCGCCTTCTACATGCCCATGCGCCGTCGGAGAGGCGGACGTCCCGCAGCCGCAAATATAGTCAACCTCGAGGCACCGCCCGAGACGGAACTCAACGGCGTCCGCATCCAGCGGCTCAAGAACAAACTCGGCACCAAATCACTTCCAACCGCCGAACTCGAATTGCGCGGCGCCCGAGCCTGGCTCATCGGGACTGAAGGCCGCGGCGTGGCTGAGATATCCGCCGTCCTCAACATCACCCGCCTCTCCACTGCAGCCGGCAGCGTAGCAAACTGGTCGCGAGGCCTTGCCATCTGTCGTGCATATAGCCAGGTCCGCAAAGTGCGCGGCGGGCTGCTACAAGATAATCCCGCACACCTGCGCTGGATGGCTGAGGAGACAGTCAAGTACCATGCAAGCGCGCACTTGACCTTCTTTGGCGTCGCACTTCAAGGGGCACTCGAGCAATCCCACGGTGCTGTCGTGGGCGCTACAAAAGCAGCGAATCTCATCCCTCAAGATAAAACAGACATCGCGTTGCTCCTGCGACTCCTCCTGCCCGTCATGAAGTCCCAGGTCTCGGTCGCGTCTGTTCATGGGCTGCGGCAGTGCATGGAGTGCCTAGGCGGCGTGGGATACTGCGAGAACAACGAAGACGGGGGTCTTCTAAACGTCGCAAAGATCTACCGCGATAACCTCGTCAACCCCATCTGGGAAGGCACCGTCAGCGTCATGGCCGAGGACGTGGTGCGTGTGCTCACCGACAAGCGTCTAGGAGACGGTGATATCCTGGGGAACGTCTTTGCGCCCTGGGTCTCGAGGGTGCTGGAAAGCTGCGATAATGTCTTCCAGAAGGAGATTGTGCTGGTGAGGGAAAGACTACGTGCATTGCTGAAGCTTGCTGGTGGGGCGCGGAAGGAGGAATTGCTATATCGCGGACGGGAGATCCTGGATCATCTGGAGGCTGTCGTGTCCGGCACGGTGTTGTTGTATGACGCCACTGCGAATCCGAGCTTTATTTCGCAGGAGGTTGCGAGGAGGTGGGTGCGGTTGAAGGGCTTGCACGAGTCAGAGTCGGATGGCTTGGTGTCGTGGAAGGATGCTGTGAGAATCGACAAGAGCATCTTCTTGGGCACGTCAAGCGTTGAGGCGCAGAGGCTTGAGAAGCTGTAAAGATTTCATGTTTGCCATTGAACAGGTCTCAATCAATTTCTGTCGAATTCACGTGGTGTCCCGTCACAGACTTCCTCCACATGACAAGTCAATCTCATCCCATCGTGCGATATTCCCACCATCCGTCGACTCTATCTCCTCATCCCAAAATCTAGCACCCACTCAAATCAACTCCTCCATACGATGCACATCTGAATGCCTCGTCCACCTCCTCAGCCTCTTCCCACCACCCCAATACAGCGGAAAAGCCGCAACCGCCGGCCCAACCACACACGCAAAGATGACCATCGCAGGCGTTAGCCACCCGTCTTTACTCGCATGCGCAACATCAAATACCCAATAGCTATACGAAAACCCAATAAAGTTCTTGCACACGGTCGCCACAACCATGATCTCCCCGCTGATGGGCTTGTAGCAGTCAATCGCATACGCAATAGCAATGGTGGGCACCGTCGTCACAGACAAGCCCGCGAGCCCGTAGCCCCAGACGACAATGTGCGCCCAGTGCCAGGAGCGCTGGTACGCCAGGCCACCGAGAATCGCGGACAGCATTGTGACGACCATGTAGGGGATTAGAGCCGGGAGCCGCATTTCGGGCTCGCGGACGCCGTTGTTGCGGCGTGTGGCGCGGGCGGCGATGTAGTCGGAGAAGGGGCCTGCGGTTGCGAGGCCGAAGAGCGAGCCCGCTGCGAAGGCAAAGTTGGTGTAGCCTACTTGGTCTGGACGGAAGAGGTAGGGTGGCGCGGCTAGCACGGGGGATTCGGTGAGGTTGAAGAAGAGGAGCAGATCGGCGGGGCCGGCGACCATGAGACCTGCCCAGAGGATGATGGGGTTGAAGAAGCACTTCACGGGAGTGAGTGTGTCGCGGATGATGAAAGCTTTCCAGCGGGGGTCGGGGGCTTGGAAGGGTGCGAATTGGGAGCGTGAGGGTCGGCCGGCGGGGTGGGCAGTTGATTCAAGGGCGGAGAGCTCGGTGTGGCTGGGTTGTTTCTCGATCTGATCATCCAGAGGGGGTTCTGAAGTCACGCTCTTGCCTCGGAGAGAGGACTGGCTGGAAGATGCGGAGTTGTGGCCGCGGTGGTACTTTGTCTCCGGGAAGGCGATGATGACAAGGATGATCGATATACCGGAGAGCGCCGTCTCAAGCCAGAAGAAAGACTTCCAGCCATGATGAGCCGCGATCGATCCAGCCATGATGGGGCCCAAAAACGCACCCATGAAGTAGCTCGTGCTGCAGTGTATCAGTAAGAAGTTCGACATCCGCATCGTGAACTCACAAGTACACTCCAGTCCAGAGACCGCGCTCGTGCAGGAAGAACACATCGGCAATCATCTGCACAGGAATTGTCTCACTAGTTGCACAGACCAGACCATTGATAGCTCTCGCAGCAAGCAAGCTTCTATGAGAAGTAGCCAGCGCCTGCCAGACACACGACAACATGATGAGAACGGAAAAGACGATGCTGACAGCCCTCCGCCCGAAGATGTTACTGAGCGGCACGATGAAGAAATTGGCAAACCCCAGCGTGATAACAGTGATGCCGGTAAGCATCGCCAGCTGATTGTTGTTCAGATGGAATTCCCGCCCTAGAAGCGGAAACATTGGGGCGATTGACAGCGCGCCGGTGACGGAAATCCAGGTGAATAGGGACTGGCTGATGACAACTGTCACTGGAGGCTGCTTTTAGCAAAGGAAGACGAGGAAAGGTGATTGCATACTCTTCCAGGGCGTGGACCAGTTGAGCGGATCGCGAGGATCTGACGAGGGGCGCGGAATCAGCGCCTTGTGTGCTTTGCCATCTGCGTTCATCATCTCCGTGCCCGGGATGAGCTCTGTGTCATTGTGAGACGCCATCCTAAAGACGCTCTTCTTTTGCTCCAGCGGAGGACTTGACGTGGAAGATGGAGATATCGATAGCCTTGAAGGATTCCCCGCCGCGACCGTCAACGCATTATATTTCACCACTCCGGCTTTCCGTCCAGCCACGACCTCAGTAAGAGCTTACACGCTGCCTCTTCACCGCCGCTTATCCACGCTGCAGTGCCGGAGAACGTGTAGGAGTGCCGGTGCAACCCGAACCATACACAGCGAGTCGGACTGCCTCCGTGCTGGGTGTCTTCGCCCAGGAGCTGGCCACTGGGTCTCATCCTCGTCATGACTAGCGTGAGGCTGATTGTGGTTCGCTCATGCATTTGAGTGTAAGACCCCGGAAAGCTTATGTGCGTGGGAGATGCTTGCGTGGAGAGTGGTGGGGCGACCCGATGTGGTGGTAGATAGCTCGTTTTGTACACCAGACCTACCGACGACCGCGAACCTTCACTTTCTCCACACCTGTAATGCTGACGCTGACGCCCCGCGTGCTGGACATGGACAACGCACACGCTCTCATCAAGTCTCTCTGGCCAAAGAATAGCGTACGACTCCCAGCCAGACATGTGTGCTTGATGCACGATGCTCGTCTATCAGCTGGCACCTACAGCTTGACTGCTTGCGGAGAATGGGCGGAGACCCACACCTCGGGCTGTGGCTGACGGCGTGGCTTCGGATCCGGAGTAGAGGGTGGGGAAGCGGGCTCATGTCGATCACCGCCGCGCTAGCGGGGTGAGCACTCCGACGACCTATCAACGACACGCGCTGCTGGTGCTTTTTCATGCGTGGAGTGAGCTGCGTGGTTGCTGTTGAGCGGACAGGCTTGGGGTTGGGTGGGTGGATAGAGACGATGCGGTGAAGGTGGGTGACTGATGGCACTAGTTGATGGTGGTGTCCATTCTTCGTGTATGGTTTTTAAGGGGTCTGTGGTGCAAATGAAGGCTAACGCATTGAAGCTACGATTTTGCCTGTCTTTCTTCCTACGCGCTTACTGGTCGCATAGAAGTAGCTGTTACACAGGCTTGAACAACCCAGCACGGCTTCACGCTTCAAACATTGATCATATTCCTACCAATCCTTAGAAACCGCCCACCGTCAAGGAATACAGAGCAGAGCAGAATTCGATTCAGGGAAGAAGAGCCAAGATGATCCCCCACAAAACGCGATCAATCGCACGCAAATATTGAGCACAAACTAAAAGGGGATAGGAGATTAAAGATGCTGGTGGAGAAGGGTAGGTTGAGGTAATTGCCTTCTTTATGGTTCTCTAACTTACAACTCTTACTGCATCTCTCACGCATCTCTCTTCCTCTCTCTCGCCTTCGAATTCGAGTTCGCCTTTGATTTCACTTTCGTGCGAGTATCGCTCTTTCTCGCTCGCTTCCGTTGCAGTATTGCTCTTTTGCCCGCTTTCACCTACTCACTTGCCCGCTTCCACTCGTTCGCTCGCTTTCACCTACTCCCTCGCTTGCTTCACGACGACTCAGCATAGCACGCCATACTTCCCGGGCGGGGCTATCGGCTGGGCCACATGCGGAGACCAGGACATGTGATTCTGCTGCACAAATTGTTACAATTAGCTCAATCATCAACAACCTCCTATCAACAACCTAATTTTGTTTCCTTTTCTCCCTCTTTTCTCCTTTTCCCCCCTGTGAAGAACTCCAAAAAAAAGGAACAGACTAGACAAGACTTACTTGCTCCCCTCCACAGCACTAACAACACTCCCCCTACACTCCGCATCCTCATATATAACACAATACCCGCCTGCATAAGGCCTGATGCTCTGAATTTTAAAAGGCGCGGGGATGCAAGTCCGCATCGACGGTATAAACGGCAATGACGTTGGTGATGACCATGACGAAGAGAAGGCCGAAGAAGAGGGATCAATATAGACGCAATCTCCTGCTACCTCGGCGTTGAAGTTCCTTGTTCGGCATAGGTAGACGGCTCCTGGGGTGCCGGATTTCGGACTGTAGGGGGGGGGGATTGATGGGGTTGATGTTGAGGGGGAGGGGGAGGAGGGCGGCTGTTGTGAGGGGAGGGTGGGGAGGAGGGTGAATAGGATGGTGGATAGGAGGAGGGAGGAGAAGAAGAAGGGGAGAGGGAGGGAGGGGTAAATTTTGCGGCTTGGTAGGGTGGGGTTGATAGGGTTAGGTGTTGGGACGTTGGTGGTTGTTGTTTGTGACGGTTGGTGATGGGTGTTGGTGATGGGTGTTGGTGATGGGTGTTGGTGATGGGTGTTGGTGATGGGTGGTGATGGTGGTAACGATTAGTGATGGTAATAACGATTAGTGATAGTGATGGTTATGGCGGGGAGGATACAGGGTGATAGATGTATTACATCTATGCGTTCTACGTTTTAGGCTAGAGTTCTTTGTTTGTTTCATTCCCTGCGTTAGGACGGGGGATAGGTAGGCAGGGGAATAAGTGGACAGTGGACAAGGGAATAGATAGACAAGGACTAAGCAAGGGATGAGCTAGATTATACACACAAAGTTGTAAATAGCAAACATGCAGCACAAGTCAAGACAGCGACGTAGGAGTTAAAAGGGGAAGACAAAAGCGACAAAGAACCAGATCTGTGGGATCTCCAAACCTCCTAACGCATCACTTAGTACCAGACAACCTTGTGTATCTAATACTACCTCGTCAAACTATTCCAGTTGTGGAATTCCTGACATATGTACCCAATAACCCTCCCCCCCCCCCCCCCCCTCTAACCCCCTTAGTTATCACAATCTCCTACACAACCTCACCACGCTAACCCCCACCACACCAATCCTTCTTCCGCCCAGTCAAAGCCAGCCAGCATCTCCTCCCCCTCCATCTCCCAAATCCCCCGCCGTCCTTTTCCCAATACCCTAAGTCCTATATACGCCCTGCAGCATAATGACTCTAAACTTCTCCCCCAAGCGCCCCCCGCGACATATCGCCAGCATGCAACACTCGCTCTGTATGCAGGAGGCGATAACCATATCCATGCCTCTTGACCTCAGCTTGCGTACAGGATAGTAGTTGGATTTTTCAAATTGTTCTTACGGGATGGTGTAGTCTTTGAGCTCAGCTCGACTCGGTGGCCAAGATATATCTGTTTTATTATTCCCATGCCTAGTGATATCTACACTTAGCAAAGACGTCCGAATTACTATCGTCCTCAGCAAAGTCAACCTTTAATCCTACTAGTACACGCCCAACCACCTAAATCATCTCTCGCATAACCACCGGGTATCGAATAGTTCAAAACGCCGTAACGCCTTCCCGTGACAGTCCCGTCAAATGCCCTTTTCGCCAAGCCATCCACCCCTTCAAGTACTCCAACCCCTCTATGATTCAGTATGCCGTTGGCGCGGAAGAGAGGAGAACCTACCTGTTGTTGCGCGAGCGGCCGGGCAGCGACGGGGGCACCTTTGGGTTGCCGAATGCGTCGGTGCCCAGCTTCTCGCGGCAGTCGGGGCAGTACCACTTGGCGCGGCGGGCGGGCATTTGTGTCATGCCGACGCATTCAAAGTGAAACCATTCTTTGTCGCACTGGTGGTTGTTAGTAGGGTGGGAGTGATGTTGCGGGAGTGATGTGTGCGGGAGGATCTGGGGGAGTAATGTGTGGGGCTTACATTATTGTCGCACGAAATCATCTGGCCGTAGCTGACATCATCGCAGATGCAGTACCTCTCCTCGTCTGAGTCGACTTGCTCGACTTGCTCGGGCTGGCCCTCGTTCTTCTTGCGCTTGATGTTCTTGTTGCCCTGCGACCGCTTCACGTTTGTGACAGTCTTTTGGCCGTTTTCGGCAGACGTCACCTCGCCCTTTGGCGGTGGCTTCCTACGCGCACTCACACGTGTTGGGGCTGGGGCAGTGAGCGCAGGCTGGCTGAAGATGCTGTGCCGACGGCCGTCTCGCAGCGTCCGACCCTCATTCGGCTTGGGCTCCTCGCTCTGTGCCTTTGGCGTGGGAACGTGGCTGCGGGAAGAGCGAGGGCGCAGGGCGACTGTCGCCTCGGGAGACGTGATGGCGTCGAGCGCAGAGACAGTGGACCGCGTGGGTCTCGATGGCTCGGCAGGTGGCGGGCTGGAGTTTTTGGGCGTGATTGATTTCCGCTGAGAGCGTGTGGAGACGGTGGTCGGGGCAGGCTGTGGCGGGGGAGGCTCAGGTGCGAGGGTGGAAACGACTGGTGGAGACTTGCTGGTCGCTGCAGGCACAGCATCTTTAGTCAGCTGCTCACTGGCGTTGGGCGTGCTTGGCCCAGCAGGCGCAAGCGGTACTTGGACGGTGCTTGTCGCCGTCTCTGGTAGTTCTGGAGAGGGAGAGGGTGCGGCAGGGGCGGGCGGATCCCTGGAGACTGACGGCGCTGCCGAGGCGGGGGCGGGCGGGGATGAGGTCCGGGCGGGTGGCGTGGAGGGGGTGTGCACGACTGGCACGGACGGGGTATGGTTTTGTGTTATAGATCGAGTAGGGCCGCGTGGCATGGACGAGGTAGAGCCACGTGGCGGTGCCGGAGCGATGAGTTGCAGTCGGGGGCGCTTGGGCTCAGGTTGCTGTGAAGGCGTGTCTTTGTCTGCTGGCTCTAGCTCTGGTTCTGGCTCTGGCTCTGGCTCTGGCTCTGGCTCTGGCTCTGGCTCTGGCTCTGTCTCTGGCTCTGGCTCCGACTCCGACTCGTGACCTGGCTCTGCGGTGCCTTGTTCAGCGGGTGAAGGGGGTGTCGTGTCGCGCTTGCGCTTGTTCGTGGCTGGCCGCGCGAGAGACGAGCGCCTCTGCGCTGACGTGGGCGGCGTGGTGACTGAGTGGGCCGAGAAGGTCAGCTCCTTGAGGCCGTCGGCGGCGTTTTGGATCGTCTTTGTAGCGTCTTGGAGGGCTCGCAGGGCGCCCCTGGCCTTTTTGCGGCGCGTGTCGAGGGCGGTGGGGGCGTCGGCGGCGTCGGCGGCTTCCAGACTCTCTTGCCTTTCTTGCCTCTCCCCTCTCTCGTGTGTGGGCGTGGAGGCGGCGTCGGCAGGAGGTTGGAGGGAGTCTGCAGCGCCCGTCGTGGTTGGCACCAAGGCGTCGTCGACGCCCTGGGCGGTGGCAATCTGCAACAGGGTCTCGGGCTCTTCGTCCAGCAAGGTCTCGCCGGCGGCGTGGCAGCGCTGCTTCTCGCGGTCGTAGTCGCGGCGGGTACGGTGCTTGCGCTCGAGCTCGCGGTTGACCATGGTCAGGCTCGGGGTCCAGACGGCGTTCTTCTTCATCTGCTTGCGCAGGACGGCCATTTCGTACTCGGTGAGCTTCATCCAGGGAGCCCACTTGCTGCCAGGGCGGGCGTCGGCGGGGGGCGGGGTGAGCTTGGCAAGGGCATTGCTGGTGGAGATGCCGGCGATGGCGCTGTGGACGTTTGTGCCGGCGACACCGGGAGGCCGCGAACGGGGCTTGTGCAGGCGGTCCTTGTATGTGTGCGGATTGCGAGGGCGAGGGCGGGGGCGTGCTGGGCGGTGGGTGTGGTGGATGCGGCGGACGCGGTTGTGGTCGGGCGACGAGGACGAGGACGAGGACGAGGCCGACAACGACGAGGCGCGGGGACGGGCAGAGTCAAAGGGCAGGTGCAGGCGCGGACGCTCGTAGGAGCGCTTGAGGGCGGAGGGCGAGACGGGGGGCGGGGTGGGGTCGCGCGAGGGCGGCTCGGGCTGGGCGCGCAGCTTGCGGGTGATGATGGAGGAGCGCTGGCGGTGGCGCAGGGCGACCTCGTACAGGCGGGCAGCCTCGGTGTAGGCGTACTCGCGCTGGCGGATGGCCGTGTGCAGGTGGCGGGCCATGTGGCGGCGCAGGGCGGACGGGTCGAGGCGGTCGCGAGGGTGCAGGCGCGGCAGCTGGCAGTACAGCGCGGCCAGGTCGTGCACGTGCTGGACGGCGTCGGCGGCGGTGGCATCGAGGTCGCCGATGAGGGTCAGACTGCGCACCAGGTCCGAGGGGAAGAAGTCGGTGTAGTCGAGGAAGTCGTTGACGGTCGTCTGGGCGTCGGGGTTGGGGGCGGGGGGAGGCTGCTCAGGGAGGGCAGGCGGGGGAGACATGAGAGGCTTGTCAGGCAGAGCGGGCATCTCAGATACCTCAGACAGGACAGCCATGTCGTCCAGGGCAGCCGTGTCAGACACAGCTTCAACGTCGGCCATGGAGGGTGCCGTGGTGCATCGCGGGGAGTGTCGGGGGCGAGAGGCGGCAGATGCGCGCGTCAGACACTCCAGCCACGCGTCAATGCTGTCGGAGGGGGAAATCGGAGCGGCGCGGGGGGGGAATATCAGGGGGGGGGGGGGGGAAGTGTTGAGGTGGATAACGTGCACAAGGTAAACAGCGTCCACGGTCGTCGAGGTCGGCGATGCGCCTGGGGCCGAGCTGGGTGAGCCCGAAGTGGTCCCGGATTGGCAGACTGAGGCTCCCAGGTGAGGCGACATGTCAGGCTGTCAGCCTTGCAGCCTGACTACCTAATCCACCACTATGCATGCAAGTCGTGTTGGCTCAACACCACGTAGCTGAGCTTGTCTGGTCGTCAGGAAGCTCCGTGTTGCTGCTCCCAACCTGTGCCGCCGCTTGCCTCAGTTGCCTGGCCGTACAATCCAGTCTGCACACCTCTCTCCCTCAGCAATGCAGAGCAACCACTCTGTTCCTTTGTGTAAGTAGTGTGCACTGTAGTCATCCAACGTAGTCCTATTTCAACCATCTACTATACTCGTCACCATCTGCTGTACTCGTCTTTCATCCACCTGCTGCACTCATCACCACTGCTGCACTCTTCACCATCACCACCACCGCGGTAGCCATTCATAGTCGTACTCGTGACCCGTCAACCCCACAAGCAAACACCTCACATCCCACAGCCCTCGGCCGCCTGCGTCTGCTTGCTCCCTCCCACAAACAGCCATTTCCTCTACCTACCCACAATCGTCGCTCCTTCCTCCCCTCACTCCCCCACCCCCACAACATGGCCGCCCCAAACGACCGACTGGCCCGTCTCCGCCAACGCTACCAAGCAGACCTTGATGCCCTGCCTGACCGACTGCCAGAGCCAATCTCCGTCGACAGCGACCCCTCAGGCGGTGTACGGCTTGATCCTGTGAGCGTGCTGAGCAAACAGCCCGCAGCTGATGACGTGCACGTGCATTCTGCGCCAGAACCAGTACTCAACACTGACTGCCGCTACCTCTGGCTCAAAGACGTCGACAGCACATATAACCTTCCTGCCCGCACTGCCCATACTGCACACAAGACCACCTCTACTGTAGTACCACGGATTACTTCTGCCACAGCACCAAAGAGTAGTACTACTGTAGCACCCCCCAACCCAACTCCTCCACTTCCCAACAGCACCCTCAATCGTGGTGACCTTGGCTCGCCTACCCACCACTACACCCCAATCCTAGCCCTCGCAAGATACCCATACAAGTGGTGTGACCACACCCACTCCCAAGACATTGCCTCCGCCTTCTTCGATCAAGGCAAGTTCTGGGCGCGCGAGTGGGACCTGTAAGTCACAACACCACAGCCTTCACTCAAAAACCCCATCAACTCATCCCACAACAGCTACTACGTCTGGGACATCGACGACCACGCCAAGCCTCTCGTTCTTGTCTGCGAAACTCAGGTCCAGCAGCTCCTTGGCCAGATCAACGACCACCTCCACCTCAGCCTCCGCATCACTGATCAGCAACGCGAGGACGCTCTCGTCACCCGTTTCCCATCCCACCCTCGCTGCACACCCCGCTACCTCGGACGCTCGCGCTCACGTGACGACCACGACAACATGGTTGCAGACGCCCCTGGCCACGACTTTCGCGCCAGAGGAGAGCCTCCTGCCCCGCCACTGGACGACCTCAGTCTTGAGGCTTTCAAGCACCTCATGCAAGAGTCTTTCGAAGCACAAAAGTCAAAGAGCAAAAAGGCAAAGCAGAAGAAGCAGCAAGAGCGACTTGTCAAACAAAAGACCCTTTCCGACCAGTTCAAGCGCACTCAGCGATACCTTGGCTTGCGTCCTGGCGCAGAGGCAAACGCTGGACACTTGGGCGGTCCGCTGCCGGCAGTTGACCCTGTACGTATCACCTCTGACATTATCTCCTCACATGATCTCTCCTAACATTGTCACCGTCTAGGCAGCACCGGCACCTTTTCTATTCGATCAGGACGTGGTCTTTGTATGCGTCGACGTCGAGTCGTACGAACGAGCACATCACAAAATCACAGAAGTCGGCATCGCCACGCTCGATACACGAGAGTTGGCAAACGTGGCCCCTGGCATCAACGGCGAGAATTGGCGGACCTTGATCCGTGCTCGTCATTTCCGCATCAAAGAATACGCTCATCTGGTGAACTCGCAGTTTGTCCAGGGCTGCCCCGACCGTTTTTACTTTGGCAAGTCTGACATGGTCCCTCTGGCCGAGGCGCCCACACACGTTGCAGCCTGTTTCTCGCCACCATTTGGCGCCCATCAGTCCAACGCTGATGAACATTTCCTCGACATTGCACAGGACACTGACAGCAACGAAAAACGCAACATCATCTTCCTCGGCCACGACACCCTCGGCGACGTCAAGTACCTTCAGGATCTTGGCTACGATCCTCTCAAAATTGACAACCTGCTCGAAGCCCTGGACACTGCCGTCATGTACCGCGTTTGGCGCCGAGAACACAATGCCACAAGCCTGGGAAGAATCTTGCATGACTTTGACCTTGCCGGTCACGGACTCCACAACGCCGGCAACGACGCTGTGTACACTGTGCAGGCCATGCTCGCCATTTGTGTTCGTGAGGCTGCTCTGCGTAAATCCGCCGAGCTCGAAACTCTCAGAAACAGTGAAAAGTCGGCCAGACTCGCTGCTGCCTTGGAAGACGCCCACCAAAGGGCGAATGACGAGGCTGCAGGTTGGAGTGATGACGAGGATCAAGGCGACGGCGGAGCACCAGTCCCCCTCTCCGTCAGTCCACCCAAGCCTGTGCCTTTGTCGTTGGACACACCAGCCAGTGCCAGCACTCGTGGAGCATTCCGAGGCTCGGGTCGAGGACGGGGTGGTTGGCGAGGCGCCTCGAACACCTCGAACATCTACACCTCGAGCACCTCAAACACAGACACTTCAAACACGCCTGAAGGCCATCATGACCGCCAGAACGGGTTTGCGAGGGGACGCGGGCGTGCAGATCGAGGCCAGCACGGAGGTCTGCGAAGCTATACTCGAGGCGGCCACAATGGAGAAACCTCTCGAGGATCCGGACGTGGTCGCGGCCGTGGAAACCGCAACACTACGACTCACAACAACGAGGTATGCTTTCTCGACCTCAACTAGACGTCACGGCACCAATTGATGCATTTAGCCGCTTGGAGTCTTCTAATGCTGTGTAACAGGTCCGCGATCGATGGTAGACGGCCCGAACATTTGAGCAAAGGCCGTGTTCCACCTGCAGCCTGCCCTTTGAGGCAGCATTTCTGCTCGGGCATCTTCGAGGTCCAGAAAAAGGACGTTGAACCGGTGGATCTACCGTATACGCGATCTCGATCGATCGTCGTCTGGCAAGGTCGCGACTCTCTGAATACCATGTCACATATGTTGGTGATAGTACCGATGAATGAAATACACGTCAAATAGTCTTATGCACATGCTAGTCTACCTTGTTCACATCTTCATCATGTCACGTTGAAACTTGAGGTTCAGGGCCGCCAAGCCGCACGCCCGCAAAATCCTTCCCCACCAGACCCTGCAGGCGGGAACGTCACACACAATCTCGCCCTCACCGCCGAGCACCAACTTTATTGCCGGCTAGTGTCCGAGACGGCCCAGCACGCGGTAGCACGTTACCACGTTTATATGAAGCTGGTCGGAGCTAAGATGGCGAGTTCCTGTAGCCTCTTGACCTCTTGTGCACCTGCAACCCGCTTCGCAATCCAAAGGTGAATCTGCGGCCGTTGGCGTTGAACGCTTGCCATGGCATACCTCGACGATGCCATTACGGTCCCTACCGAGCGCCACAGCATGGCCTCGCGCCGGCCAAGTCGCGCGTCCTCGTTCAAGTCGAGGTCCAGTCGCAGGACTGCAGCAAGACAGAGAGGCCCCGACTTGAGCCAGAACTACATGAAAGAGAAGGGCAAGACCAGCGTATGGTACAAGACGACCCTTTGCTCGGGCATGATCAACGACGTCAAGAGGAGGGCGCCATTCTTTTGGAGCGACTGGACCGATGCTTGGGACTACCGCGTCGTGCCTGCGACCGTGTACATGTTCTTCGCCAACATCCTTCCCGCGCTCGCCTTCTCGCTCGACATGTTTGAGAAGACGGGCATGAGCTACGGCGTCAACGAGGTGCTGCTCGCCAGCGTCCTCGGCAGCGTCGTCTTCAGCGTGCTGGCCGCGCAGCCACTGGTCATTGTTGGCGTCACCGGCCCCATCACCGTCTTCAACTACACCGTCTACGACATCATCACCCCGCGCGGTACAGACTACTTTGCCTTTATGTGCTGGATCGGCATATGGGCGCTCATCTTCCACTGGATCCTCGCCATCACAAACTCGTGCAACGCCCTCCGCTACGTCACGCGCTTCTCCTGCGACATCTTCGGCTTCTACGTCGCCTTCATCTACCTGCAGAAAGGCATCCAGGTCCTGACCCGCCAGTGGGAGGTGAGCGACGCGTCCGCATACCTCTCCATCACCATTGCCCTGCTCGTCACCGCTGTAGCCTACCTATGCGGCGTCATCGGTCAGTCGGTGCTCTTCCCGCGCCACGTCCGCAAATTCATCGAAGACTACGGCACCCCGCTCACCGTCATCTTCTTCACCGGCTTCGTGCACATTGGCAAAATGTCACACGTCGAGCTCCTCAAGCTCCCAACCTCAAAAGCCTTCTTCCCCACAACCGACCGCAGCTGGCTCGTCCCCTTCTGGGACCTCCCCGCCGTCGACGTCTTCCTCGCACTGCCCTTTGCCCTCCTGCTCACCATCCTCTTCTGGTTCGACCACAACGTCTCCAGCCTCATCGCACAGGGTACCGAGTTCCCGCTGCGCAAGCCCGCAGGCTTCCACTGGGACATTTTCCTCCTAGGCCTCACCACCGGCATCGCAGGCCTCCTCGGCATCCCCTTCCCCAACGGCCTCATCCCCCAGGCCCCCTTCCACACCACCTCTCTCTGCGTCATCCACACCACCACCGACCCCAAAGGCAAACCCACCCACACCACCTCCCACGTCGTCGAACAACGCGTCTCAAACCTCGCCCAAGGCCTCCTCACCCTCGGCACAATGACCGGCCCCCTCCTCATAGTCCTGCACCTAATCCCCCAAGCCGTCCTCGCAGGTCTCTTCTTCGTAATGGGCATCCAAGCCCTCCTCGCAAACGGCATAACAACCAAACTCATCTTCCTTGCCACCGACACGTCCCTCCTCCCCTCCTCCTCCTCCTCCTCCCCTTTAACCACCCTCCCGCGCCGCAGCGCCCTGCTCGCCTTTGTAGCCCTCGAGCTACTCGGCTTCGGCGCTACGTTCGCCATCACGCAGACGATTGCCGCGATTGGGTTTCCTGTGTTTATCTTTTTGTATATCCCCATGCGCACGCTGCTTATGCCCCGGTGGTTTTCGGAGCGGGAGTTGGCGGTTTTGGATGAGCCGACTGCTAGTCCGTTTACTATGGAGAGTGTGGGTGGGAACCATGGGCAGGTTGGGGGTGGGGACCTTGGGGAGGGGGGTGGTGGGGCGTTGGAGGAGGCGGAGAGGGGGGTGGCTGGTGGGGTGGCTGGTGGGGTGGGCGGTGAAAAATCAACAGAGAAACAAACACCAACAGCTGGTGGAATGGGCAATGCGAGGCCAGGGGATGGCGTGTTGGGAGAGAATACAACTAGCCACGCCACCACCACCAACACCAACAACTAGCCACACAAACACCACCAACAGCACCACCGCCACCAACAAATAACGCACCAGTTTCCACTCCACCTCTACTCCACCTCCACTCCACCTCCGCCCCGCCACCGCCGCCGACACCGACACCAAAGACCTCCACGTCGAAGAGCCGCTCGCCAAGCTATGAGATCTTCCACCTGCACACTCTAACTCGCAACAACAACGACAACAACGACAACAACGACGACAACAACAACAACAACAACAACAACAACAGCGTTTTATCCATGTAACCCGTATGTATCCGTGACTAACTGCATTTCATCCGCATGAACCGCGTGCGTTTAGGGGATGTAGTTACTAGGCAGGAGGCAGCAGGGTAGCATATTAGCGTGGTATTGTGGTATAAAGGAGTAGAGAAAAGAGTAGAGTAGAGTAGAGGAGAGTAGTATGCTAGAGTTATAGCATAGGTTTATAGCGTAGAGCAGAGTTACAGAGTAATTTTAAAGTTATATAGCATAATCTTATAATTCCTAATTGTAGAGGAGTCAGGAAGCTCGTAGGAGCTTGTTCAGGTGATTGATATATTTAGACCACTGACCCTATAAGGGAGTAGATAGGACAAGTATATATAGGAGGGACTTAGGAGACATGTTTCTCCTGCTTCTAAGAGCATGTGATATACTCCCTCTTCTATAAGGTGCTTTACAAGCTTGCTATAGGCATATAAAATTAGCTCCTATGTGCACTTATTGCGATAATTTCTGATCTATAACATTCTATCCTATTCTATTCTTTATATAATAGTAGTAGGTAGAGTAGAGACTATAAAGTGTATAGTATAGTATTCTATATCTGTGTTGATATCTATATCTGTGTCTATATCTAGGTTTATATCTATCTATACCTATATCTTTAGCTACATCTATATCTATACTTAAGTATATTTCTATGTTTACGTCTTTATCTATATCTATGTCTAACTATAACTATATCTATATCTAAGTATATTCTATATCTATATCTGTGTCTATATCTATATTTATATCTATATCTGTATCTCTGTCTACGTCTGCATCTGTGTTTATGTCTTTATTCTCTAGTTCTATCTCTATCCTAATAACTGCTTAGGTAGTACTATCTCTTAAGAAGAGCGAAAGAAAAAGTGCAAAAGCAAAAGCAAAAGCAAAAGCAAAAGCAAAAGCAAAAGAAAACATTTAAGCCTTTCTTTGAAGAATGTAATATACACTAAACTACACAACTACACAACTACTACACTTAACATGCAACATAGTTAGCTGCACTACACTACACTACCCCACCCAACCCAATCCCATCCAGACTATACACGCTAGCATGTCCACTTGAGGATATGCACCCTGGGAATCGTCCTCTCTACCCTCTCCACCTTCTCCCCGATCCCCGCCATGCTCCACAACAGCGGCCGGCAGCCACCCACCATCCTTAACATCGACCCTCTCAGCACACGACGGCCACTAAACAAACATGGGAAGATGAGAAGATAAAGAGAGAAATAACCATCAGACCGCAGACCTGATAGAGAAACATTTCATAGCCGGCTAAACAAGTCCTGCATGATCTTCTTGTCGTGCTCGTCTTCCTTTTCCGTGAGTATTTTGCCATTTTCTTGATTAGCTTTTCCTTGCCTACCGTTTCCTTGCCTGCCATCTTCTTGCTTACCGTTTTCTCGCCTGCCGTTCTCTTGACCAGCGGTCGGTGACTGCATCCCAGTCTCCAATTTAGACCCAGTCCCAGACCCAATCCGTACTTGTAACTTCAAGTCCCTCCTCGCCCGCTGATGACCCACCCTCTTGTTATTTCTCTTCAGCATACTCTTGATGTGGCGCTGATACTTCCGAAGACTCTCCCGGTCGGAGAGGCCAGGAGCATCGTGCGAGCTGGGACTCTTGTCTCCTTTCCAGGCAGAGGGATGGGCATGCTTGGTATCTACATCCACATCCATGTCCATGTCCACATCCATATCGTCGCGCAGGGACGGGGTAGCGGGGGGATGCACTCGCGGTGGGCGCTCGCGATCCGTAGTAGTAGTCTCGGGGTGCGACTGCCGGAGAAGATGCCTCGCTGGGGTGGTGAGCAGGAGAGTCGCAGCGGCAGTAGTGGGATGGGTAGGAGGTGAAGCGATCGCCGGCTCTGGGGAAGGTAGGACGGATCGCATGTGCAGTGGAAGCTCCAACGGCTTGTATGTCGTGGACTCGCCATTGCATTCCAAGACCAGGCTATCCTGCGACACTGTGCGCGCGGCGAGAGTATGCCGGGCATTTGCTTGACTGCGGTCGCTCAACCGTTCTGGGGGGCATGTCAGGATGTCCTGTCCTCTCGCGAGGAATGACATTGCACCGTTGTTTGGGATCCTGCTCGGTGTGTGCCTGCGGTTACGTTTTGTGGCTGCCGCTCCAATCTTCGACGCTTGCAACTTCTAATATGCATCAGGATATTTTTCATACTGCGGACGGAAAGCGATTTTCTGTCGATGCGGTGCGGGTGATAGTGAATTGCTGTCATTGCTCGCGGACATTGCATTGTTTGTCTCTCCAGACGGATCGTCGAATTCATTGTTTGGATGTCTTTGGGATGAAGCTCTTGCTGGAAAGTATCCTACTTTAGGCTTAGTAAAGAGGGTATTATTTGAACCAGAGCTCTTGCGGTCACTGGCAGAATTTAAGTAAAGCTTCTCGGCGCGAATGGAGTCTGGTCCCGCCGGGATCTTCTCATGATGCACGAGCGTGTTCCCAAGAGATCCCAACAATCCCTTATCAATGGCACAGTCGTGGCCTCCAGCGTCAGACGATCTACTCGCTCGATTTGCCTCTTGCAACCATTCGCTGACAGCGTCGCGGGAGGCCACATTCGACGCCAGCTTGCTGGACAAATGGCGGTTTATCTTCTTGATTGACTCCTGAATTTTTGCACGATGGTTTGCAGGTAAACTTATATTTTCCGGGCGAGGACTTGCAGGTGGTTTTAATGCCGCCGCTTCAATTGCACAATCGTCTTTTAGAGAGACATTCTCTCCCATCGCGTTGAGCGTTATCAGCAGAGGCGAAAGCGGTGAGCGAGCTGGTTTGGGCAGCATATCTAGGCGAAAGCGTGGAGGATTTTTGTTTTCCACCATCGCACCCAGGAGCTTCTTTCTGCTCTGCTGGAGTCGAAACGTTCTGAGATTTGCCGCCTTCTCCTTAAAGGGGACTATGCGTGGACATTTTTCGTCACACCCTTGCATTTGACAGGAATCAGGCAGATCGTCAAATTTGTACATTTCGGTCAATGAGCGCGGCAGACTTGAACCCACTCTGAAGGGGTTGAGAATCTGGACTCCCCAGTGTCGGTCCCCCAGATCAACGAACTTGGTTATGCGGCTTCGATTGTCGGGGTCTTTCTCAAAAGCGTAGGCAATGTCCTGGAACTGGGACTCAGGCCAGCCCTTTATGAAGTCAAGCATCGTGTTGACGTCGTCGAGGAACTTGTTTCCCAGGATGAAGTGAGTCTCGATTCGATCCTGATTGACATTGAATTGATCTGGTTGCCGTTTCACGCCTCGCCAACAAGTGTCTGGCGGAAGTGAAATCTGTGTAACTACTTTATCCTCGAACATGTCAGTTCCGGTTGGCTCGAACGTGGATCGCTCGCAGACAAAGCTGACTGGTGCTTTCTCTGACTGTTTACGAGTGCTGGACAGCCATTGACCTGGTGACATCCCTGCAAATACTGATGCAGCTGACATCTCCTGGCCAGACGCGGTGGCTTCCCTGTGTGGATTGTGTGGGCTTGTTCTTCCCAGATCTACGCCAGTACTAAAGTCCTACATTGGTTCCGTCGCTCGATCAATACTCGTTTTAGCCTTGCGCTTTGCTCTTTTCTGCCGCATCGTCCTCAAGCGGAGCTCGTGAAGTTGCGTGTCGCTTTCAGTTTCAGACTTGGAACGTTGTCTATTCTGCAATTTCTTGTAGCGTTCAATCTCTTGTTCTTCGTCTTTGGCCGCCCTGAGCTCCTGCCAGCGAGTTTCCGTTTCGCATACGTCTTTTGTGTCCGTGGTTGATGTGTCGTTGGTTGTGTGGCTGGAGGTTAAAGTACGATCCATCACATCGTCATGAATCGTTGAATCCTTCCTTTTCTGCTTTTCTTGCAAGCAAGTGGCGCCCTCATGGCTTGTGTCCCGCCATCTGGAATCCATACTATTGTATATAAGAAGATTCCCAGTTTTAAGCGATTCGCAGATAGTCAATTAGAACGAGTGTGATGTTGTTTCGATACGTGTTTGGTAGTGATGAAGTGTATTCCTAGCGTGCTGAAAGACTTTGTGTGATGTGTACATGGCGCGAAGCTTGAAAGTGGGAAATCTGCACAGCCTGTGCCAATGTTGCACTTGCCCCGTGCGCATTGTCAAGGAAAGTGCCGACTGGTGATGGAAGGGAAAGAATCACTGGATAATCAATCTTAATGCTTAATCTTTACTTTCACCTTTGCAGATCTCCAGTCATTCGATTTAAATGTTCAGCTGTAGCTGCAAGGGATTAATATGGTAGTGGACGCGCAACCTATCTTACTCCAGCACCCATCTCACTCAAACTTGATCTTGTTGATGATGCTACCGATACCCTCCACATATATCTCCACCTCATCGCCGTCTTTTACAAATCCCTTGGGCTCCATAAATAGGCCGACACCGCTGGGGGTTCCCGTCAAAATTGCAGTACCAGCTCGGAGCGTTGTACCGCGGCTAAGATGCTGAATGATTTCTCCAATGGTAAAAATCATGTCGTCGGTTCCTGTCTCTTGTCTCTTCTCTCCGTTGACCTTGGTCCAGTACTTCAGCTTCTGCGGATCTCCAACAACTTCCTTGCTCGCGATGCATGGCCCTATCGGCGCAAAGTTATCGAATGACTTTGCATAGCCAAACTGACCGCCAGAGACGGTAGCTGGGAGCTGGAAGTTTCGCGCGCTGACATCGTTGCCGACTGTATAGCCGAGCACAAAATCTTGCCAATTGTCTTTGGTTGCATTCTTGCAGTCTTTGCCAACAATAATCGTAAGCTCTCCCTCGTAATCGAGATGGCTTTGGCAGTCTTTGTGAATGGGAATGTCATCGAGTGGTCCTGCAAGTGCGTCGCTTGGCTTCATAAAGATGGCTGGGTTGGAGGGAATTGCGAGCTGGACGCATTAGTCAAATCTCGAGCTTTGTTCATCGTGGAAGACTGACGTTACACTCTTCTGCATGCTTCCTGTAGTTCAAACCCACGCAAAGGATTATGTTTGTTGTTGGCAACGGACACAGCAACTTCGCTACTTTGGCCTTACTGCCCTTCTTGCTGAAACCGCCCCTTACGTCGCCTTCGAGAACATCAACATCCTTTCCTTGAATATTTCTTGTTGGAGTTTCTTTTGTCAAGTCGCCATAGTATATCTTGCCGTCATCGGCCTCGAACCTGATGAGATGAGAGAACGCGGTCATAGCTCGGAGTCTCGATGACGTCGAGAGTGAACGGTTAAAACCCAGGCTGGAGCTTCCGAATGATGCTTTTGGTGCGACACAGATTAGACGTGAGCGTGAGCAAGGATAGAAAGGGCGGGCAAGCATCAGAAATCTCAGTTACGGCTACAGCGTCCTTATGTGTTGTCGTCGGACATGTGTGGGGGAGCTCTCTCAGCCCCACGTTCCGAGTGTGGGGCTTGAGACGGCTCGGCAATTGGAGGAGCTCCGCTACTTTCAGCAGCGAAACCGGCCACGGCTTCCTAGCATATATGTAGCAATGTGTTCACATTTTTCTGTGCAGTGATGACGGCCCAGCGTTTCGTTCAAACGTAGCATTGGTCTAGGGTGTGTCAGGTGCTGGGCTCTTCCTTCGCTCTAGCATGCACATCTTCCGAGGCACGTGCGAGGGTGTCTTGAATATTGGTGATTAACGGTCTTCGGCTCAGTGATTCAATGCTTAGTTTTCCACTAGGACTAAAGACTATCAATTAAATCGGAGCTGCAGATGTAGGTCTTGTACAGGATGGATCGTTCACGCAGCTTTGAATTTGTCCTGCTTAGTACGTGTAGGGTCAGGAGCCACCAAGTCCTTCAAAAGGAGCTGTCAACATTAGATTCACTAGCCAGAAAACGAGACATAGTCCATGCAGATCATTCCTCTTCGGTATAATCCATTGTTAGTTCTGGGGTGGGACCTCAGGGGTCTGAAGTTGTGGAAAAACAAATCTATTCTAAGGTAATAAGGCCAAAGCCATGTTCTAAGAAGACGTCTTCAGCAAAGTCGCTCCCCGGATGCCGTCCTTGCGTACTCGGGTGCCAAGGGTACCTGTCTTGAGGTAGCAGCCACTGCCCGAGAGCGCGACACTGCCACAGCCCGTCGTCTTGGCACACACCTCTAGACATGCCTCGTAGCTGGACACGGTAACTCTTGCGGATGAACCACCGTTACGATCCCAGCCACATTCTATCCGGAACCTGGCGCCGTTCGATGCTGTCCACAATTGATCATCGTTTGCTGGACAGGCGAGTGCTGTGTCCTTTGGCACCGCTTTATCTGGTGTTGCCAGGGTGCTGTTCAGCATATACATCTGCAGTGCACTGTTGCCACCACATATTGCAGTTGTGTTGCCAGGGCAAGGTTTGTTGCAACTGTCTTGAGAAATAGGGATGCTCAGTGTGGCATCAAAAGTGTCGCCCATCCAGCACTCTACTCCATACTCTATACCCATGTATTCGCGTTCAAGTTCCCGCGCTTTGGACGCGCACATCTCTACTGTCATGCTGCTGTTCGTATACAGATCGTGTAAAGCTCGACCGCTGACTGGCTCGCTGTAGCAACCCAGGGAAGCATAGATGCCTGCTGTTGGTGCAACGATAGGCCTAGTGGCAATAGACGAGGCTGTTGTCGAAGTCGTGCTCGTGAGGGAAGATGTGGTTGTTGAGACGCTTGTGCTCTGAGCAGACGAGCTTGATGTCATAGCAGTAGAAGATAACTGGGCTGAGGAAGAAGACGAGGAGCTGCTTGTAGATGTTGAAGTACTTGTCGAGGTCGTTGTGCTCGTCGGCACGAGGGTACTGCTGGATGAAGGGGTAAAATCGCTTGATGCGCTTGAAGGTGCTGAAGGAGTGAAGGAGCCGGTTGATGAAGAACTGCTTGCAGGAGTTGAGAGGCTGCTAGATGAGGCGCTTGCCGATGCCGCGCTGGATCCACTGCTGGCAATGACAACACTGGAACTTGTTGGAAGGCCACTGTCTGGTTTGATAAGGCCGTCTGTCGATAACTGCGGACTGCTTGTCGTTGCTGGAGTTGCAGACGAGATTGTGGACGCCACAGGCTCAGATGTCGACGCCGGAGTTGAAGATAAGCTCGAGAATGAGCTTGTATTCGCTTCAGCAAGGACCCGAGCTCCCCAAATTCTGGTACCCCAGGCTCCATTGTCATTGGGAGATCCAATTCCGTTCTTTAGATAGCAAGCGACGCCAGACAGTGCGACACCCTTGCAACCAGTGGTCGTTGCGCATGCATTGATGCAGGCATTGAGATCACCAGCGCCAACGAGGACACGCCACATATCGTTATTCGAGTAATCTTTACCGCACTCGATGAGGAAGACTTGTGAGTTCGAGGTGTAAGTTGCTCCATCGTCTTTTGGACACTTCAGAGGGGTGGCAACTGGCGTGTTGACACTGGTAGAAGATACTGTTGTCGACGATGGGCTACCAGAGGACACTGAGCTGCTGCTAGAGGTTGAGCTAATACCAGAAGTAGAGCTAACAGTTGAGGTCGCGCCTCCACTAGAGGCAGAGCTGCTGCTAGCCGCTGAACTTGTGTCAAGTGCTGAGCTGCTACCAGAGCCACTCGTGACTGCTGAGCTATTCATAGATACTGAGGCGCTGGGGACTGCTGAGTTGCTGGACGAAGCTGAAATGCTGGCGGAAGAAGATGTGAGGCTGCTGGCAGAAGAAGAGGAAGAGGAAGAAGAAAAGGAAGAGGAAGGGGAGAGAGAAGGAGAAAGACTGCTGGTCATAGACAAGCTCGAGGACAAGCTTGAGGAGGTGATGCTCGTATCCAGCTTGAACAGCGTCAAGCCATTCGCACCACCGCAGGTCTCTGTAGTGTTGGCCTTGCATGGCATCTTGCAACGGCCATCCAGAACCGGCAGCGACAAAACGTTTAGAACGTTTCCGCAATAGCACTCTGTCGAGTACTCCGTTGCAAAATAGGAGTATCCAGTACAGAAAGCGGCACAAATCCTGTTAGTCATTGTCTCGCCAACTTGTGTCTTGCCTGTCAAAGCACGGCCTATGATCTCATTGAAACATCCTTGATATTTCCAGGGACCGATTCTCGCAGACACGCCGTCGATCTCTACGCCTGGAGTTGGCGTCGATGTTGAGGCAGACGTTGTGCCTGATAGCAGACTTGAGGCAGGAGTCGATGATGCGGACGATGATGCGAACGACGATGCTGACGATGATGTTGAAATTATTACGGTCGACGTCTGGTTTGTGGTAGGAGCGAATGTCGATGTCGAAGCTACCGTACTGGAAGCCACCCCACTTGACGTTGTCGCATTTGCTGCAACCGACGAGCTCGAGACACCAGTCGAGCTTAAGAAAGAAGAGCTCGAAGACAAGGAGCTTGTCGAGCTAGATAACGAGGAGCTTGACGAGCTTGACGATGAGGTAGCACCAAGTCGGTAGACTTGCATACGTGACCCTGCGCCGCAGTATTGGCTGTTATTGCCACTACATGTCATGCCGCACTGTGAACGGTCCACAAGTTTGGAGGTAGAGGCAATGGTGGACCCGCAGTAGCATTCCGAACCATATTGCAGACCGAAAAGCTGAGAACCGCCACAAAATTTACGACAGCTATCGACAGTATTCAGATTGCTGGTCGTTGACTTCGTGTTGAACGTCTTACCACCGCTTTCTGCATAGCAGCCAGCGTATTGGTAGTCTCCAGAGGTTTCAGTAATGGCCAGATCGGGCCCCTGAAGGACGCCATCCCACTTGACGGAGTCTGCGAAGAGGTCAAGCATGGCCCATCTATGAAGAACTCCGTCTCCACCGCAGGTGTGATTTTCGTCGCCAGTGCAGCGGAAATTACAGTCTTGGTTCGTAGCTCGCTTCAAGGGAAGGGCATTGCCACACCAGCACTCACGTCGGAAGGACAAGCCTGTAAAATTGTAGCCGCCTGCGGAGCATATACCAATGCATCTTTCGGCTGTGTTATTCTCGTCGCCGTATTTCATGCTGGAAAGTTGTCGTCCTGGAGTTTGATCCTGATAACAGCCAACATAGCCGTGCCGAGCTGAGCCGTTATCCAGGAGGGGCCCAACCTGAGGTGACGCAGCGTTGCAAGCAAAGTTCAGCATCACAGCACCTTGGTCGCTGTTGGTATTGATTCTCCATGGCGCTACAGCCTGGGTATCAGGTGTGTTGACTTGGCGCTCGGGAGGCGCACAAAAGACTGTAGCATTGGCAGATTGTCCAGCTGCAATCTGAGTACCCTCGGCGAGATCGAAGCTGGTTGCTGCTTTGACGAATCCAGCAACACCGAATGGGGGCTTGGATACCGTTAGGCCTAACGGCGAGGCAGTGTTTGAGCCATTGTTCGTAATTCGCATCTGTAACCTGCGCACAGTACCAGGTGGAACATCGCCAAATGTAAAATTCTGGCCTGGAACGTATTCGACCCATCCTGAGCCATCAGGCTTCTCAAACTCGAAACGTGCATTAGGTGTGCTACCGGTCGCCCCGAAGACATCGAGCAGCTTAGTACCTCCGTTGGTGGAAACTCTGAGGAAGACAGCATGGTTGCCTGGTGCGAGAGGATTGTAGGAAATACCTACTGTTTGGCGACTATTGGCGGGGATTGTGCTTGGCAAGTTTGAGAAGCTGAACTGCGCAACTTGCTTCCTGCCGTCACCAGTGTCGATCGCTTCAATCCATGGACCCGTTTCTGAGACGATTGAAAATTGGATGTTGTTCACGACAACAGCAGTGTCACCATTGTTGTTGAAGAACGCACTCTTCTGTACCTCTCCAGCGCCCACGGTCGAATTGAAGGACACAGTAATCGGTTGTATGCTGAACAAGGCTGCAGCGGAGTTGGAAGTCCCACTCAAGGTAACTGGTGTGCTTGATGACGAGCCAGCAGCCGCATTGGAGGTTGTGATAACCACGTCGCTCGAAAGAGGTCCGACAGCTCTCGGCGTGAATCGGGTCTGGAACGAGAACTTCTGGCCCGCAGTGAGAACTAATGGCAAAGCCGGTAGACTTTCTTTGACGAGTGCAAAGTTAACACCTGTGAGGTTGAAGGCGTTGACCGTAGCTCCTACGTTGGCAGTGCAAGTGACTGGAAGCGCCTCCGATGTACCATTAACCGAGGTCTTTGCGAAGTTGATGGGTCCCGTGCAATTGAGTGGAAGATTAACGGGGGAGCCAAAAGCGTACAGTGCACCTGTCGTGCCTATGAAGGCTTTGCCGTCACCAAAGCCTGGACGAGCAAATTTTCCGGGGTTGTTGAAGTTGAAAGCTCGCAGCAGTTTCAGTGCACTACCATCGCTCGGAGGTGCAGCTTCATAGATACGAAGTTTAGGGCCTTCGACGTCTGTCATCCAGTACAGTCCGGTTCCTTCACGGCCATCAAGTGATGTAGTCGCACCGTGGCCGACACCGATGGCTTGAGCATTTTTCTCTGCAGCTGTGGTAACCTCAGTGACAGCTCCATCTCCGTTAGAGTTGCAACTCCACTGGAAGACTCGGGTCTGGTAATTGATAACGTTGACGTAGATATACTTGCCAATCGGCATCACTCCGACGGCGGAATAGACGGAGTTCTCATGCTGATACACAAATATGGCATCATCCAGTCTGTCAGCACCTTGCTGGTAGCCACCTAGATCGTCGGCGTTCAAAAAATATGTCTTTCCTGATTTTCCGGTAACCACGCCCACACGGCGCGCATTTGGGCAAGAAAACTCTGATGGCAGTAATTGAAAAGGTGTGGTGCCGAGATCTTTGTCTGCTCCGTCCAGCTGCACCTTCTCCCAAGGCATAAAAAAGTCGACGGGCGATATAGTACCATCGCTGTTGAGGTTCATATGGACCACTGCTTCTTCAAGAGCCGAGGGTACGTTCGGTCCTGAAACAGGGTGGCCAGTTGCAGGCAGCTGAGAAGCCCAGCCGTTTCCGGTTGAGAAGAACATACTGCTGACACCATCGTACGCCAGCCCGCCACCACTCATCCAGATACCACCTCCAGCGACTGTATTTGGCTCGAGACCTCCTCTGTTGGTGGCTTTTAGTAGATTGCTCTCTGAACATCGGACCTAACTGCAAACTTACTGCATGGCAAAGGCCTCCGCAACGGCACCTGTGGACTTGTGAAATCCAACGATTGCGCCAGTGTAATTGTACTGAATGCAGTGCGACGCCCAACCAGTGTAGATATAGTCTCCAACCTGCAGCAGCGCAGGCCTCTGGTGATGATCACCAGCGACCAGCCATCTGTTTTTGTTGTTACGGAAAGGCGTCTGATGCACTAGAGTCGGAAAGTTGGGTGCTTCAGACAGATCTTCTGTGCTGACAGCGTGAAAGTAGTAACGGCCATTCTGGCGACCAGGCGCATTATTGAGCCCAAAGTTACCGCCTTGAAACTACAACCGCTATTAGTAACATCGAGAGTTGCAATTCCACCTGTGTGCTTACTTCATCCGAGTACGTTTTTGAGGTTAGATACCACAAACCAGTCGCAGGATCGATGACACCAGTCGCAGTGACACCAATAGCAGGATAGATGTCGTTGCAGCCTGTTCAATATAAGCTCTCGAGATCCTCAAAGATTAGCAGGATAAACTCACCGCCTAGATCTGTTCCCATGAAAGGTACGCCGATATTTCGCGACTTCACCACATCTCCCGTCTTGGCGTTGATCTTGTAGAGATTGTTCTGCGTTGTCGCTACATACACATACTGAATGCCTTTACACCGGAAAAGAACAATTAGTAACTATGAACAAATCTCATGGACAAAATTCCTTTTTCACCAGTTTGCCAAACAAGAGGTGGTTCGACCCGAGGAAGGAAAGTACTTACCGTCACTAGTTGTGTAGGTCAAGGGTTGCGAGAGCACCTGCTCTGCGCCGATTCCATTAAAATTACCGGGGAGCTTAGCTGTCCATATGTTGCCGAAGTCTGCGCTGGATATTGTTTGCGGATCGAGGTTGTGCGTGCTTTCGTAGCCAGCTCTGGAGCTGTCACCTCCCCATGTGATAGTATCAGTCTTGCCTAGAGAAAGAGTGAGATTAGGTAACGACAGAAGTGCAAGGCACGCTGATAGCTTAGAAAAGAGTGAAATGGCCATAATGCCAGGTGTTGGAGACGACGCCGCCAAGGTGCGACTGTTGAGGGGATATCTTCACCTTTGACTGTGTCGCAGCAGAAGAATGTTCTTCCAAGTTGGCGCAGCTGTCGTTCGACGCCTCTTCAGCTATGAATCTGGCTAGCCATGGCAGGCTGCTCAAGCCACCCGGTGAAAGTGCAGCAAGAATCAGTCTATCGACATTTTTAGCCTCAAAACGTGCCATTAACGTCATCGGTGTGCCCGGTCTCAGGCTAGGATCATCTCTGATTTGCTCGGATTTATCCTTACTGCGTCTAAACATTTGTCTAACAATGTGTCTGGAGCTCTAGAGCCTTGGCCGGAGACTGAATAGAAGGGCAAGTGATCGCGCTTTTGCCGAAGACGGAGAACAGACTAGGTACTGAGCAGCAAAACCGATGGAAGCGGTACTGAGCAAAGTTCTGATTAGTTGCATCTGCTGAAGGTACACCGCCAACACAGCGCCCAGATACCGCACAACGCTCTGGTCCAGATTTGTCAGGAGACTACTGAGTGGAAATCAACAGATGTCAGCCAAATCTTGACAAGCGTGTCAAGCCAGTCGCACATGAGTGAAGGTTGCAGGTTTGATCTGAGCCGGGCGATAGCTTCCAGGCCTGCCATGGCAATTGTCATGCAATCACGATCGTGCAAGATCTGTGTGGTGTCCGAAAAGTTCTTTCAGGCAAGCTGCTGAAAAAAACACAATTCCCAGACACCGGATCTACGCCTCTGTCGATAACAACACAAGCGATGGAAAGTCTCCAATTGTGGCTGACTGCGGCATCCCGATAGGGCTACGCATTCGAGGTGTGAGAGCCATGTCGTTGGACCGGTCGATTTCAGTTCGAGGCTAAGCTCCAAGACTAGGGCAGACCAGCCTCGTTGTTCCTGAGCTAAAACATGAGAACTTTGGGTCTCATTGAAACCTTAACTCAAAGTGAAAAAGCAGAGCTTGGCAGCGGCGCCATCGTCAATGGTCAATAACGAGCTGCAGGCTTGCAAGAGGTGCCTGCAATGTGAGTGGCCAGCGATCTGTACCTGAGGCGGACCAGAAGTCAACACTTCGATAGTCCTCATGCGGATCCCGTAGAACATACCTACATACCTGCATACTTACTCGCCCTGCAGATTCGAAAGTGCAGTACTCCATATGCGGGGTTGCAGACAGAACACGGGGTGCTGATGACCCTACCATTGGTATCAGGCAGCACATTTGTTACGCATCGACATCTTGGAAACTACTCAATGCTTCTGTGGCATATCTCTAGCGAAACGCAGGCGTAAATAGGCGCTTGACAAGACGGCTGACAGTACGAGGCTGGACACGGTTGACAATCTGTTGGCGGCATGTTTTGTGTGGTATTGCAAAGGCTAGACGGTCGAGGCCTTGACGGACAGCTGAGAGCGTCCAACTGTCTCGGTACCTTGCGATAAGTAGTGTCCGGATCGAGCCGCCGCGTTATCGACGTCGCCAAAATTGGTAACCAACTATCGTCGCGCTCAACCTTTCAGGTCCGCGAAGGTCGAAAGGGGTAGATGTGGGTACCAGTCCTGACAAGGTTAGACCAAAAGCAACAGCTCCGTCTATTCTTCATGCTAAGCCCTTTATGGTTATCGTTCGTGTTGACAAGACCATTGTGCCCTGATGGTAAACAAAGTCACGTCGGAACATAAAACGATACAGTTTTCTGTGATTGGAAAGCTATGACAACTAAATTGTTGATCATCAGCAACTGAAGTCGCAGGCAAAGTCAAGGTCCTGTGCCTGGAAACAGTAAAAGGTTACCAAAAGTGGTAATGAGCGCTTTTCATGTAGGTAACCGCAGTGCATTGTTTCCTGTCCACCAAACAATCACTCGAACGTTCCATGAGCAACGAAGATATATCTCTGTGTGACCGTTGTGTGAAGATCTTGCTCATATCTGGATTTGAGACACGCACAGCGCATTAATTGCAGGAAAAGACACTGCCACATCCGGCATTTCAATTTGGAGGCGCATCATTCACTCAGCCATAAGCCTTTAAACTCCTAAGATGAGCCCATCATTATAATCGAGTTCCATGGTCATTTCTTCCATCAGGTCAGCCTCTCAAATCGTTAACACACGATGAGATTACCGCCGTCTATTCGCGACTGAGCATGCTTTTCAGAAGGCGCGCTTGGCAGGCGTCATTTTGTGGAAGGAATTAGAGTACATGCCATTTGGAGAGTCCGGTTTGCTATGGCATGAGTGTGAGCAATGAATACGAATCCGATGTTAGCTCCGCGTGGCTGAAAGGGTGGAGACGAAGAGAGACAGCGCCATTGTGCAACACATCCCGAGGCAAAAGACGAGAGTGCACGTGGCTCTAACACAGGTAGAAATTGCTTCCTTGGCTCTCGCGCTCTTTCAGTCTAAACACTAGGTGTGGATGCAATTATTCTGTATTGTTCTTCTGCTCAAGTGATCACGTTTTTTGAGAACAAGAAAGATCAAGCGGCCTGAGTTTCAAGTCGTGAAATCCGCACATTGCTTCTTGGATGCTTTTTGAACATGAAAGAAAAGGCGTCGGTACTTATTTAACAGAAAGGCTTAAAGTGCATCTTGTACCTCTTAAACAGAGCAAAAGCAGGAGAAGACATCTAATCCAAGCCCCAGGACGCACAGCGAGTGACTCGTGCGTTTGGTAACCCTAATTTAAACAACACGGAATCGTATCACATGGCACTGCCTGAGCACGTGATCATCCTTGAAGTTCTCCTCAGGAAGCGGGAAAGTACATCACACATGTTGTACCATATTGAGTTGGTGGAAAAATGAAGCACACGCCATCAGGTCTTTATCCACACTTTTGGCAATGACGCTCAGGTCTATGAAGTCCCTGCGGAACGCGAGGAAGCGCCGTCCTCGCTTGGTATTCACATTCAAGTACAAGTGGTGAGCTTCTTAAGATGATAACGAAAGCGCTTCAGGTCAAGAACAGCACAGCTTATACCTTGGAACCAGAGGGGCACGTGATACAAATAAACAACAGGGTATATTACAAACACCACTGCGAACATCACTACATTTGACAGGCCTGCACCCCAGCCTGCCGACTCTTTACCCTTTTCAAGCCCCAAAATTCATCTTCAGTGCAATTGTTGGCTCACCATCGTCCTCCTTCCTCACCTCCTTCTTAGGACCCTGTCCACTCTTCAGCACGCCCTGCAAGAAATCCCTCTGCTCGGCGCTCAACCCCGCAACAACACTTTTGAACGCCTCTTGGTCGGTCTGCGCAAGTTCCAACAACCTGCCCGCCGTCTCTTGGCTCGTACTCTCGTCATGCCTCACCCGAGCCAGGAGCGCGGGTATGATGATCTTTGCTGCGAGTTGACGCTGCTCAGGTTTGGGAAGCGTGGAGATGAATGTCACTAGGGTCTGAACGAGAAGTGTGCGGGACTCTTCGAGACCCTCGACGTCCGAGGGATTAGCTAGGAAAGAAAGAACCTGGGGCAGGATAAAGGTTGCAATGCTGGTTTCTACAGCGGTTTTCTTGGGAAGAAGGAGCAGAGAGCGGCAACAGCCGACCGCAACCTTCGAGGTGGTGACGGTGCCAAGGCAGTCGAAGAGGTTATCTACGAAGACCTTGATGAGCGGATCGTTGGGCGCGAAAGCAGATGCTGCAGAGCTGACGAGGATCGTGGTTGCAAGGATGATGTTCTTTTCGCAGGCTAGCGCTGCATCAAACTCTCGCTGCTGGGCGTGCCTCATGATAGTCAAGAAGCGTGTCAGTGTCGCGCGTAATTGTTTGCCGGTGTCGTCGGTAGCTTCGGCATCGCGGGTCAGGCTTGTGATAAAACGCTTGAAGATGGGTAGTGACTGCGGCACCACCGTCGCTTGGCAGGCTCCAGTACCAAAGATAGTGGCGAAGATATGCAATATGCATGCATGCAAATCAGCCTTAATGATGGAAGGAAATACCTGAGCGGCATCCACCAGCGCGGACAATGCAGTTGTTAGAAGAGCAACAGCTTCCTCGTTCAGCTCATGACGGGCTTTTGAGCTACTGTCTTCCAGGCCAGGGACCAGACCGGACAGGACGAGCACCATGATCTTCGTAAGCTCGAACAGCTGGTCGATATCCTCGGAAAGATGGTCATCACCAGGCGCGCCTCTGTCTCTGCGAGCAGACGGGTGTCCGAGGCACAGATTTCGAGCAATCTCTACAATGACAGTTTGAACCGTGAGACCCTCGGTAAGGACCAGTCGATCCAGCATGTCCATCGTCTCAGAGAAGATGACTTCTTGGTAAATAGCTTGACCAGAGACTGAAGGTCGCAAAATCTTCTTCAAGGCTTGCAAAATCTCTAGGATTTGCTCCTTTGACGCCTGCAGATCACCCGGGCGTCCTGCGAGAGCCTCGAACGCAAGACCAAACAGAACAAAGAAGAAGGCTACAGGCTCATCTCGGTAATTGATATGATCTGCTTTGGATGGTGTCTGTGATTCGGAGAATTCCGTCTTGCCATCGAGGGCGTCGAAGACGAATTCGCTGTCCTCGTCGATTAAGCTGGCAATTGCATCAACAAGGTTGAGCCAAGATTCTTGATAGAATTTCAAGAGAGTCTCGCGATTGAGTGCAGCGTATATTGTGTCGAGGCTGCCTGACAAAGAGGCCGCACCCATCGAAGATGAGATGTCAGGCTCGAACCTCAATCTAGCGTACTCTCGCAATGATGCAAGCCACAGAGGTGTGAGCTTGGCAATGTGCGGTCGCAGAACATCGACGAGATAAGTCTGCTCATTGCTAGCGATTTGGAGCTCTGCCCATGCGGAAAAGACAGACATCTTCACCATTACCGCCGCGTTTGAGCTGAGCCCTCGCAGGTCGCCGATGGCTGCTGCCTCAGTCTCACCTACATATTGATCAGTAATCGAAGTAGGCATACGCGAATGAAACTTACTCGAAAAGTTCTCGAGCGCCGTGATGAGAAGCTTCAGAATGCGACCCATGCGGTCCACATCTGTCACGATGCCTGTCGCAATGAACGTCGCGCACACATTGATAGCCTCCGCCGCCAGCTCTGGCGATGAATCGGCTGCAAACGCTGGGGTCAGTGCTGAGCCAATCTGCGCTTGATACTGTTCAAGTAGCGTCACTTCCGCAAAATCGGGATCTGGTGTCTTGCCGAAAAGCTGGTGTACATGTTAGATTCTGCCCGGATCAGAGAACATTGTGTGTCTTGCCTTCAACACTTGATCGATGATCTTCAAACCACGAATACGAAGTTCAACCACTCCAGCAGTCGATGCGGAGAAGGCGATGCGCACGACATCGGCAACTCTATGTTGCAAGGCGAGCACACAGGGCGACTCTTCCCTAAAGGCAGCCTCCTTGCTCACCATGGCCACCAGCTCACTCAAAAGGTCCATGCCAATGGTTCGCACCTGCCACTTCAACAATTCCTGACTGGTTTGCCCGGCTTGGCCAACCTCCGCGCCTGGTGCGTTCGCCGCGGCCGCAAAACCAGCAACCTCTTCATCCTGTAGATCTGCGGCCCCTGCCTTGGGCTTAGTTTCAATCACTTCCTGTGTGTCGACTTTCTTTGTCTTAGTGAGTACCGAGTGACATCGCTGCACCCACGCCGCCGTGTCGGAAAGGCCTGTCTGGTGGAGCCAGTTCCGCAAAATATTTCTAACCACTTCGTGGTCTGGCTGTCGGTCGAGAACGTGCCAGAGCGCATCCTCTAGCCCAGGGTTACCCGTGCGGATGATTTCCTCGGCGTTGCGTCTCATGAGATTGTGCAAGCCATCGATGGCCATATCTCGGATCTGGGTAGACGGACTTTCAAGTGATCGTTGGAGGTGCTTTACGTAGTCCACAAAGCGCATGTGGCCAGGCGCGTAAAGCGATACATGTTCTTGACAACGAAGCGCTTCGATTCGAACCAACTCATCTGGCTCCTTCTCGAACAGACTGATCAGCGTCATGATCATATCTCGTGCTTTAGCCATCTCCTGCAGATCTGGTCCGAGAACATTGATTGTGCTGTCTATGCATCGCGCAATGGTGGCTGGGGTAGGAAGATCGATTTCGATGTTTGACGACGCGAGCGATGCAGACTCCTCGTTATGCGAGTCTGCAGCGTACAATTGTGCAAGCATACCAAGTGTACCCGTGACATGACTGGAGAATGACAATCCAGCAGAATCTGCCACCCGAGACAGGCTGTCGATTGCCGTGAAGTGTACGATAGGATGAGGATCGTTGCCCAAAGACATGAGTATGCCAAGAATATTCTTGAGATGGTAGCTTGCTGCCATGCCACCAAGCTGCGAGAGAATGCAGCCCAGCGCGTAGGCATAGCCCGAACGAGCAAACGGCTCACGATTTGCGACGATCTGATCAACGAGGTAGTTGACTTCGTTGCCAGTAAGAGCGTTGCCTGAACTGCTGCAAAGCCTGCCCAGTGCCTCTCCAGCTAGCCGGCGAATGAACGGATCAGGAAGTATGACGAAGACCTAGATACGTTAAAGATTGACAGATCATAAAGTGTGAGACACTTACATGCAGAAGCTCTTGCATGACCTTCTCAACCGCTGTACCCCTCAAGCTGCCGGACGCTGAGCGCGTCTCCTTGACAGCCACCTTGAGCACGGATAGGAGTCCGTACGCGATGTTGACCATCATCGCACTCTTTCTGTGGATGTCACGTTGGAGATTGCCGGCAGAGAGGAACGAAGTTATTTGCTCAAGGATGCTCTCTTGAATCTTGGGGGTTTGCAAAGGCAAGCAGATGGCGAAAAGCTGCAGAGCTGAATTAACAACCTCGGTTGCTGGTGGATCTGGGAGATCAGAGCTGGTGGGCGACGATTTGTTGTACAACGAAATCGAATCATGTTCGACTGCACCACATATAGGGGAAAAGAGCTAGCCTTTGTAAGTTGTAAAGTATGAACCATGGTCATATTGTCACTCACTGTGCGATCGATAATGGCTTCCGAGCCATGTCTCACCAACCAGTGGTGGCCAGTACTAATCTCATGTTCTCCTGGCAGAGCCTTTATGTCGAATCCGCGCACAAGGCCGGTGACGCCGAACCCATGATTATCGGCCACCTCCCAGATACTTTCAAAAGAGCCTGCAGCACTTGCGATGGCGGTACTGAAAGAGCTAGTAGTGTAGTTGTCCGGGTCCGCGAAGTTGGCGACAGCAAAAGACAGTAGATTTGTCTGAAGCAAAACCTCATTGCTGCTTGCGGGTGTGAGATCTACAAGCTTGGTGTAGCACTGCAATACGCGCCTCCGAACCATGAGATCAAAGTCGTGCAATTGAAGGGCAGGCGAGAGTCGCTGAGCAATGTCGTCTGTAGTCTTCTTCGCTGGCAATGTATTCAAGAACATGGTCGTGTTCTGAAGCATCGCAGCCAAGCGTTTTGTAACATCCAACGTCAACAGTCTGCTGTTGAACTCTAAGAAGGTTGATATAGAGCCAAGAGCACATTCTCGCACATGTGATAGATAGCTGAGTTCAAACACATTCCTCTGCACCATGTTGTCCTTGTTCAAAGGCTTTGGCAATGCGTTTTTCCACAGCAAAAGTAACTGTGACAGGTGAATCTTGACGAAGTTTGGGCCAAGAGTCATGAGCCCTCCGATCAAGATCCACGCAACTTGAACTTGGGTAGCTGAGACTCTGACATCGGAGTTACCTGCCGACTTCAACAACGTTGTTGCTTGGGATAAAACCCGTGAGTTGACATCCACTGAACCATGCAATGGCTGGGATGTGGACGTGCTCAACACTGCGGAGAGACCATTTGCAAGGCCTATACACTTTCTTGGTGATTGTCGTCCTGTGCCCAGCAAGCCGAGCTCTCGATTGACGCTGTTCATACATATCGTCACCGACGGCAGGAGCTGAAGAGGGCACGCGAGAACGAAAGATCGCAAGCAAGACGAAGCGTGTACTTGTACGCTGTAGCTTGGGTGTTGCAAGACCTGAACGAGAGCATCGCGACAGGAATCAGCGATGACGTTGGAGGCAGATCCCAGGCTATCAAATAGACCTGACAATGTGCTTAGCGCTCCGATGAGCGTTTGCTTTGACGGCTCTGGTCGCTCTTTCAAGCTCTGCGGATAGTCTTTCACAACCTCGTTAACAAGAAACCTCGCAGCATTGAGCTGTCCGGATTCTCCAAGCATCTCTTGGGCAACCACCGTTTCCAGGATGACAGCGACATATTTCCGAGCGCTGAGCGTGCGGTATCGGTTTTGCGTGATGATGCTGTTGCTGAGGATGTCGGTAAATAGACTA
This sequence comes from Stagonosporopsis cucurbitacearum, assembly GCA_016920805.1. Classification (NCBI taxonomy): domain Eukaryota; kingdom Fungi; phylum Ascomycota; class Dothideomycetes; order Pleosporales; family Didymellaceae; genus Stagonosporopsis; species Stagonosporopsis cucurbitacearum. The sequence continues at coordinate 1,512,637 of JAFEKD010000020.1, read as the reverse complement.
AGTGCAATCTCATTGTACTTTGATTCAATGATCTGTTCTCCGAGGCCACGCAGCACCTTCATATAACAGACCGCAATTCCAGCTCTTGCTCGATGACTAGTCGAGCCTCGACAGTAGTGTGCGGAAAGCAGCTTAAGAATGGCTGATATCGTGAATGTGATCTTCGCAGCTGACTTCTTGGGCGCGGGTGACTCGGGGCGATCCATTGCGTCGTCGTCAGCACCATCGATGGTAGACATTCGCTTGTTCTTCTTTTTGGTAGTGCCTGTGCCGACTCGCGTTATGCCCATGACTGGGTCTTCTGCAGCCGCTGTCTCGGAGTAGTTCTTTACCAACGCGGCAGAAATAGCTGAAGCTGCAGCATGCCGGAGCGTGGCTGAGCTGCTGTCGATGGCTTTCCATGCTGCTGTTTGTAGCTTGTCGAAGTCGGTAGCGTTGTCGAAAAGGTTGGTGTACTTGACAAGCTGTTCAAGACAGAAACACGCGCTTGATTGTACTAGGAGTGATTTGTCGCCCGAGGCAGCATTTCGAGCCTGCTTCCACGCATCTCGCGCAACACTCTCCTCTGCTGAGGGCGCAGTGCCTTTGAAGATTTTGCCTACTGCCTTGAAGATCGTCGCTCTCAGCCCAGTGTAGTTCTGCGCGAATTTGACGAGACGTAACAGAGACATGACAGCGACTGGAGCTAGGTTCTGAGCGCTATCTCCTGCAGCCTCGAATATGCAGCCCAAGCAATGCGCCGCCGCGTGCTTGGCTTTGACATCCTTTTCGCTCTTGCCTGCTCCGTTGAGAATGCTATTACATTCATTGATTGACTCAAACAGGAGCTTGCGATCTCCTTTGCCAAAGATGCCAGCGAATGCTCGTCCCAGGTTGTTTCGGATTACTCGCGTGGGCGCGGGGGAGGCCAGATTGATGACCTGGAACAGCTCCTTCTTGATGTATATCTGATGCGCCGAAGCGCCATCAGCATCCAGCGAGTCGACATGGCGCGCGAGATCGGACGTGAAGGTCAGGAGGTAGAGGTCCTGCTGTTCGGTGGGGAGCGCGTGAAGCTTCTTGACGTCGAGCTCCGGGTTCGAGGGGTCCTCCCTAGCAGGCTGGTCGTCGGACGCCGCCATTGGTGCTATCGAAGACTCGCGACCTGTCTGTGTGTCGTGATGGTGTAGCTAAGGACAACTCGCGCGCATGGCGGGGGGAGCTTGCTTGTCAGGTGTGGAGAGGTGGAGCTGCGGCCATGTTGCGGAGCTCGGGAGTGCTCCTTGGCGGTGAGGGTCGCCATCTCGACTTTTGTTCCAGACCACTTCACGCTTCGGCGTTACATGTCAGTCAAGTCCAATGGCAGCACCATTTGCTCGCGCAATTCGCGCATCCACGCAATGCGCCTGCCGTGGGGTTTCAAGACCACAAAAAGTGCAGGTGCGGTGCTTAAGTAGCACTCCAAGCTACCTCTCAGGCCACTCGTAAGCGACCCTCGATGTTGGCGAAATCAATGTCCTGACGTGTGTTTTAGAAAGTGGGCGACCATCAAGCATGACAAGGCCAAGAACGATGCCGGCAAGAGCAAGCAGCGCTCTCTCATGACCCGCGACATCACCAATGCCGTGAAGCTCGGCGGGCCCAATCCTGAACTGAACCCTCGTCTCCACCTCGCCATTTCCACCGCGAAGAAGAGCGCCGTACCGAAAGCCTCGATTGAAGCCGCTATAGCACGTGGTCAAGGTCTCTCTACCACCGGCGCAGCACTTGAAAACCTGACACTGGAAGCCATTCTGCCTCCCTCAATCGCCACGATCATAGAATGCCAGACCGACAACAAGCTGCGTGCACTGGCAGAGCTGAGGCTGATTGTGAAAGAAGCAGGCGGTCAAGTCTCCACAGTTGGTTTCTTGTTTGAGAAGAAGGGGCGGATAATACTCGCGAAGAAGGATGGCGTTGGTGCCGATGAGGTGCTCGAGCCTGCGCTTGACGCGGGTGCGCTAGATGTGCTCGAGGACGAGGAAGGCCGCGTTGTACTGTTTACCGAACCGGCGCAGACTAACAAGATTGCCGACCTGCTGGTAAAGGAGCACGGGCTGGAGATCGAAGAGAGCGAGATCATCTACGACCCGAACGAGGACACAAAGGTGCCGTTGGATGACGAGGGCGCTGCGAAAGAATTGAGTGAGCGCTTCCTGGACAAGTTGCAAGACGTGCAGGGGATACAGGGTGTATACACAAACTGGAGCAAAGGAGCGATATCCGATGAAATTTGGGAGGACCTGTCGAGCAAGACCAACGTCTGAGACATTTCCAAACTCAGCGCATATAGATGTATAACACAACACTGTACAATAATGTACATGTCGGCGACAAAGCGCCTTTACCAGAACGCCTTCCATGCATTGCCTGCCCGTCGCGCGGTGACTAAACAGCCTGCACTCACCACCACACCACAATCCGCGCATGCGCACCAAATAGTTCTCAATCCACCATCCTACTAATCCTTGCTAGCCCGCATAGCAGCCATTCTCCTCTCCTCCTCCTCCCTCCTCCTCTTGTTCTCCAAATTCCTCGCCTTCAGTCTCTCCAACTCCTTTGCAATCTCCTCCCGCTCGTACGGAATGCGATGGGTCTGCTCCGGCTTCGGCCAAAAGTCCGGCACCGAGAACTTGCCGTCCAGATTTGTGCCGAAGTAATACATGATGCTGATTGGGAAGAGAATGTACATGCCAAACTGCGCGGATCGGATTAGGAAAGCTCGCGAAACGGTGAAGGTGGTGGGGGGAACATACTTTGGCAACTTCAAGGTTAGGGCCGCCCATTTTGGTAGGAGGAGGGGCTCAGGTGCGTTGCGTGTAGGGCGCGAGAGTGGTGGATTGGTGGTGGAGTAATGAGGTCGAAGATCTTTGTGGAGATTGTTCGCGCGAAAGTTGGAGATTGTGAGATAAGATCGATAAGCTCAGATGTGCCGCATCTTCACATGCAAGACTTCACGTCTGCTTCTTCCCCTTCTTGGTTCCATGTTCAGCACAATACGCAGACTTGACATGAATTGATTCCTACCTGGCTACTATACTTCGTACTCACATCACTGCAAGAGCCATGGCGCTCGCGACAGTCTCCCCTGGGTGTAGGGCTGCGTCGGCTATCAACCGCTGATCAGCACTCCACTCCGCATCTGAATGAGCCTCGGCTCACTGTACTGACATCCACGCACGACTCTCCAAGCACCTCAAAACCTCTGACAACCGGCAGAATTTCAGTGGTATTCTCCATCTTATCCTAAATTACTCACGTCCCATACCACACAGCACCATCACCATGTCCGAACCCGACATCCTCGTCGAGTACAAAGGCAAGGTCGCCGTCATCACGCTCAACGTGCCCAAGAAACTCAACGCCCTCAATGGCGACCTGTACTACCAGCTGGCACGCGCCATGCACGAAGTCGCCAGCCACGACGAAGTCTTCATCACCGTCCTGACAGGCAAAGGTCGTTTCTTCTCCGCGTACGTCTCCAATTCCATTCCCACTTTCCATCTGCTCTCACCCAGACACCCACCCACACCCACGCCCACACACACTGACTTTCCTCTCCAGCGGCGCAGATGTAACCTTCGGCTCCGCCATAAAATCCCCCACCGACATCGACGACCGCCAAATGTGGCTCAAAAACTTCGTCTCAAACAACCTCCACATCACCCACGCCTTCTACACACACCCCAAAATCCTCGTCACGGCCCTAAACGGCCCCGCCGTCGGCCTCTCCGCAGCGCTCATCGCCTTCTCAGACTTCATCTACGCGGCGCCACACGCCTACGTGCTCACGCCGTTCAGCTCGCTGGGGCTGGTGGCCGAGGGCAACGCCTCGTTCGCATTCGTCAAGAGGCTGGGTATCAGCAAGGCGAACGAGGCGCTGATCATGTCGAAGCGTATTAGCTGTGAGGAGCTGGTGCAGACGGGGTTTGTGAATAAGGTTGTTGATGTGGGGAAAAAAGAGGGCCCGGAGTTTCTGGCTGAGGTGCTGAGGGAGGTGGATGATAGGCTTGGTGATCATCTTAATGGGGAGAGTTTGTTGCTTATTAAGAAGCTGATTCGGAAGCCGGATATGGATGCGTTGGATCGGCAGGGGGTGGAGGAGGTGTTTGGTGGGTTGGGTCGGTTTTTGAAGGGGATCCCGCAGGAGGAGTTTAGGCGGTTGGCGAGTGGGGAGAAGAAGCATAAGTTGTGAGAGATAGATGGGTTGTTGCGGGTGTGATCAGTTTAGTTGCATGTAGACACCGTTTCTCCCACTGTTGGCTTCCTCAACTTTGTTCATTCCTCGATTTTCTTGACTCGATTGCGCGCGTGAGAGAATCCCCACCCCCAGCTCCTCAAACCACCTACCCCAAACTAACCCCCTCCGTAGCCAACAACTCCCCACCCAGCGCCTCCCCCTGCCCCTGCGTCGCCCCCGCAGTGCCATGACCAACACCCAACCTCTGCATCTCCGCGAGCGGAGGCAGCGGCGGCGGCGGCAGTAATCTCCCCGCATCATCCTTCTTCTTCTGCTCCTCCTTGGCCTCATGCTTGCGCGACGAATTAACCTGCAGCAGCAAGATAACCATGGTCGCCATGGCTGCAATTCCCATTGCGATTCTGCGCGTTAGCACCCAGCGGAGACCTTCTACCTCGGAACGTGCGTCGGAGTTGAGCTTGATTGTGATTTGGTAGTTGAGTTCTTGGATCTGGGGGGGTGGTTAGTATAGTACAGCAGAGCACAGCACCAAACCCAATACCACCACCACCGCGCAGCCCACTTCAGAATAAAGAGAAGAAGAAGAAAAAACATACTTTTGTCTCCATACTCCTCTGCTCCTGCCTAACAGCCATCTTCCGATCATCAAACAACCCCTTCAAATCATCCTTAACAGTCCCCGTCTCCTGCCCCAACTTCTGCCCCAAAATATCAACCTCATGCTGCAACTGATCCCGCTCCGTACGCATCCGCTCCACAGCCGAGCGCCGAGAATTCCCAACCTCGGTCCTGAGCTCCGCACACGCGGCGCGAAACAAATACGTCTCGTTCTCGACGTTGCTCTTGGATACCAGGCCCTGGCGGGCAAGTAGCATGTTCTCGATTAGGATCCCGCGGACGGCTTTCATGAGGGATATTGATTGGGCTTCGGTGTAGGCGCTTTTTGTTAGCTGCTGTACTAGGCCGTAGGTGTCGAAGTGGTGGACGTAGGGGGGCGTCTTGAGGTGTGGTGGCTTGTGTGCCTCGTCCGCGGGGCCGGGCATGTGCAGGACCGAGTCGAGGGGTTTTGAGTCGCCGGTCTTTGGGGGCGCAGGGGGTGTGTACGCTGGCGGGGTGTCTGTGGTGGTTGTGGGGGAGGGGCTGGGCGCGGAGGAAGGAGTGCTGGGTGTTGCGGTTGCGAAGTGGCCCTCGTCGGGCTCTTCGTCTTCTTCCTCGACATGCTGGAAGGGCTCGTGGGGCGTCTTGGGCGGGACCGGGTCGTTATTTTGTGCGAGTTGTTCGCGCAGGTGCGGGGCGGGCTCGTGGGCTTTGCCGTAGCGCTGGATGGGGGCTTCGACGCTGCGGTATGACGTTGTGGAAACAGTGCGCTTTGGTTGGGGCGCATTGGCGCGAGGGCCAGGGCGAGCGCGTATTCGAGGTGCGTTTTGGGGCTTCCATAGCATGGGCCAGAGGAATGGCAGTCTCGGTGCGGCCATATTGGTGAGATTTGCGAGTGTGGAGGTTTAGACGTCGTGTAGAGCTGTCATGTTGAATTGTATTGTGCCAAGGCTGGACAGGGATAACTTGACCACAATCGGAGAACACATCACGACGGATAGACACGGGAAGCTGTTATAGGGCTGAGGGGGGCCCACATCCACGTGCTCGATAGCAAGACGCACGTGAATTTCGGAAAGTCTGGTGTTCGCGATATACACGCCAAGTGCTTGAGCATAGGTTTGTGTTGTAGATATACAGCGTCCAATATTCATACCAGTTCATGTTATCTTCTCTCATACATGACCTTCCAACAAGCAAAACTTTTGAATGTGTTCAATCATGCCCTGAACACCTCGCGATGCATCCTGATAACAGCTCCGTAAACGACAAACTTTTGTGGGTAATGATAGGTGGGGGTATATGTAAATGTGACATCCCAACTCCAGACTGCAATGGCGACCCTGCAAATGCATGAAACAAGATCACTGGTCGTGAGAGGAGCTACTAACCGAGCTACGACTAGTACCTTCTGTGATGAATGTAGCAATGCTGGAGCGCTGGAATGGCGATGCGATGCCATTCTGGTCGCGGAGAGGTGGGCTGGAGAGGCCCTGACTTGCGCCGCTGGGCGATGCTGGAGAGGAGGTAGGCTGTTGATCGCTAATACCGCCGCTATAACGTTCACGCAGACGCTTGATCTCGCGGAGACGGTTGCGCCAGGACGAGATCTGTTCGCCACCCTCTCGCTGGAACCAGACATCTGAGAAGACACAGGCATTGATGGCGATAAGGCGGCAGTAGGCAGCTATATGTCTGCCACCGAGAATCTTGGGCTCGGCGGCGGGAGAGACGTCGGGAAATCCAGGTTTTGTAACAACCTGCACTTTATAATAGCGGTTCTTCCCCTCCGGGTCAGAGTCAATGCGGCGATCAACGAAGCTAGCTCGAGATTCTGGCGAGATGACAATGTGTACATAGTTGAAGGCGCCCGGGAAGGTATCGAAGTTGTAGGGAAGTCCAGAGTCGTTGAAAATGATGTTGACAAAGTCATTGCCAATGTGGCGTTTCTTATTAGGGTAGGTCATGTCATCGTTGGGGTCTGTTGGCATCATTGTGGTAATGTGGTATACCAGCTCCAAGCACCGGTCACGCCACACATAGGTGAACTCTCCATCGGCATCACCACGAGTGTCCAGTCCACCGGTATTGAACTTGGCACCTTTGAGGCGAGCCAACGTCCCAAGACCTTTGACGAACGAGGTGTAAGCAGGGGACCCAATATCGTTCATGAAAATGTCACGCTCTTGAGTCTGACCTTGGCCGATGTAGATGACGCCAACTTTGTGACTGTCGACAGTCGCGGTTCTGTCGAATGTGGCAATTGCACGGCGTGTCATGTCATCATCTGGCAGAGCGACTACGGTCGCTGCATCCAGAGGGGCATAGAAGGTTTGGAAGATGTCTTCTGGTAGTATCCCGACATAAGACGACGAGTAAAAGGCGTCAGCCGCAAGGCCGACATTGATTGGCACTTGATGACGTGGAGGCTGAACGAGCGATGGGCTCAACGTAAGGAAGCGAGTGCCGCACTGTAGGGGAGTTAGTATTGGTATGACACACCTATTGGCTGGACTTACCGGGCGCCGGGTTGTGATCTGGGAAAGCCCCGTTCTTGCGGCAGTCTCAATTGTGAGGAGCGCGTTGTTGATGATCCATGTCTTTTTCCAAACCTCGCCATCACCGGGTTTGGAGAAATTTTCGCGGCGTACGGTATGGTCTCGATCTGTGTAGGCCACCATGTTCATGATGTCGACAATGACCTGACCTTGTTCTTCCATGGTCTGTCTTCCGGTGCTATCCACAGTCCAGAGATTTTTGGTGATCCATGGAATCAGTTTGGGCCGATCCTCCAGCTTCACTGCCATGAACCAGAAGGTGATGACGTGGAAAGCCAGCGAATACAGGTAGTGCGGCAAATCCTCCTCGACCGAGTGCGGTCTTCTAGAACCGCTATCGGACGTTGTGGTGGAGTCTCTGCCAGGTCCGCTGTGGCGCAAGGAGTTGTGGCCTCTCTGCGATGCATTGGGCACTGCTGCCCGACTGCGCTGGTCTCTGATATGCTGCAAGTAACGGAAGCAAAGTCCAAACACCGTCTTGAACTCTTCCTCGCGGAAGTTCCTGTACAACTCGGGCAAGCGAGCCAAGCTGGTAAGGAATTCTAAGATGTGAATGGCGGTGGCTGGCTTTGTTACAATCTGTGACAACTTTTGAATGACAGTGTCAAGCGATTTGCTCACAGCGAGCGGGAGTTCGAAACAACAGACAGAGAGTGCGTGGATGCACCACTTAGATGTACGATCCCACTGTACGATACCTTGCAAGAAAGCCTTGACCATGTCGTCTTCTTCACTCTTCTCAAAGTACTCGTGGTAACTGATAATGACTGTAAGGATATGATATAGGCACACTGCAACATCGGCTTTCTTGAGGAGTGTGTGAGGTGGGGGTTCGTGGAAACTCGAGTTGCGTACTTGCTCGCAAAGAACACTCCTCAGCATCTGCAGCTGCACCACACAGCTGCGCACTAAAGCTTGGTTGGAGAGTTGGGGTCCAAGATGCACCAGGACATAGCTGTAGATCTCCCAATCAGGTGGCCTCTGCAATAAAGAAATGACGAGCTCCAACCACAGAGTGATTTCCATGTCGTGAATATCATCGCTGAGCGGGTACTGGCTGGCGTCGATGTGGGAGAAGACAACACGGCTGGGATCAGATGAGGGTTCTTCAGGCAATCCCTTGGGACCAGGGTACATCCATAGAGGAGCGATCGGTTTCGATACACGGCCAGCTGCAGCCGCCACGCGGCCTGTCTGCCTATTCAGAGAAGCATGTGGGCTGGATCCGGAAATTTTACGTCCAGGAGATGCATCTTCAAATCGACCAGGATCGCTGGACACGGATCCATCGGACTTTTCAGCCGTGATGGCAGTCTCTTCCGTGCGACACAATTCAGCAGCTATACGCTCGCCTTCTGAGGAGGAGTTAACGGTTAGGGCATGACGCGAATCAGCGCGCAACCTGAATAGAAGTCTGAGGGCGGTCAAGCGTGACTCATTGTCGTATTTGTCATTACCCGCAATTCCCCTAATAGAGTTGTACAAAATCCGGGTCTTTTGGGCTGCATGGGCGAAGCTGCGGATGAAGAGCCGCACAAGGGCAACGGCTATGATGTCGCAATGGGAAGTACTTGGTGTGTCAAGTTTTGGAAGGAAGGTGTGCTGCGCAGCCCAAGGCTGCGATGCATTCGAGGCTGTTGCGCGTGGTTGGTCCAGTTTCTTCTGTAGCAACTCCAATATTTCTAAGAACCTGTCTAAATGTGCTCTGTCTGCGACATGGACTGCGAAGCCCACGAGTGCTTCCAGGACCAGAGCGTTGTTCTCGGAATCGATCCTCTCGAGCAGGATCGCCGCACTTTCTGCTGCCACCTCGCTTGAACAGAGAAGCTCCACGGCCTCGTGAGCATCTCTCAGAACCTTGATCGCTAGCAGTCGGACAGAGTTTGGCCTTGTTGTGTCGTGCAAAGTGCTAGCGGCAATTCTACGAGACACTTGCAGCCAGTCACTGTTTGAGGGATTCATGAAGCGCTCCTCGGCAAAATACTGGATCATCTGCTCTGCGATAGAATCGCTAAGACGGTCCGCACAGTGCAGAAACAGGTTCATGATGGCTTCCTTTTGAACGTAATCCATGGCAATGCTAATGGAGTTCAATCTGGCAAAGACTCGGAAGATCTTGTCCTCTTCAGAACGGCGACTAGGTTCGTTCTCGTTCGCTCTCGACGTTGGATTGTCTGCGTGCGGGCCAATGTCTTCGTCGTGAATCCGGCCGCTCATACCGCCATTTTCCAAGGCTGGGGCTGCCCAAGGGTGGGACTCTTTGTCGCTGATGGATGAATTGTCTCCCGATCCAGCGGCTCTTGCGCGGGAGCGAGCGTCGTCTCGTTCGGTACAAATGCGAATCACTTCCAGCATGTCGCTCAAATCCGCTTCTGCCAGTAATGCATCCCTCATGGTGTCCTGCGACAAGATTGAGTCTATGAGATCGATGACGAAGGCTTCCTGGGTAGCGTGCGGTTCTTTGATCGATGCCCTGAGGGCAGGGAAAATCAACGACATGGGGACCTTTGGTAAGTCACTTTGACCATCTTCGATGACCAACTTCTGCAAGACCTGCATTGTGCCCCGGTAAAGGCTGCTGTGTCGATTTTTGATTGAGGGTCCATGTTTTAGAGTATGCAAGAGCGACATGATTGCAGCTTGGCCAATGTGAGATCTGAAGAGGTTGCTCAAGGTGTTCCAGGTTCGTTCTTCCAGGCTGCTGATCTGTCGGTGGATGGCGCATAGTACCTCAAGACTAGGCTTTAGGACGTTGATTGGCACATGGACAAAGGTGATGATGGTGTCGAAGAGCTTTATACAGTTGTCCATGTCGCTCTCCTGTGTGGTGTTCTGGCAGATGTGCATGACTCTCTCGAGGATGTGCTCCAAGTCGGCGTCGGTCAGGATTCTGGCGTTGAATTTGCAGACATCGGTGGCGTACTGGAAGATGCGGCCCAGATTCTCGGTTTCCTGCAGGGGCTTGTCGGCGGTGCGCTTGCCACTCGCCTTGCGCGTTGTGTTGAAAGCGTCACGACTGGCCTTGAAGCAGGCATCGAGGGCGTTGAGGATGAAAGGAACAATGGCCGACTCGCAGGCGGCAATGTTTTTGCCGCCGTTGGTGAGGGTGGAGACGATGTCGAGGCGCCACTGGAAGCAGCGAGTGGTGCGGCTGTAGGAAGCGGCATCGAAGATGATTGTGCGCTCGACGGGGGTCAGCTTTGGGTCGAGCGAGATGCTCCTCAGAAGTTTGAATCCTGCTTCGGCGACCTGATCGGGCTGCTCGTGGCGGACCAGGTCGCTGGCGACGGACCACAGGCCGAGTATGTTGTGCAGAGGATAGTCTTGCAGGATGGAGCATATCTTGTCGACGGCGTCTGCCCTCTCGAGGAACGAATGGCTCCTGTCGAGCTGGTCGATGAGGTGTGCAAGCTCGGGTGGGCCGCCGGTGACGTCGGGGCGGATGATTTCGCTGGCGACATGGGTGATGCGCTGCAGGCTATCGTCGGCTGTAGCCCCGCCGACCATGGACGAGGGAGGAAGGGAGCCGACAGACAGGGCGCGCACAGGGTTGACGGGCGGCGGTGGCGGGAGAGGCTCGGCGCGCGGCTTGCTGCCGGTGAGCCTGCGGAAGGTGTTGAGGATGTCATAGGACGAGGAACGGCGGTCGGGGGAGCGAGGGACATGGTCGGCGACGGGAGGAGGCATTCGTGCCAGTGTGGCGGCCGGGAGCTGTAGCTCCAGCTCCAGCTCCAGCTCCAGCTACAGCTACAGCTATGTGGTTGGGGCGGGCAGAGAAGGCGAGGAATACGGGGACGGTGAGGAGGGCAGGTCGCAGCAGAGGCGCAGGGGCGCGGTGAGGGTCATGGGTGCGAGGCGGCGGCGGCAGAGGGCGGGCGGGGATGGTGAGGCCCATGGACTGGAGTGTGTATGAGGGGGAGGGGAGGCAGAGACTGCAAGCAAAACCAGGTCGCAGGTCGCAGGTCGCAGAAGCAGAGCAGAGCAGATCGCAGCAGAATCGGGCCAGCTAGCGCAGGGCAGACATGGCCGACGCAGCGGCAGGTCAGATGATGGGGCCTGCGCGCAAAAATTCCCGTCGACAGGTCCAAAGCTGGGGTTCAAGGCTTGGAGGGTGGGTTGGGGCCTTGCAGCCAGTGGGAGCCAAGCTCATGCACGCACGCCGGCAGCTAACAGCCTAACACGACCGAGTGGGCCTGGTACTACTAACAACTAGGCGCAGAGCAACCGCCAAAACATTTCTCTGCCGCCCAGCACCGTCTCGCCCCCATCTCGGTCTGCCTGGCTGTCTGCTGTCTGCTGTCTGCTGTCTGCTGTCCGCCGCCCTGTCGTCATCATGGCCGCCGATATCCCCACCCTCTCCAAGCTGCTCGAGGCCAGCCTGGACCCGCGCCAGAACAAGCAGGGTACGTAGCTTGTCTTGTGTTTATCCTTGTCCCCGCAGTGCCCCTCGCTGCTTGCTTGCTGCTAGCTACCTATCAACACAACACCTGCCTGCCTGCGGTACAGCCATACAATGCCAGCATAGACACAAGCTCGCTGACATAATACGACCACACCAATATCAAGACAATCACACCAACATGAACACGTCTAACGCTGACCCCTCCAGCCGAACAAGCCATTACCCAAGAGCAGTCCAAGCCAAACTTCTCCCTCTCGCTCCTCCACATCGTCGCCACCGACTCGTTCCCCGCCACAATACGCCTCGCCAGCGCCCTCTACTTCAAAAACTTCATCAAGCGCAACTGGGTCGACGAGGATGGCAACTATACCCTGCCCCAGGACGAGGTCGTCGCCATCAAGCGCGAGCTGATTGGCCTCATGGTCTCGGTGCCCCCCAGTCTGCAGGCACAGCTCGGTGAGGCCATCAGCGCCATTGCCGCCAGCGACTTCTGGGAGCGCTGGGACACCCTCGTGGACGACCTCATCTCGCGCCTGACCCCAGACAACTCGACCGTCAACAACGGCGTCCTGCGCGTCGCACACTCCATCTTCAAGCGATGGCGCCCGCTCTTCCGCTCCGACGAGCTCTTCACCGAAATCAACCACGTCCTGTCCAAGTTCAGCACCCCCTTCCTCACCCTGCTCCAGAACACCGACAACCTCATCACACAGTCGCAGGGCAACCCCGACGCCCTCAAGGCCGCCTTCACAACCCTCGACCTGATTATGAAGCTCTTCTACGACCTCTCGTGCCAGGACCTGCCGCCCGTCTTCGAGGACAACATGGCCGCCATCTCCTCGGTCCTCCACAAGTACCTGACCTACGACAACCCCTCTCTACACACTTCCGAAGACGACGAGTCTGGGCCGCAAGAGTACGTCAGGGCTGGCATCTTTGAGGCCCTGATGCTGTACATCCAAAAGTACGAGGATGCCTTTGGCGCTCAACTCGGCCCCTTCATCGAGACTTCGTGGTCCTTCCTCATGACCGTCGGCCTGGAGACAAAGTACGACATCCTCGTCAGCAAAGCGCTCCAGTTCCTCACCGCAGTCGCGTCGACACAGCACGCCGAGAACTTCAACAATCAGTCGGTCCTGGTCCAGGTCATCGAAAAGGTCATCCTGCCCAACCTGACGCTGCGCGAGTCGGACGAGGAACTGTTCGAGGATGAGCCCATCGAGTTCATCAGAAGAGATCTGGAAGGCTCTGACAACGACACACGCCGCAGAGCAGCCACAAACTTCCTACGCCAGCTCATGTCCAAGTTTGAGAGCCTCGTTACCAGCACATCTCAGACCTACGTCAATGCCTACCTCCAAAACTACACCCAGGACCCCGCAAACAACTGGAAGTCCAAGGACACAGCCGTCTACCTCTTCACTGCCATTGCCGCCAAGGGAACCGCGACAGCAGCGCAGGGCGTGCTTAGCGTCAACGAGAACGTCAATGTCATGGACTTCTTCCAGAACCACATCGCCTCAGATCTGCAAGCGGCTGACGCTCACGCAATCCTAAAGGTTGATGCCATCAAGTACCTCTACGTCTTCCGCAGCCAGCTCTCCCCTGATCTGTGGCGCGCTGCGTTCCCTCTCCTGGTCAACAACCTCGGAAACGACAACTACGTCATCCACACATATGCTTCGATTGCTGTCGAGCGTGTCTTGTTCATGACAGATGACAACCGTCAACCTATCATTCCAAAGGGTGACGTTGTTGGCTCGTCAAAGGACCTGCTGACCCATCTGTTCAAGCTCATCACCAAGAACTCTGCGCCAGAGAAGATCCAGGAGAACGAGTTCTTGATGAAGTGTGTCATGCGTGTGCTCATCTTCATCCGAGACGGTGTGCTGCCCATCTGCGAGAATATCCTGATGAACTTCATTGCCATCATCAAGGTCATCAGGCACAACCCCAGCAACCCCCGCTTCCAGTACTATCTGTTCGAGGGTCTTGGTGCTCTCATCCGCTTCGCTGCGCCCAGCCATCCCGAGGCTTTCGAGACGAAGCTGTACGAGCCGTTTGCAACATGCTTGTCCGAGGCCATTGAGGAATTCTCGCCGTACATTTTCCAGTTGTTCTCGGCGCTGCTCGAGGCCAACCCGTCGGGCGAATTGACCGAATACTACCGAAGCTTGTTCTCGATCATCATCCAAGGCGCTGTCTGGGAGCAGCGCGGCAACGTGCCTGCCCTTGCTCGCCTGCTCAGTGCTATGATTACTCGTGATGCTCAGCGGATTGTTGCTGAGAAGCAGTTGGAGCCCATTCTTGGTATCTTCCAGAAGCTCATCTCAACCAAGGCACACGAATCGCATGCTTTTGAGCTCATCGAAGCTGTAGTCACATACGTCCCCACCGAGGCTCTGCAGCCCTACTTTGTGACCATTGTGCAGCTGATGCTGACAAGACTGTCAAACATGAAGACTGAGAACTTCCAGCAACGGTTCATCGCCTTCTACCACCTGGTCTCTGCGCGACAGGACAAGGGCTTGGGCGCGGACTTCTACATTAGCGTCACAGACCAAGTCCAGCACGAGTAAGTTGTCGAGAGTGCATCTGATGCAAAATACTAACAAACACGCAGCGTCTTCAAGCCCATCTACCTCACAGTCATCTTGCCAGACACACAGAAGCTTGCCAGGCCAACCGACCGCAAGACCGCCGTCGTATCTTTCACCAAGACTCTCGGCGAGTCTCAGGCCTTTGTTGACCGCTACCCCAAGGGCTGGGGTCTGACCACACAGCGACTGCTCGAGCTCCTCGTCAACCCCCCCGTCCCCTCCACAGCCGACGACCTGATCCCCGACGCCGACGTCGACGAGGTCGGCTTCGGCGTTGGCTTCACACAACTCAACACGTGCAAAAAGGCCCCCCGCGACCCCTTCCCCGAAATCACAGACGTCAAGGCTTGGGTGGGGCACTACCTCAAGGACGCCAATACCCGGCACAATGGTAGGATCGTCAAGCTGGTGCAGGAGCGTCTCAGCCCTGAACTGCAGCAAGCGCTGTCAATGTACCTCAACTAGAGCATGTGTGTGTTGGTTCCTCCGACTTTGGAGAGCTGGTCTGGGTGGTGGGGATGTGTAAACTACATGATACCAGGGATTCGTGGGGAAGTGGTAGAGGAGGAGGAGGAGGAGGAGGAGGAGGATTTTTTTTTTCTTTTCTGCTAGATTAGCATAGCGATTGGTTGGACATGAGAGAAAAGAAAATGGGAAGGAATGGATTGTTTTTTTGAGCATACGTGCTCACTGATACTTATATTATACACACATGCAGTCATACTCAGTTACTCACTCACTCACTTACTCTCGAGAGAGAGGAGAGAGAGAGAGAGAGCATCTGAACATGAACACACACACACACACACACACACACACACACACACACACCTGAACATGCACATTCAATATGAACATCAAACACAACTACAACCATCAACATCAATTATCAAACAAACACAAGCACAGCCATAACCACAACTATCACAACCATCAAACAAAAACAAACACAACCACAATCACAACAACCCCTATATCTCCCTATCCCTCCATCCCCACATCTCTGTATCCCCCACCAAAAAGATCTTAATTAAAGGACCTCTAAGAAAGTAAAAAAGTAAAAAAGAAAAGACGAAAGACAAAAGAAAAACAGAAGAATAATACTTACTATTTTGAATAGAAAGATTTGACAGTTAATATAAGGTAGGGTAAGTGCTAGTAGTAGTAGTAGTAGAAGGAGGAAGAGGAGGAGTAAATGACGTAATTACACTGCTGATACCAGGTATAAGAGGTAGGTGTACATGTCTCCATGTCTCTATAAGAGGTCATATATATATATGTGTGTGTGTGTGTGTGTGTATGTATATCTAAACCTAGCCAAGTTGAAGCGCTGATGGTTTGTATTCCATCCATCCATTGATCCAGTGCAGTACTATTCATTCCATTAGATCTGGTACGGTACGGTACAGTGCAGTGCAGCGTAGTACAATCTGATCTAACTCAATCCAGTGCAATTCAATCCAGTGCAATCAAGGCCAGTACGGTGCAGTACGGGTGCAGTCCAGTCCAGTGTATACACCCAAACGCCTATACAGAACCCATCAACAAGAAGAACCCCGACCCAACAAAAAAAAACAAAAGAATGAAAAAAAAAAAAAGTGGAAATAAAGAACAGACACCCCTAAACTTCAAACCGCCTCCCCCGGGCCCTCCCCCTGCCGACGTCCTCCCCAAACAACCTCCCAGCATCAACACAATACCGCGCCTCACCATGTCCATCGCCGCCTACTTCGCTCGCCCAGCAGACCAGCACGGCGTCGAGAATCCCGCCCAGGACGCCCTCCATGGCGCCTAGGGCGCCCCACCCAATAGCCGCGCTGATGATGCCGACGACGTACGCGTACAGGCTGCCGCGGTAGGGGACGCGGGCGGCGTCGGTGCCGAGCTGCAGCAGGCGGGCAGTGGTGACCCAGCCGCCGAAGCCGAGAGTGAGGGAGATGAGCCAGCGGATGGCGTGAAGGAGGAGCTTGGCGAGGCGGTAGGAAGGGAGGGAGGGGCGGGCGTGGTTTTTGAAGGAGCTGGGGCCGAGGGTGGTGGTTGGTGAGGCGGGGGAGATGAAGGAGAGCTGGGAGAGGCCGCGGGCGGCTTGCGTGAGGGGCACGCCGTGGATGGAGGCGAAGGTTAGGGTGAGGGGGTTGGTGAGGGCGGCGATTGGAGTGGGGATGAGCGAGTAGGCGAGGGTTGTGAGGAGGGCGGAGAGGCGGCGCGGGAGGATGATGAGGGGGAGGCGAATGGCGAGGGAGAGGAGGGTCGAGAGGCAGATTGTGCCGGCCATGGTGTAGGAGGCGTGGGTGAGGGAAGCGCGGACGACGGTCGAGGCGGGTGGGGTGGGGGCTGTGTTGCGGTGGAAGTACCATTGCGAAACGGTAGCGGCGGTTGTTGCGCGCTGCACGCCGGCGATGACGCTGAGGGTCCAGAAGTAGTTGAGGAAGAAGGCCGAGCCGAGCCACCAGGTGCTTGCGTCGACGATCCAGCGGGATTTGTTGCTGGCAAAGTGGCCGCCGAGGAAGAGGCGGGTGAACATGAGGATCCAGAGCCACGACCAGAGCATGACGGCGGCAAGTGTTGCGATGCCGACTACGAGGAGCGGTGCCTGCGCCCGCAAGATGTCGCTCGAGAACTCGAGCATGCCAATCGCTTTGTGTAGAGAACGGCGTGCCTTGAACGCGGTGTAGACCCAGAAGACGGCCAGGATCAGCGGGCCAAACGACAGCCAGCGCATAGCCCTGTCTTGGGCGCCGTTGCCGTCTTGCGAGCCCTTGAAGCTGGAGATGAAGGGGTACAGCCAGAAGGAGAAGGATATGATGGGGACGGCGACGAGCATCAGATAGACC
Organism: Stagonosporopsis cucurbitacearum; assembly: GCA_016920805.1. Classification (NCBI taxonomy): domain Eukaryota; kingdom Fungi; phylum Ascomycota; class Dothideomycetes; order Pleosporales; family Didymellaceae; genus Stagonosporopsis; species Stagonosporopsis cucurbitacearum. The sequence continues at coordinate 1,495,427 of JAFEKD010000020.1, read as the reverse complement.
AGAGGACGGGCGAAGGAGCGCAGCAGCGACAGCCAGAGTAGGCCAACCACGACTGATACGAGCGAGTAGACTCCAATGAGGTGGAACGAGGAGCGTAGCACGGTGTAGACTGTGTCGCCGAGGGGGTTCTTCTTGCCGGGCGGCGAGTCCTGCAGGAAGGAGATGAACCAGACACCGATCATGGCGCACTGGACGATGACAAACAGCTCAGCCCAGAAGAAGTTGTGTCGTGGGGGTGATGTTGGGTTCTCAGGCACTGTATCTGGCACGGTCTGGCGGTCTGGGCTGATGGATCGCGGGCGGTCGAGCAGTGCGTCTTCGTCCGTCTCGTCTGGGATGGGCAGGGCGGTGCGTAGGGGGCTGCGGAAGCGTTTGTTGCGAGGCATGTTGCGGAACTGCTGGTACGAGGGCGGCGGCTCATCTTCTTGGACGAGATCTTCCTGTCTGTCCAGCTCCTCAAGACTCCCGCGCTCGGTCGAGGCAAGCTCGACGTCGACCAGGCGGGCGTTGCCCCTGCTGCTCGGTTCTGTCGACTCGGAGAGAGGCACGCTCGAGTCGCGGTCGCGGTCGTGGTCGTGGTCGTGGTCGTGGTGGTCGAGGCGGGTGACGGTGGTGGAGCGCCCGCGGGCTGGCTTGTCGCCGCTCCAGGAGCTCTTGATGCCGCGGCCCAGGCCGTAGCCGGGGGCGTTGTTGTCGTGGGCGTCGGCGTTGGCGTCAGCATCGGCGTCGGCGTCTATGGCGTGGTCGGAGCGGCGGAGGCCGTCGTCGTCAACATCAACCTCGGACGACTCGGACAGGTTGCTTGCGCCAAAGTGGCGGCGTGAGCGCTGCAGGGCGTAGTGGTCGGCCATTTCGCGGTCGTGCTCGCCATGGTCGTCGTCCTCGCGGAAGTCGTCGGTGGCCGAGTAGAAGAGCGGGGCCGGGGCGTTGGAGGTGCGCGAGGCAAAGGCGAAGCGCGACAGGGCCTGGGAGGCGTAGGGGTTGGGCATGTTGCGGCGCTGGAGGTAGGCGTGGGCGTGGGCGTGGGCGGCGCGCGACGAGGGCCGCTGGCGGTCGAGAGGGTTGCGGGCAGACGTCGACTCGGGCGGGCCCAGCGACAGGCGCGACTGCGACTGGGACAGGAACTTGGAGGCATCTGCGCAGGAGGGTTGTCAGTCAGACGAGTCACACGGGCGCCGAGGACATGCTGGAGACGGGCGTCACATGTGCCTGATCATGTACATCCAGACATTCAGAGGACATGGCAGGTAGGCTTGTATAAAGAGAACATGGCAGGCTTACATTCAGAAAACATGGCGGGCTGGGCCGCCGGGATCGCGAGGGCAGCCTGGGGGAGGTCGATGTCGAGGTCGACTCGGGGCCGCGAGCGGTACGTGAGGCGGCCGTGGACAGAGGCAGCAGGCAGATGACGCCGCGGCGGGAGACATGCGGCGGATTGGCACGTGAGTCAAGACGGTCTGAGTGCCCCAGATAAGCACAGGAGCACGACAGAGTAGCTTCTCAGTGAGTGCTCAGGGAGTGCTCAGTGTGCTCAGTGTGCTCAGTAGGTGTTGCGACGGCTATCTATCCCAAGCACTGCGCGCAGTAGCTGAGCACCTGCCTTCACCGCCCGGCCGACCTGCCTAGGTACATCAGGTCACGCTAAGCTATCGATTGTGCATCACCAAGTTTCCAACGTCACGCACCGCTCGCCAGGCGTCATGGGACGGACAGGCACGCTACGAAAATTCGTGCTACAACAAATACTGTACTACAAAAAATACTGTCCTGTGTGAGAGTGCAGTCAAGGCAAACGCATTCTATCCCAGCACGCACGTGTCGATTGCACAGTGTCGTGCTGCACAATGTGTGGTGAGCAGATAGCAGATAGCAGATAGCAGCCTCTCTAGCTGGGGAGCTGCCCACAGCCTCTACCATTCAAACCTCTTGATCAAAGGGTATGAGATGACATAATCATGCTCTGAGGATATCAGAATAACAATGGTGCTCTGACAATACGAGAATACACAATCATGCTTGAGAATATGTGACTCGCTCCACCGCCGCTTGCGCCATTCGGCTTGGTGGATACCGCGGCAGCTACCCTGCATGAGCGCATCGCAAGCCACGCCTGTCGACCCTTGCAATCTGCAATCTGCAATCTACCTACACCTCGACCTCACTCCCTCGGCAGTATCGCCCTACCCATCCAACGCCTACCACACATATACGACACCAACCTCACACTCCATCCCACCTTCCCTGCCTGCGTCAGACACCCCGCCAGACCGCCCGCCGCCCTGCACACGACCATCTCCACACCTCGACCTCCACCGCGCCCTGCGCACCCAAACCCCAGATGGCTCAGCCGTGGGACTACATCGCCAAGATTGTCTCGTTGGGCGACTCGGGCTGCGGCAAGTCCAGCGTACACATGCCCTCTCACATCCACCACAGCAACCCACACTGACCCTCCCCCCCCCCTCAGCTGACCGTGCGCCTCTGCGAAGGCCGCTTCTCCCCCCACCACGATGTAACCATCGGCGTCGAGTTCGGCTCGCGCATCGTCCCCGTCGGCCCGCCCGCCTCCCACACCCTCAGCATCAACAACCCCTCGACAGCCTCAACCTCGCCTCCCCCCTCGCCCTCGAAAAAGGACCCCGCCCAGAAACACATGAAGCTCTCGCTCTGGGACACAGCCGGCCAGGAAACCTACAAGAGCATCACCCGCAGCTACTTCCGCGGCGCCTCGGGCGCCCTCCTCGTCTTCGACATCACCCGCAAAAACACCTTCCACAGCGCCACCAGCTGGCTGCAAGACCTGCGCCACATGGCCGAAGACGGCATCGTCGTCGTGCTAGTCGGCAACAAGAGCGACCTCGCCGCCGCCTCGACCGTCTCTGACGCCGCCGCCGCCGCCACCGACACCGCCACGCACAACAAGCGCCAAGTCTCTCGCGAAGAAGCAGAGGACTGGTGCAAAGCCAACGGCGTCATGCAGTACGTCGAGACATCAGCCAAGAGCGGTGAGGGCGTCGAACGCGCCTTCCTCGAGGTCGCAGAGCGCATCTACCAGAACATCGAGGCCGGCAAGTACGATCTCAACGATCGCCGCAGCGGCGTCAAGGGGCCTGGTGCTGGTGGTGGTGGCCATCGCGCTGGTATTAGTCTCGGTATGAATGATGCCGCCAAGAAGGGGAAACAGCAGGGTTGGGGTGGGGGGTGTTGTTAGAGAATTTTTTTGTAGTTTCATTAAAGCATTATAGCATTTGTTCTGGCGTTGGGGTATTGTATTTGCTATGTTTTGTGTTTTTGTTTAGGTTGTTGAATTTCTCTCTCTCTCTTATACACACACACATACATACATACATACAAATATATGTATATATACATACACATACAGCAACAGACCTACTCCCCTTCCCATCTTAACTAAGCACTAGGAGGCTGATATAGTATAGGAGACTCTAATTAGATAGTCTCCTCCTTCTCCTTAATCTTAATCTTAACCAATAATCATAACAGTTTAATTTCATAATCATTTGTACATCTACACATAGCTGGCTTCCCTTCCCACTGCCCTTTCACAAGCATCTGCGTCTAGGTTCTTTAACAGGTTGAGTGTCTGTAATTGTCTAGAATATTCTGATCTGATGTTACTTTCTGATGTGCTGCTATTATTCTTTCTTTTCTTCGTCTTTCTCTTCTTCGTCTTCTTCGTCTTCTTCGTCTTCGTCCTTCTTATCCTCCTTCTCCTCCTTCTCCTCTACATCATCACCATCATCATCATCATCATCCTGCACGCAGTCATAAGCAACAAGCTCACACCCCTCCCCCAAGCACCAGCTCCTCAGCCGCCTATCGCGCACGAGATCCCCTCCCTGGAGCAGAACCTGAGTGTTGCTCCTACCTCTCTTCGTCGACGACACTTGATTGCTTTGTTCCTCTTTACTGCTTTGCTCCTCTTTCCCGCTTTGCTCCCTTTGGTCGCCATCCTTAGCCGCATCGACAGTGCCAGGAGTGCTAGTCGCAGGCTCATCGCTGTTATTGCGTCCAGGCTCGTGCTCGGTGTTTACATGTTCGACATTCCCATGCCCGACATTTGCCTGCTCGACATTCTTCTCGCCATCCGCATTCAGAACCTCCACCTCGTCTACGCACACGCCCAGCCCGAACACACCCTTGCACAGCGCCACGAGTCCCAGCTCGCTCTGCACCGACTCCCCGGGCGGGATGACGGGGAGTCTGCGCTGGAGGATCCCTGTCCAGGAGAGGCGCTTGTCGAGGTCGAGGGCTGAGGGGTGGGGAAGCGAGGCTAGCGAGGGGGATATGCGGAGGAGTGGGGAGATGGGTAGGGGGGAGCGGTTGGTGAGGGTGGTGTGTAGGGTAAGGAAAGTGTCTGTCGGGGCGGAGAAGCGGGTTGGTGAGAGGGGGGTGACAGATTTATCGTCGTCGTCGTTGTTGCCGTCGGTATCGGTGGTGGAAGACTGGGCGTGCTTCGAAGATGGGGAGCAAGAAGCAGCAGTGATCGAGCAGCTAATCTCCAAATCCTCCAGCCTCAACGCCTCGACCATCCGCGCTGACAGCCGCAGAGTCCGCAGTTCAATCTCCCCCTTCCGCCCCCCTTCTTCGCTCCAGCTCCCCCGCACGTACTGCAGCAGCGTGTGTCGGAACCAGAAAGCCTCTCTGCTCGCGCGCTCCGTCTCGGGGCTGATCTTGCTGGTGCTGACGACAAACTGCCGCTGATTTGCTGGGTTGAGCGCAGGGACCGGCGCGTGCGGGTCGGCGATGTAGATGCGCGGGAGCACGATGGCAAGGCGGTGGACGTGACCCGGCTGGATTACTTCGGTGACTGCGTAGGTATTGTCCCAGGAGTCCGTCGTGGAGTCCTGGGTAAGGGTCGGCGGGGCGCGGACTTCGAGAGTGGTGGTTAAGGGATTAGGCCATGAATTGCGTAGGTCAAGAAGCAGCAGACAGTAAGAGTCGCCGTGGCCGAGCGTGCGCATGTGCTGGAAAAAAGCGGCGTGGTTTGAGCTGGTTCTATCCAGGAGTGCAGTTGAGGGCTGTGACGTCCGGCTTGACCAGACGAACGAGTCGGAGAGCGGGACTATGTCAGGGCGCTGGAGTTGGACGCTTGCGTTGACGGTGATCGAGATGGGGACCGAGACTTGACGGGTGAAGAAGCGGTCATGAACCTCGGAGCGGCGTTTGCCGAGGTGGGCGTAGTTGATCTGGATGACAGCGTCTGTGAGACGGGTGCGGCCGACGACTTCTATGGTGAAGTGTGCTTCAGCGCCCGGCGCGATGTCGAACGATTCCTCCTCATCGTCCTTGCACCAGCGCAAAGAGGGGAAGTGTGCTAGCTGTGTCTCCAACTCGTGCAGCTCTGCAGCAAGCAAGCCCTTTTCGGTAAGAGCAGACTGCATTGCTGAAGTCGCGGAGTCCTGGAAAGTGACGTGCAAGAAGTCGACTGCTGTGGTCGCTGACGTGTTCTTGACAGTCACAGTAAATCGCTTACGTTCTCCCTCAAGAACCATGAGCGCCGATTGGGGTAGCGAGACCTTGGACACAGCAATGATGGGCTGTTCAGGGATAACGTTGAAGGTCAGTGTCTCAGGTCGTGGCGCGGAAGCCGCTTGCCTTGCAAGTGTAGGGTCTACTGCTGTCGACGGTCGAGTAGCTGGCGCGCCCAGACATGCCTTCAGACCTATGCGCTTCATCTTGGATTCTCTGGTCGGTCTCCAAGGCTGCGGGAAGATGGGAAATAGGCGCTCCCGACACCCAATCACTTTGATGTAGCAACCGATGATTTTCATCGAGCCTGAGGTGAGTGCTCTCCCTACGATCTGGAATTTCTGCGTCCTGTACGGACCCAAAAGGAAGTGTTCTTCCTTACCGACGAATTCGATGCCATCTGCTGCTATTCTCAGCGATTGCACCTCAAGCTCAAAGTCATATGGATTCTGTAACGCTAGCACGAATCGGTAGTCTTCGTTGGCCACTAGAACAGTCTCGGTGGTGCCAGTCTGGGGCTTCTTCAACCAGGGATTGTGCAAGAAGGGTCCGTCTTTCTCAGACTTTGCCAACTGCAGCTCTGCAGGACGATGTTCTGTCAGTCGTAGAGGCGTGGGCTCTTCCAGGATGAAAAGTCCGCGGAGCAGAAAATCATCCCAATACTCAGTTTCCACATGCTGCAGGCCGAGCCTGTGCGCTGCCGCGACTGTGCGAGATATGTTTGAAAACAGCCTGGCTTGCTCTTCTCGAGGAAGTGATACGAAAACATCGGTGCTATTAGCCCTTGGTGCTGTCCCGGGTCCGGCAACACGGAGCAGCAAAGCTGTAAAGTGTAGCACACCGTTGAAATCAGGCAACGCTTCACAGAAGTTTAGACACATCCGCAACACCTCCAGCTTCAAGCTCAAGCTTCCAAACGACTTCAACGTTGATATCTTCAAGATGTGGTCAATCAAGCGCTGACTCGCGGCATCGTGGGATGAGTCGAGAACACCAGAAGCTGGCATGTCAAAGAAAGACCCCTTCGAGTTTGGGATGCCGTATATGCGACCAAGCAGACCGAGAAACTCGTCGATGCCGCTCTCAACTTCAGCCTCGCCAAGATTGAGAGCTCCAGCACCAGAAGGATGTCCACCCACCATATTGAGCGCTGCAAGACCTGCAGCAGGATGAACGCCCATCTCTGCTGCTCCAATCTTTCTAGCTTGAACAAGTCCGGGTATCAACGATGTGATAAACTCCTTCATGACGATGGCCTTCTTTCGCTGCAGGCCCAGGGAAGACAACACAGACGCAACACCTGCCAAGACCAGAACACGATCTGTGGGATTCATTCCTGAGGTGTCGACGGGTCCGGGGAGGGCTCTGAAGAGCATCGTGGCGATATCGTTACGTGTAGGGTGAACGCTCAACCTCGGAACCGACAGTCTCGGCTTCTGTACATAGGGTGTGTTTCGAACCAGGTGCTGCAGGGAGTCATAATCAAGGTATCCAGCAGAGAGGTTCATGGCAGCCAAAAGCTTTGAGAATCTGATGACACATTCGGAAAGTGCTAGTGGCAACATGGCTTCACCTGCGAAATTTGCCGCTCGGCTGTACATGTTCAGGATCATGTTCACCAAATCTGGAAGTAGATGGTTGAGACTTTCAAGGGCCACTTCATGGCTAGATGGCCTCCCTGATGCTGATATATCAGACATGCTGTTTGATGGCGTGTGCTCCGGTGATTTCGATGACGACTTGTCGTATATGGGAAAGCATATTGGAGGTATCTATTCACGTTAGCAACAGAATCTGCTGAAGAAGCCAGATACATACTTGAAAATCCATGCCCGACCATGCAAATAACACCAGGCACACCATGATGTTCTCGAGAGCTTTCGCTTGCCACAGGTGATCACTGTAAGCTCGGGCTCTGGTTGCACCATCGACAAGCTCTCTGATGGCTTCGTGCCAGTGTCCGGCGCACATATACAAGGATCCAATGACAATGCTTACTCTCCCGCGCCCTTTGTTGCGTGCTCGCTCACCGACCCCGCCAGATCCGAAACCTTGAATTGACACCCTATCCGAACTTGCGTCTCTCTTTGTCGAGGAAGCAGTGTTACGCGGTGGTGATGTTGGGTTGTTGATACCCGGGATCTCGTCGAATGTGGTGGGAGGTGTGCGAACGCCCTGTGTGGAAGGCGAGCTCGCTCTGGGATCATCTGTCGACAGCGGGGTCCCTGTTGATGGCAAGACGGGCATCGACATTCGATGTAGGTCTTTTGATTGTGCCCCAGACACAGGTGACCCGGGTCTGCTTGCTGCAGGCATCTGTGAAGCCCGGCGCGAAAATTGCGCGGTGCCCGATTCTGGACTGGCCCAGTTGGGAGTGTTTTCTGCTCCACCGCTTGAGGCGGGCGATGCGATAGTTGGCAATGCCTGCATTGACCGAGCAAGAGTCGTCATCTCCGCCAAGAGTGTCGAAGTCAGATCGCACATAATTGTCTTCAAGGTTGTTGTCTTCAGCTGTACCATCGGAGGTATCAAGAGAGTCTCGTGGGGCAACTGCGGATGGCGCGACTGGGATGTCGACTCAAAGACCATTAGGCAATGATGGTAGGCTTTCGGGAACTGCTCCCTCAGGTCTTCCGTTGCCGACATCAGGTCCTGCGCGTCCCCATCATCTGAAGTTGGCTCGGCACTTGGGCCGTTATCGTCGACACGTGACCTGTCCAGCCATGCGTACTCTGTTGCGTCCGAGATGCCTATCACCAACAGCGGCGCCCGGAACTGCTCAAAAGGCGACAAAGACAATTGTGAAGCGGAAGGCAGTGATGTTGACAGGTCATATAGCAGAGATCCATTGGGAAATGCAAGGGGAGAGAACATATCTGCACGACGCCAAGATCAGTAATTGTCGGGCGTCAGGCGCGGGTCTAGGGTTCGTACTCCTATCTGGCCGAGGATCGGGGCTGACATCTCCAAGTCGTACCAGAGACTGCTGACGCAGAAGGTCGACAAATGCTAAAAAGCGTGAACGCCTGATGCGGCCAACAGGGAGAAGCTGCACTTTGATGCGCGCAGGGGCGATGAAGTCCATCGGAGAGAGGGGCTCCACTGCCATCGCCACATTGGAGTCCGGTACGTGACTCGACGGCCGAGAAGAATATATGTTACCGCAAGTTGAAGACTATGTTGGCCTCTTGATGCATCGCGATACCGCTCGGTGTACAGTAAACAGGCCAGGAGTTTTGGCTACATGGCGGTCACGGCCACCGGCAGCACCTAGTCCCCTTCCGTTCTTAGCGCGAAACGCTAAGGCGAGTGCTTCCAACACTGTACACATCGCTGCGTCAGACCAACTTTTGCGTATACAATCACAGCATCGTCTCGCACATCTTTGGTTCTGTGTTTCTTCTTGCATAGCGTGTTATCATTTGAGCCTTTGTCATAGTTCTTCCATAACCTTCCTCTCGTTTCGGTCTGTGGCTTTGCCACAGCACCTGCAAACCTCACGCCAACCGGGAGACAAAACCGGGATATATACTGGGACCCCCTGCACTCAAGTTGTCAGTGGCATTCATCTTCGGTGCAGCTTCCCTCTTTGCCTATATCCGTTGCGGCAGCACACTCAGAAACGTGAGGTACAAATCCAGCCACTGCTAGGTGGGACGTGGTGGCGTTCCCACTCAAACATCGCCCACAGAAAACGATACACCTGGTAGCCGTCATACCAATACTCCAAGATGGCTTCGATAGATTTCGCGCGGTTGCGCAATCAAACGATGGCTGATGGCCTCGACAGCGAGGTCACTGTCAACACTAGAGCTTTGATAGATAAAGTTTTGGCCCGATACTCAAGCGAGCATACGACATTGCGAGAGCTGATACAGAATGCTGCGGATGCAAAAGCCAACACCGTAACTATCAGACTAGAGACCGACCCCTCACTAAGCATTCCAACACCTCAAGGAGCGGAAGATCCCGTACTTCTTAGACACATCATTCAAAATCATACACTCAAGCGTCTGGTGGTCACGAACAATGGGCAGGCATTTTCTCCTGCCGACTGGAAGCGACTCAAGAGCATTGCTGATGGCAACCCCGACGAGACCAAAATTGGCGCGTTTGGTGTAGGCTTCTACAGCGTTTTTGCGGATTGCGACGAGCCGTTCGTTGTTTCTGGAGACAAAACTATGGCATTCTACTGGAAAGGCAATACGCTTTCGACCAAGATAGCATCTGTCCCTGCTGGCCACGACACGTCGCTAACTATCTTTTCCCTGGACTATCGGCAAGCAAATCCGACATCGCCGTCTTACAGTCCGTCGAAGCTCCCAAACTTGCCCACTCTGTGTCAGTTCTTGGCCACTAGTCTGACATTCGTCGGGCTCGAGAATATTGAGCTACATGTGGACGATTATGTTGTTGCCTCTTTCTCAAAGAAGGTCTCTCCTCCCGAAGATATCCGAGTGCCTCCAGGACTCAAAACTGAGACGGAGGGTGGACTCATGCGAGTGATCAACGTAGCTAGACAACACTCTCAGATTGATGCAGAATGGATGAATGTCGTGGCCACAGCACAACTACCCCCGAAGCGGGCTGCGGACCTGGTGCAACAGGAAGTCCGCAATGCTGGAACCACACTCAGAAGCTTCTTCTCCAAATTCTCATCCCCAGCTCCGCAACCCGCCGCAAAGATCGCAAAGCCAGCCCCCACGGAGAAACATACTTCTGATCAGGCGATCGCAGGGGAATCGAAAGGCACTATCTTCTTACAAGTTTATACTGTAGAAGCATCCACGAAGGTGTCTCAGAAGTTTGCTGCCGAAATCGAACGAGCAACAAAGAAGTCACCACCAAAAACGACGAAGATCGCTCTCTTGACTTCACCGTATCAGGATCCTTCAGCCATGCTTTCGACTGGTTCCGGTAGTACTGCAGACTTGTCTGCCAAGATTTTTGCGGAAGTGCTGCCTACTAAGTCCGGACGTATATTCATTGGTTTCCCGACTGCTCAGACAACCGGATATCTTGCCCATATCTCAGCACCATCGCTCATTCCGACGGTCGAGCGTGAGAATGTCGACATGAACGCACGTTACATCTCCACTTGGAACATCGAACTTCTGCGCGTAGCTGGTCTGGCCTGCCGTATCTCCTATGTATCCGAGATGGCTGAGATACAAGCTCGTGTAAAAGTAGAAAAGGTTGAGGCTTTGATCCCTAGGGCAATCTACATCCTTCAGCAGTACACAGCAAACACTTCTCATCCCTCCACAGCGCTTGGCGAGAAAATCGATGAAGCCTTCTGGAACTGCTCAAAAGAACGCTCAATAGCGATACTTTCCACCAAAGGTGTTATGGCAAGTAAGAATGTGCGCATGCCAGCAGAGACGCTGAGCTTTTTGAACGAGGTGCCTATGGTTCCTCAACAATTAGCAACTGAAGCTGTTGCGTTCATGATCAGCTTGCACAGAAGGGGTTTCATTACGGAGCTTACGATGCAAGACATCCGCCAAGGATTAGAGTCTCGTGCGCTCAATGAAGAGGAGTTGAGCGAATTTATACGGTGGTGCGGCGCAAAACTCGAGAGCGGCGAGATTGATATCCCCGGATCGCGCAGTCTGTTCGAGAACACTGTAGCAAACATCGACATCCAACCTGAGAAGAATTCTGGCAAAATTCTCGCTCTCGGAGACATCAGCACGTATGTGAATCCAGCCAGAATAACGCCAACACTCCCTCTTCCGCCCGACACTATTCCTTTCACATTCACAAAGAACATGTCCGCCAAGCAACTGCAAATGTTTGGCTGGATTGAGCTCTCCATGGTCCGATGGCTTCGGCACCTTACGACACCACCTCAGCTAGTTGATTTTCTTTCGTCGGAGACACTGGCTCTGTCCGTTCTCAGTCTTACATCGAAGTGTTGGGAACAGCTTGACGGTTCGTCCAAGGAAACAGTCGTGAAGATTCTGGCGCCGCATGCGATCATGCCCACCAAAGTAGGGCTGCGTCGCCCGCACGAATCGTACTTTCCTACAGTGAAATTGTTCGATGACTTACCGACGGTAAAGGCTTTTGCTGGATCGAAAGAGAAGTTTTTGTTGGCCTTGGGCGTCAGAAAGACCATCGACTTACCGATGGTTTTTGACAGGATGCGCAGCAATGGCACAGGCTCTGGCTCTGAGAAGTCATCTTGGAACCACGTGGATCTGATAAAGTATTTTGCTTCTGTCATCGACGAGATACCGAAGAAAGATCTAGACCGGCTACGTGAGACACCTTTCCTGCCAGGCGAGGGAAAACTGGTTAAGTCCGGACAAATGTTCAAGGCTTCAGAACTTTACGCCCCAGACCAGGCTATTCTATCCCTTGGCTTAACTCAGGCCAAGCTCTCATTCGAGTTCAAGCCCAATCTGCGTGAAGGGGCTCTGCTGTTGCGTTTGGGCTTGAAGCAGTGGCCTGACTCTACCACGATTGCCAACATTCTTCACCGCGCTGGGCAGTCATCTGACCAGCAATTGTATCTTCTGGCTCTCGACTATTTCCTACAAAATTACTACAAGAATAATTATGGTGCGGAGGTTGCGAAGTTCGCCGCCCTTACTATCCCAATCTTGCCGACTGAGCAGGCGCCCTTCCCAAATCTCGTTGCACCTTTCCAATGCTACATGAACGAGAATGCAGCGTGCTTGGGTTTCGCGATCTTGAGGTCCGATCTCCGCCCGCATGCTGAGAAGCTTGGTGTCAAGCGAGATCCTCCAATCATGCCTTGTGTGCAACAACTACTTAAGGCGCCACCTAAAAGCAAGATCGATGCTGAGATGCAATTCGCCTACTTTGCTAGCAGAGGATCCGAGCTGGATCAGGCTCGAGGGCTTGTGAGCAGCTTGTCAACTGCTAGCATTGTGCCCATCTTTCGGCCATACTTCTTAGATCCCAGCTGTAGTGGCTTCGAGGATAGCTCAAAACGACAAACAGGTAAGAGCGAGATGCGCATTCACCACTACAACCCACCAGAGCATGTCTTCGTTGGTCGCGATCAGGAGTATCGAGGCATCCTGGACTATGTTCACTACGGCGCGGAAGCCACAGCATTCTTGCTGAAGATTGGAGCGAAGCACGAGCCAAGCACTCGTGATCTTGCAGAGCTTTTGACATTGAAACCGGCTCGTTTCCTCAACACAATCGGTCAAGAGAAGTATCTTGACCTACTGCGCAAACTAGCAGAGCACGCTTCTACACTTTGGAAAGACAAAGCATTGGTCGAGAAGCTAGTAGCATCCAGGGTGCTGCTAGGTTACAGAGATATCAAGGATGAGTCTAAAAAGGCAGAGACTGCAGACGATGATCTGGACGATTTCGATGAGCCGAATGTACACCGCGAGTGGTCTCTCAACAGCGCCCGAGAGATCGTCATTATCGACGACGTCAACCATTTACACAGGTTCCGTGACTACATCATCGCAGCACCACAGGAAGAGGTTCTTGAAGAATTCTACGCGCGCTTTGGTGCACCAAAGATCTCGGATCTTGTCAAGACTAATCAGACCATTGGAGTTGTTGCTCGCGACCAAAGTCCTGCCATCCAATTGCGCAAGGACATTCTGGAACGCGCTCGCCTTTTCCTGCATGAGTACGAGCGCGATGGCTCTTCTAAGGCTATCAGACATGACGCGAAATGGCTTGCCTCTAACTTGACCGTGCATTGCGTATCCGATATATCCATACGCTACTCGCTCGCGGAGCGCAATGTCACCACCTCGTCCAAGAAGACTGCGATCATAGTGAAGATGCGGGTTGCTGGCTACGTCTTGAGTATCACACCCAAGTTCGATCTCTATGAAGTATCGAAAGAATTGGTCCGGCTCCTGATTTCCCGACCGAAACAAAACGATACTATCGCTCTAGAACGTATATTGACAGAGCCGCTACGAAGATTGCAGCAGAAGGGCATCAATGTGGAACGCATTCTTCGTCGTAAGGAGCATGAGGCCCGTATCGCAAAGCAGCAGGAATTGGAGCAAGAGCAAGAGGAGTGTCAGCGTGCGGCAGAAAAAGCGAAATCTGCAGTTCCAAAAACTGGCAACGCTGAGAACATAGCCCCACCAGTTACGCCAGAGAGGCACAAGCAGATGCCTGGTGCGTTTGGCAATAGCCCGGACAACTCCATGGAGCTTGCCAGCAACGACAATCGCCAATCAGTGGATAACGGTTTGATTGGCAATTGGGCTAAAAAGCTGGGTTTCAAAAATGCATCCACACCAGCGCCGGCGATGGATCACAGGGGCACTGATGGTCCTCAAATCGGCCGGGATATTGAAGCGACAAAGTCGAACATTCAAAATGCGATCAAGGAATGTAGGCCAGCTGGTCAACAGAATATCAACACCAAACACCACCAAGACCCCACGGAGCTTGACAGGGGCGGTTACTGTAATGGCGAGCAGTGGGAAAACTTGCATAAAGCCTTTTCGGTCCCTTTCAACGGAAGACAGGTTGACATATACTATGGCCGCGACGAAGCTGCACCACCTGCTGCACTACAACCACTTCTCAATAGCTTTCTTCCTCTCATTTTCGGGTTGACTGGCATATTCCAGGTTAACCCTGCGGCTGTCAATATTTTCATTGATAGAAAGTCTAACACCGTTGCCTTCAACCTAAGCGGTAGTCTGTTTTTCAACTTGGCATGGTTCATGACTTTACATGCACCTGATTTCGGTTCTTTAGGAGGGAGACTGCGCGCTCTGGACAGCTGGTTCTTCACTTACTGTCACGAGCTGGCGCACAACTTGGTAGCGGACCACAATGCTAGGCACAACTGGTACAACCAGCAGATCGCGATCGAGTACAGTCAACAGTACCGAGCGGCTCTGGAGGGCTTCACGAAGAACCTTTTAATTTGATTTCTGGTTTGCACACTCAGAGGTCACAAGAACAATGCGCATCAGCTAGACATATACGAGGTATACCATAGCAAACCTTCGATGAGATGCCTCCAGGATCAGTAGACATTGTATATATGCTTTTCCATACGTATGTACTTGCGAGGTAAACAGTCTCTCGCTTTCGTCTTTCACCTTGGCCCCACTACTTACCGTTTGCGCCTACGTCATGCCAAAACTTCCACCGCGCTCGAGCGCGCCTGCCAAAGATTTCAGTCCGCAAGTGAAAGAGCGCTTGGGCGCCGTCATCGCGCGACTCAGATATATAAAAGCCTCCACCCTCACCGCTCCTCTTACTCTAAATTGCCAAAGCCAACCGCTCCCCTCTCAACCGCCTGTCAGTGTATAGCAATATGCAGATCATCACTCTTGTTTTGAGCATCCTGGGCTTTGCCGTCCTTGTCAACACCCAGAATGGCAATCATCCTGTCGCTCTAAACAACCGCATTAGCCTGGCGCCGGCCGTGTACGATGGCTTCATCACATCCTACACCAACACCTACGCTCTCGTTGACCATAGCGTTTCCGCTCCGCTGATGGCTTCGCCTGCATACTCTAAACCCGTGACTAAACCCACGACTTCCGTGCAATGCTGGCACAACGGGTATCCTTGTGGCCGCTACCGCTCTCAGCGCCACGTTGTCGAATTCGCACACGCGGCCTCGGGAATCGCTCGTCGCGTTCCTCCACCAGAGTTCTTCAGCACGCGTTCAGACGTCCTGCCGCCAGGCAACACTGAGCCAGTAAACGATGTGCCCTTTCCAACGTCCCTTGGTGGAGATCCATATGGGCATCGCAGCCCTGTGGACATTCTACCTATTCCAACTTCGCTTCGTGAGGGACATCCATGCAATCTCCCCGACCCTGTGGATACTCTACCAATTCCCACTTCGCTTCTCGATGAAGATCCGCATGAGAATCCTAGCTACGTAGACATACTGCCCATTCCCACTTCACTTCTCAATGAAGATCCGTATGAGAATCACAGCCATGTGGACATACTGCCTATTCCTACATCGCTCCTTGAGGTAGATCCGTGTCATCTTCATGACCCCGTGGACATCTTACCCATTCCCACATCGCTTCTTGGTGGGGCATCTCCCAGTGAGACTGGTAATGACACCGTTTCTGTCATGCCCACTTCTTCTACACAGTCAGACAGTCCGCAAGCATCATGCTTGTCTGACCCCCACTGTTACCACATCCTGCCAGTACCTTTTCCAAGGACGCATCCGACCCGGACCGTCATTATCACAAGTAGCCCCACCTACACTGGGAGTCGAACCAAATGGTGGAGTGGTCCAGAGTTGACTGAATTTCTGCCCGGCTCTTCTGTTCTTCAGTCCCACACAACCGACCCCAGCGACGCTTCAATTGCGATCCCAACTATGGCATCTCCCATTCTACCTTCAATGGAAGTGTATCAAACGTCAGCATGCAACGCATCTTCGGCGGTGGCAATTCCACCTCATTCGACTGTCATTGTCAATACCGAGTCTCCAAGGCGCAAGGGGCCTCGAATTGAAACTCCTAGCGGGGTTCCAGTTGGTTGGTGGCGCCGCCCTGGCCAAACCATCTCTCCCGAAGCCTCTGGACCTAGTAAGCTCGAGTCTTCTTCCACGATCCCTCCGACTGCTTCTGTTCCCTCCCAACTCCCGTTCACAAATTCAACTATCGTCGGGTCGTCAGACTCATGCTACCGCCACTACTGTCCTTCGACAACAGGACAGACGAGGCCGACATCAACGAAGACCGTGATCACGATGACTGATACTGTCACGGAGCCGGTTGTGACAGGCAGCCCTAAAACTACTTTCCCAGCTGTCCCGCCGGATGTGTCGCCCTTGCTCTGAAACGGTCTGATTCCTCGCGGTGGCATGTAGTTAGCATTCGGGCCGGTGAGGTGTTCTGCGGGAAGATGTTCTCCAGGGCTAACGTCATGATGGCGTTTCATGGGGCGACAAGTTGGTGGAGTGGAGTATACGAAAAGTTTCTGCGAGCATCTCGAAAGTCTTCTCACATCATACAGCTCATGTCATAAGTTTCAATGGTCACAAGTGCCTCTAAATTTCCCCCCCTCCATTGCTCTCTCGCAACCTGATTGTGCTCAAATACCAAAACCCTCCAGTGGATACTCCACGCTCTCGATCGCCTCGGGGTATACCAGACCTCCCTGCTTCCTGACCTCATCCATGACCTCCATAATCGCCACACTCTCTTCCCATCCCATGACTGCGCTCTCGAGCTTCCCATCTCTGATGCATCTCGCACACTCATCCGCCTCCCAGAACATGCCATGGCCACCTGGGATGTCAAATGTCTTGGTCTCATACTCCCAATCAGCCAGCTTTCCGCGATTCTCGTTTGCCGCTGGGATCAACGTATACGAGAGCGTGCGGTACGAAGGCGGGGCAACTGTGATGTCGCCCAGCGTTCCCTGGATGCGGACGGGGTCGCTAACAGGGTGGTCTGCGTTGGGTGCGTTGGAGACACGGAGTGAAGTCAAAGCCAAAGCATGAGCATCGCCATTGTCAGACGGCCCCGCATCCGAGTCCCCAGTCCCTTCATCGCCAGCACCTATCCTCCCCACACCTGCCCCTGGAAAATCCAAAATCACAGTAGTCATCTCATCACACCCCGTAGCCGCATACTCACTCATCGCCGCCTTAACCACAGGCTTCTTCCTCCCCCCCTCAGCAGTCTGCAAATGATACAGCACAAGAAACGCCCACGTCAAACTATACACACCCAAATCCAACAACGCACCCCCCGCCAAATCCACATTCACCATGCGGTGCTCAGTCCCAAACTCGTCCTCGACATGATTCCAAAACGACAAATCAGCAAACACCCTCTTCACGACACCCAGCCTGCCCGCACCAACAAACTCCTGAATCGACCGCGTCAGCGGGAAAAAACGCGTCCATACTGCTTCCATGCAGAACAGCTTCTTCTGCGCCGCAAGCGCGTATAGCTCCCTGGCTTGCGCGGCTGTCACGGTTAGTGGCTTCTCGCATAGCACGTGTTTTCCTGCTTCGAGCGCGAGCCGTGCGTGTTGGTAGTGGTGCGAGTGCGGGGTTGCGACGTAGACGATGTCGACGGTTGGGTCGGCGACGAGCGCGCGGTAGGAGCCGTGCGGGGTGGCGGTTGGGGGTGCGCCGAGGGAGGAGAGGAAGGATGCAGCGCGGGAGGTGGAGGTGGAGGATGCGGCGGCGCTTATGACGTGGTGGATGTCGGCGGCGTTGCGGGTGGAGGGTGGGACGAGGAGGTCTTTTGTAAATGCTTGGTTGGGGGTTAGATGGGATTTGGTTTGCTGGGCGTGGGGGAAGCTGTAGGGGGGAGGTACTTTTTGCGATGCCGCCGGTTGCTGGGAGTGGGTTAGTATTCGAGATGTTGTTGGGTTGTATGGAGGAGGGTTAGTTGGAGGTACCTAGGATGCCCCAGCGGAGGGTAAATGGTTCAGATGTCATGGTTGAAGATGTCGATTACTACATGTGAGGACAATACCTTGAAAGAGCGAAACTAAGCAAAGGGATGTCCTTTATATTTATGCATGTCCACATCTGCGGAGGACGTGGTCCGCGACTCTTTTGTCAAGTCAAACGGTGGATAAATGGATCGCTGTGCCCCGCCGTGGTGGTTATGTCTGCATGGGGTCGGCACGCTGCTAACGGCATCCCGGGTAATTGATCCGCACCATGTCAGAATTGATCTGGGAATTGCAGAGCAGAACGCGACTATATTCAGGGTATATACAAAAACCTTAGCTTTCTCTACCATCCATTGTTGTTGTTGTTTTTTGTTGTTGTCAGATTTGTTGTTAATGTTGTTGTACAGCAGCCGTCGATACCAGCATCGACCCTTTGTGCATTTGATTCTCGTGGTCGTCGCCCAGTGACTTGCCTCACCAAGCTCCGCGATGCTCGACTTTGTGCGTTCACTTGCGCGCGAGCTTCTTGCGCGCCTGGACGGTGTAGGCGTACAAGACGTCCTTGAAGGCGAACAGGAAGGCAGCGGTGATGACGCTCTGGGTGACCTTGGGGCCGATACCTGCTGCTTTCAGTAACGTGTTGCTTGAAAGACATGAACAAAACTCACCTCCGTACAGACCACTGTATCCCTCCTCGCGAATAATCCTCTTGAAGGTCGTCAACATGCTCTCCCGCTTGTCGTCCTTGCCAGCCACGTGCATCCTGCTCTTGACCGTAATGTACGGGTAGGTGATGCTGGTGGCGAGCAGCTTGCCCAAGGCGCCCATGTAGAAGGCGTCCTTGGGGGTGACCCTCCTCTTCTTCTCGAGGAAGTTCTTCATCTGCTCGAAGACGGTGTACTGCAGGATGGGGTTGATGACGAGGACCAGGGCAGGTGCAACGCCGGCGAACAGGCGCAGCGGCCCCTCCTCACGGATCAGGCTGAGCAGGGTGCCCAGGGTCGAAGGGGCCTTGGCGGGAGATGAGCCTGGCAGGACCTGCTCGTCCGACTCGGACTTGCGCGTCGTCATGCGCGTGTTGACGACCCAGATGGGGTTGGTGAGCAGCACCGTGGCCGAGCCGGCAATGGCGCCGGCCATCATCGACTCGACCGTGGTGAGCTTCATCGAGGCGCGACCAGCCTTGAGCGCGGCCTTTTCGAAGAAGGCGCGGGTCCATTCATACCCTGTGGTGGCAGGTCAGTGCGGGTGCTGGGCCAGATGTGCGAGAGGGGTGCAGTACAGTAGTAGTAGATGAAGTTGGTGACGGTGATGCCGAACAGCGCAGAGTCCATGCCCGCGTACAGGCCCGCAATGCCCTCGCGCTTGATGATGCGGCGGGCGGCGCCCAGTGTCGACGACTGCGCACGCTTCGACTCGACCTGAGCGCGCGTCGAGAGGGTGATGAGCGGGTACGTCAGCGCCATGGACAGCAGGCCTCCGCCCGCGCCGGCCAGGGCGTGCGCCACATTGTCGCTCTGTTGCGCTGCGGTGCTCTGAGGGACGGCCTGCGTCGACTCGGCAAGCTTCTGCTGCGCTTCCTGCTTGACCTCGGACATGGTGTAGGCCTAGTTGCGTCGTGTCGAGCGTGTTATAGTCGGTATATCCGATGTGGTGACAGTCTGTGTCGATGGTGGTTGTGGTTCTGTTGAATCACGAGAGAACAAGCAGCAGAAATCTCAGCTTCCGTCAGGCGTGTGGTGAGGTCCCGAGTCTGCAGCAGCGTGCGGATCCGGTTGCATTTGTGGAGTATCGGTCTGGCGTCCGTAGGGCTGCCACCACTCCGGGGTGCCGAGGTTGGAACAGGAAAAGCGATCCCACGGTTATTATGCCATCAGCACATGCAATCTCCTGAAGATGCCGAGCGTCATGCGTAACATGAAACGAGTCGTCACATGTCTCACTGCACTAACACAACAGACGTTGAATACTTCTTCATTGAAATGCATTTGACGAGTCGACGTCTGCTCTTCCAAAGTGGTACTCCAGATAGACCTATGACGTAGCCATTGCGGACGCTCACCGGCCATACCTCTTCCGCTCTACCATTCTAAAAGGCACATACAGCGCTGCCGACAGCACCAGCGCAACCTCGAATCCAATGTCCCCGGTTTTCTCCGCAATAGGACCCACAAACCAGATCTGGCTCATGCCCGGAATCACGAGCCCAAAGCACAGCACAGCAGCGCCAATAGCCGCGTATCCAGGAGGCAGCTTGCGAACATCATCCCATGCGCCTTCATCTCTGGTGTATGCTGTAAAGTTGGCCTTGCGGAACACCACGTGCTCCATGAGAATAACCCCGATGAACGCTGCAGCCCAGTATCCAATAAGACCGAGGAAGTTCTCGAGATTCAGGAAGAACGACTTTGCTGCGGGAATAGCCACGCCAATCACAATGGCAGTAATGAGAATGGCGTAGAGAACACGAGGAATGCGGAAGAAGAACGGCAAAGCCATCTGGAAGTTCAGCGTGATGGCATACATGGTTGCGCTGAGGTTGCCCAACATGCTGAAGGCTAGCACAACGGTCACAAAGCGTCCAAAACCCCCAGCTGGCTGGAGCATGGCTGCCAAAACACCGCTAGCAGCGTTGACATTGTAGCCTTCTAGCCAGGCTGGGACATTGGCTTTGGCGCCGCCCATGGCCGCTCCGAGCGTCATGAGGAGGATGGTAGGTAGCGCAAGACCTGCGTATGTGTACGCCGCGATCCGCATAGGAGGTGCCTTAGGATGCATGTAAGTGCTGAAGTCGCTTGCGAGCGCCGCCCATGGAAGCATGAAGCTAGCGACCAGTCCACCAAAGGACAGGACCTGCTGAGCGGTCGCTGCAGGGGCATCAACTTGCTGCTTCAATCCCTTGTGGCCGCAGCCGGTAGCAATAACCAGCGCGATAACAGCCGGGACCCATGCCCAGCGCTCGTAGTGATGTAGGATGCGGAATCCACAGAATGCAACAAGCATAGCGAGCAACGAGATGATAACAATGCCCACTGTAGCAGTAATGGTCTCGCCTTCCATGACAGCAGACAGTGCCTGGCCGCCGATAGTAGCATCAACCACACAAAACCCCGTCAGAGTTGCGAGGTTCAGCAGCACAAGCAGAGAGACAAAGTACTTGCCGAACGCAAACCGAGCATGCACCAGCTGCCGCATGCCCGTCCGTGGACCGAATGTGCAGAAGTAAGCTACAGGTATCGTCGACGCCAGCGTGAAGAATAGAATCACAAGCGTAGCATCGCGCAAGTTCAAGCCGAACGACGCCGTGCCGACCATGCCAAAGGTCACCCTGAGTCAAGCATTAGCGGTGTTTTCTCCTTCAATATCACTGATTCCCATCTTACGGCAGCGGATTGCAGCTCATACAGAACCACAACGTGAATATGTTCAAATAGTCCGTCTCAGTGCGCTCATCATACGGTACTGGCATAGCACCCTGCAGCTCAACATCTCCTCGTCTGGCAAGCAAATCAAGCATCCCCCTCAGACCCCCTGCTCTCCAGCTCTTCCCCCGGTGTGGAGAGGTGGACGGAGAGATTTCTTGCCCGATTTGAATCTTCCCTAGCTCTTGCTCCGACGCTGCAATCATAGGCACCACCATGATGTCGGCGTAATGACTCCGGGCAACTGCAGCAAGGGCGGTCTAAGTGGAGTACGGCGTGCGTAGAGTTCGGGGACCCGAACACCTGGTCTGGAGAGGATGACGATGCGGCGACGACCGTGCGAACGACGTTCAGTTACACTTTCCCTCACACACACCGAGTATGGATTGTGAAGATCAATTTCCGAGTTGAGGTGTTTTGACCTGAATTTTTTTTTATTAATATCGCCTCTATTAGCATCCTACGCGTCTAAAAAGTCCCCCGTTATATCAATGACTCCCCCAGTTTTTTTTCGCGTGGCGTGTGCAAAAAACCCTTTTCCCGCCGGAACTGGCCTCAAGGCTCGCTCACCTCCCGCTAAAAATTGCCGTCTCGCGGCCTCACCCGCATTTTCTCAACTGTCGTTGCCGGTCTCAAGCGAGTCCAGACAGCTACGATGCCGTATTTGTGCTAGCGCCATCCGGGCTTCCATCACGAGCAGCGGTATCAGACGACTTTGCCGATGCCTCGCCGGTCGGCTGCACGATCCCGCCATTTCTATAGGATTGCGGTTGTCAATACTCCGAGATGCTGGGGCTAAAGAGAGAGCGATGGCAGCTGTGTCGCGTGGGGTTTGGGAGGAAGCTTTCTTTCGTCTCTGCAACTTTTGTGGTTTTTTTGAGCTGTCATGGCTGGCAAGGACATTGAGAAAGAGGCAGCGCCTGAGGAGCCGGAGGTTGCTGTTGGCACAGATGAGCTGTACAGTATCTACTCCAATAAGGAGAAGTGGCTGATTGTTGCTATGGTCGCCTTGGCTGGATTCTACAGGTAAGGATAAGAGGCTCGGAGGATCGTCGTTGCTTAGCAGAAGCTAATTCTTGGTATAGTCCTTTGCCAGCCAATATCTACTTCCCAGCCATACCAACCATCGCGAAGGCTTTCCACAAGTCGGTCGACGATGTAAACCAGACCGTTACTGTATATCTCGTCTTCCAAGGGATCTCGCCGATGCTATGGGGCCCGATCAGCGACAGGTATGGCCGACGCTTGGTGTTCCTTGGATGTCTTAGTATCCTTGTTGCTGCGAGCATTGGCCTTGCCCTGTGTCCGACAGATCAGTTCTGGCTTCTCCTCTTCCTGCGATGCTTTCAGTCTGGAGGAAGTGCTAGCACTATTGCTCTCGGCGCAGGTGTGATTGGAGACATTTCCACGAGCAGAGAACGAGGAGGTTACTTTGGAGCTTTCAATCTCGGACCAATGCTGGCGCCTTGCATTGCACCTGCAATGGGCGGTGCTCTATCCCAGGGACTCGGCTGGCGTTCAATCTTCTGGAGCATCGTAATCATGGTAGCAGCCTGTCTTGTCCTCATCGCCCTCTTCCTCCCTGAAACCCTCCGCTCCATTGCAGGAAACGGCAGTATTCCCGTCCCCCGACATTCACGCGCCATCATCCCGATCGTGGGTCGCAAAGCTGCCCAGCAAACCACCGACACCGAGTCCCGCGCAAAGCCAAAGCACTCGGTCAACCCCTTTGTGCTCTTCAGCTACCCGGATGTCATTGTCCTCCTCACCTTCACCGGCATTGTCTACGCCGTAAACTACACCATCACAGCCACCATCTCATCCGCATTTGCAAAAATCTACCCCAACCTCTCCGAAACCGTGCTGGGGCTATGCTACCTCCCCACCGGCGCCGGCATGATCATCGGCAGCACCGTAACCGGCAAAGTACTAGACTGGGAATACGACCGCATCAAGACCCGCACAGGCAGCGCCTTCACCATCGAATACGCCCGGCTGCGCCTCATGCCGTACTACCTCACCCTCTTCGTGCTGTGCGTCATCGGCTGGGGCTGGACGATTCAGGCCCGCGCCCACATGGCCGCGCCGCTGTGTCTTGCCGTCCTGCTCGGCTGGACTAGCATGGGCATCCTCAACACCACCATGACGCTCAACATCGACATCCTACAGTCCCGCAGCTCGGGCGCAACGGCGTGTACGAACCTGGTGCGGTGCTCGCTGGCAGCCGTCCTGGTGTCGGTTATCGATCGTATGACGAGCCGGTTGGGGGATGGGTGGACGTATACGCTCTGGGGCGGGGTTTGTGCGTTGTTGATGCCGTTGATGTTTTTGGAGATGCGGAAGGGGCCGGTGTGGCGGCGGGAGAGAGAGGCAGGTGAGGAGAGTTGAGCGGTGTTGGCTCGCAAGTCTAGCTGGTGTGTGATGGTGCTGCCTATGTGTGTTCGTGAAGCATTTTTTTGGGAGCGCGGCATATCGTTATATACCCTAGTCGTCATTCAATGTTGCATTTTTCCCATCACCTTGGTTTGAGTGTCTTCCACGGTTCTGACGATGTTATGAATGCGGCAAGCCGTAGTCAATCTATCCTAGCTATCCGCCATTAGTCTCTGAATGAGAATGCAGTGATGATACGGCATAAGGAAGAAAGGTTTCATGCTTGGCAAGCCCACTGAGCTGATTTGCATGGACAACTGCTGTGTAACCAGTATGTTTATTATAGCAAAATTGCGACTAACATCTTCCTCTACCAGTCGTACGAGCTTTCGCCATTACCGGGACAGCGCATCCAGACTCCTGTGAGTTACTCATGACGCGAGCCATAGCCAGAGTCAAGTCTATTGCATACCATGCCCAGTTTGTTCTCGAGGTTTCTTTCAAAAGTATTCTTTCGATGGAAAGCACGACAGTCCTCTCTGTTTGGTTGCTGGATGTACTGCGGAGACCGCAACAAGAGAACTAGAATCAGTTCTCAGTTTTGGGGTCATAGGATCGCATAGCTGCCTATGTTGCGGACTTCATCTATGATCTATGATGTGAGCAGAGGATTGGTGCGACGTAATGCATATCTGTTGATGTGAGAACGATCGAAGGAAGTGTCAATTCAAGGTTAATCATGACTACGCAAGTCGACACTCGCATGGGATATTTCCATAGAGTGTGCAGATAAACTTAGACAATTACTCTCAAATTGCAATCGTGGTGAATGAATACAGAGTCTACTCTAGAATTCCAAGTATAGTTGTTAGTCCAGATTGGCGCGAACTGTTTCCTGTTTGCTGATCAGGCAGGCGTTACCAGGGTGACAAACACGGCTTTGCCACATGCGGTAATCGCTAGTGTGGAGAATTAGTGGGCGGCTCTAGGTACTCATGAGCTTCCTCTTCACTGTCGCAAACCATACAATTCACGAACAGTCTAATCGCGCTCCCATCCAACCGCATCATCCACATAATTCCCAACACGCGCAACTAAATCTCCCATAATGTCTGCTCAGCCGCAAGACCAGCAGATGGAGGGTGTCCAGGACCCCAAGGGCAAGGGCAAGGCCACTCAGCAGGACGTCATGGAGGAGTCCGAAGACTCCAGCGACGAGTCTGCCGGCGAGGATGCTGTAAGTTGGAACCCGTGAAGCTGCGTGGCAGGCGCGAAAAGCTAACAAACTTGCCACAGGTTGCCGAACGTACGAGCACCCACCTACATGTTGTTAACAGACGCGACGCTAACGTGAACAGCTGAGGAGGCCGACGAGGATAACATGGAGGAGATAGAAACTTCGAACATCATCCACGGCTCCCGCACGCGCGGCAAGACGATCGATTTCGCCAAGGCCAACGAGGAGCTCGGTGATGAGGAGGATGAGGACGAGGACGATGATTTTGTCGATCCTGATGACGAGATGAAGGACTAAGCAGCGCATGTTGCGCGAGTCCAGTTTTCGGTAGGTTCGCACGACTCTCCAACGCGCCGTGTATGGTACAAGGAGCAACGACTGAGCGCAGCAGAGCGACGGCAACGCAATCACGAACCTTCAACATCAGCACCGCCGATTGAACACGGCGATGGAGTATGGAACACAGAATTCTTTGGGAGCATTGGGTAGCGGGCACTTCCAGTCAAACATTGCAAGGTTTTGGCTTGGCCTCCTGTTGGGTAGTGAGGGGCAGTCGCGCGCGCGTCGAACGCGTGTGTTTCGCTCCCCATCTTCTACACACAGATGTAGCCACTGAAATGCATTACGAATGAATGATTAAGCACCTTGCACAACAATCGATGATATTGTCTGATGACATTCAAACGACAGTACTCATGTGTCACTCACAAAAGATCCACCAGCACTTTGTATATCTGCCGCACAGACGCCACTACAGCCCACCATACCTGACCCTGACAGCTGGAGGGGTCTCCATAAGCCCGGCACCCGCACACTACAAGTATATACTTTTGCCACGGTCCCAAAGCAGCACCTCCATACCGGTACCTATGTAGTTCGCACTCTACCAGCCAACTCATCCAGCACCCGCCTGCAAGCCCCCCTTCGGCTCTCTCATGCAGGGTAGTCCACTAGCTCGCGCAAACACCCACTCAGCACCGCTCCGCAGCCTCCGCAGCGGTCGGCGCGTCAAGTTAGGCGGCGCTGATGCTTGTTTGAACGTGGGTGCAGGGTTTGTGACAGGTGGTGGTGGGGCAGTACAATACCTAGACCGGCACTGTATGTGCACGGGATAGTATGTTCTGGGCTGGCGAGTGAGGTGGTGAGGTGCAGGGGAGAGTGCGGGGGCAAGAGATAGGTGGACAGTGATGAATGGGGTGAGGGCCGGTGGGAATGGCGGAGGTGGCCGTTGTACAATACCTGACGGTGGTTCTGATGGGGCGAGAGGGATGGACTGCGTTGCGTGGAGACTCAGAGGTGCTTGGTTTGCTCATGGGATTAGGCGATACTATTGCATCTATCGCGTTACTCCGGCGAGTTGGTGGCGGGGTTTGTTCCGTCGAGATGTACATACATGAGGCTTCGCTCATCATTGACATTCTGTCGTTGAGCGCATAGCACTCATGCAGAGCACTGAAGAACATCACCGAGCAGAGTACCTAGCATTCGGTGGGTCATGGCCGTCAGGCTCAGCGTCTGATCTGGCTGACTGGGTGTGTTAATCAAGCGATTTGTTAAGAGGTACGTCTCCTTCCCACCCGTGCCACCGATAGTATCACCGGAGTCATGGTCGGCCTATAGGTCTAGTGTAGGCTGTGCATGTATGTGATTCGCCAGAAACACCAGTAGATCTCAACCGCTATTCAACCCAGATCTCGAGGCGAGCTTAGGCGTCTGGAGACGAACGTCCCACGACGGTCCGATGTTCCGCAAAGATCGACTACATCACCACTTCACGAAGGTTCAGGTAGCACGGACGATCTGTCAAATTGTGTTCTGACGAGGTCGGTGAATAATGCAGGGCTGTGCCTCAGGTCTGGCTGCAAGGCAACGACGACTTGCAGCATGATTGACAAGGCGATCAATAATGTACGAACAAGCCACATGGTCATGTCCTGCAAACGGATGAAGAGTATTCCCGCCTTGCTTTCAGTTTAGCCGTGCGGTGGTGCAGCATGTGAATACTCGTGAGCAATGTGTTGATGTAAGCTCTTTGGCCCCTGCCATGGGCTGTTCCCGGAAATATTGCATTCCACCACTTTTGCCTCAATCTAAACAAAGAATAACGGCAGCAGCGTGGAGGGATCCTTCCTCTGCCTGCTCGCCACAGCGTGATATGCTGAGCCGGTGGTACTAGCTCAATCTGAGCTCCCTTGCTGCAGTTCAAGCAAAATCACCTGGAGTATCCGCCTACTCAAATTGACAGGCAGTCAGCCAAGCCAGCGAGCGGCGACATCGGCGCTGTGAGCGACCTGGAGATGGGTTCGGTGCACTGGCGGAGGAAATGAATCCGCGAATTCTCGTGACTCATCGATAACAGTCGAGAGGACGTCCGCTACGTACTGCCGTTAAAGGATGGTGCTCTTCCGGTTTGCTCCGAGGTGGATGGAGTCGTCGAGTGAAGCTTGGTTTGCCGCAGCGGCACCGCTGTAGGGTTCGCCCAACGCAGAGAGGGGCCACTCGTGGTAGGCGCACTGGCTTTTTGAATCTCCATGAAACTTGGGGTACACGGCCGTGCTTCAGACATGACGGCAATGCTCATGGATGTGCATGCACATCTCAGCCTGCCCGTCGGCATTCCGCTGCGAAGTGAGCGCTCCCGGCCAGTGACGTGCCAGCGCCCATCCTCCACGGCGGACATGGCGCTTCTTGGTGCAGGCTTGGGCTGCGATAAGGACAAGATGACCCTCCGGAATTACGGCGACGAAAGAGGGTCCGCCGGGGACCGCGCCAATCACAGCGTGCTGGATACAAAGCAGGCTGCGTGGGCTCGGTGGGGCTAAGAGCGGAACGACGCATGCTGCACGACTGGGTCATAGAGCATTGTCAGTGCGACTTCGGCGCCTGCAATTGGACGCACGGCCGAACGACGCGCTGACCGCCTGCAGCGTAGAGACGCCTTCAGCCAATCTAATACCGCATGAAGTAACGCGCGCGGCAGAAACCGTGGGGTAGCCTGCCAAATTTCGAAATGCGCGACACCGCAATGTGCAATCGTTCAGCGAATATGCACGCGAGGATTGCTAACGGAGGACCAGACACACGCCAGCTCGTTAGCCGGATCCTGGATGGACGGGACGAGGCCAATTGGGGTGTTGTTGGTTCGCACGAGAGCCGGACTGGCTTCGAGGTGGACTGTTGGAGGGGCGAGACAAAGGGTCGACATGTGCTCTTGCGATACCTCTTTGCAGTACCTGAGCTTGCTATATACATGATTCAAACCTGCAATACATCTCGGATTGAATTCGCGATATCTACTTCCAGGCGTGCAGGCGACCGGAAACGTACTCACAGAGAGCAGGCGACGCCTCCATCGCTGCTGTTCTATGCCGTAATTGGACGGAGGTTGGAGTGAATGTTAGCGCATTCAGAAAAAAGACCCCACCGAGCAGCCCTCCGCCGTCTATTCATAAGCTCTGCCACCCTGTTTCCCGCGAGCAACTTTCCCTCTTACTCCCACCACTCTTTCTCGCCCGAACAAGTTGCTTGCCGGAACACCGCGAGTCGACTCCAAGGCCTGTTCCAGCCAGCCTTACATAGCAAGTAGGTCATCCTCGCCCACCACCACTTATCTCCGCTACACCCATCGCTCTCCCCTGCGACACGACGCCTTCTCTCTTGTACGCCAGGCGCCTGCGAGAAGGGATAAGCGAGCGCCTTTCCTCTCCATTCCACGACCCCGCGCCACCTCATTCGCCGAATTCCTTATCAGCGTTTCTCGTGCTGCGCGACCGCTATCAGTCGCCTCTGAAATCGAGTAGCGTCATTTTTACCAATTAAAAAAGCTCGAGCTTCTGAGGCTGGTGACGTAGCTGGAGTGCCATGTTTGAGATCCTGCGAAAGATTGATGCCTAGGATCATCTATTACGACTGTTCTCCCTTTGACCCAATCTATGATTTGGAGCTAAGCGCTGACGCTTGTGAAACCCACGCTCCACCACAAACCGCATCAATCAATCACTATCGAGCTTGATACTAACATCTGCGTTTGATAGCTTCCAATTGATTGCAGGACATCAGCTCCTTTCTTGATACCCCAAGCGCCGCCACCAGAAGCGGTCCGCCTTATATATACACCACTTCGATACCCATAGTTCGGCCGTTCGCCGATATAATGGGTCGAGTTTCTTTCGCCGAGGATACCAAACTACCTGACGAGACCTACATCGAAGAGGAACCCTACAAGGTTTTCGAGTACCAAGATGGCCCGGAGAACAAGTCCTGGGCGGGTGCGCTTCCCATGAAGCAGGGTCTCTATGACCCCTCGTTGGAGAAGGATGCCTGCGGTGTGGGCTTCGCTGCGTAAGTAAATGGAACACTACTGAAAATCAGATCCGAAGCTGACATGTGAGCAGCCACATCAAGGGCAAGGCTAGCCACAAGATTGTCACTGATGGTAAGATCGCACGGCGCATTTTGAGTGTATCTCCAGCTAACGTTCCCAGCTCGTTCATTGCTCTGCAACATGACCCACCGTGGTGCCGTGGGCTCAGACGCACGGGACGGTGATGGTGCAGGTGTCATGACATCCATCCCCCACCGATTCTTCCTCAAAGAATTCGAGCGCGAGCAGGGCTACAAGCTTCCTGCGCTTGGCCAGTATGCCACTGGTAACCTGTTCTTCAAGCCGGACGCCACTATCCTGGAAGAGACCAAGGCCATGTTTGAAGATGTCGCGGACCAACTCGATCTGAGAGTATTGGGGTGGCGAGCGGTTCCCCGTGACTCCACACTTCTTGGTCCTGCTGCGCTCTCCCGAGAGCCCATCATCCTTCAGCCTTTCGTCGTTCTCAAGACGGCCTATGGAGATGGACGACAGCCCAAGGAGGATTTTGCGAAGATATACGATGCTGGTTACTTTGAGCGCCAGCTGTATGTTATGCGCAAGCGTGCCACACACGTTATCGGCCTGCACAACTGGTTCTACATCTGTTCTTTGTCGAACAAGAACATTGTGTACAAGGGTCAGCTGTCGCCTGTTCAGGTCTATGAGTACTACCACGACCTGCTCAACGTCGACTACGAGGGTCACTTTGCACTCGTGCACTCTCGTTTCTCCACAAACACATTCCCCTCGTGGGATCGCGCTCAGCCTCTGCGATGGGCTGCTCACAACGGAGAGATCAACACATTGCGAGGAAACAAGAACTGGATGCGCGCGCGTGAGGGTGGTATGAAGTCTAGTCTCTTCGGCGAGGACCTTGATCTGCTCTATCCTATCATTGAAGATGGCGGTTCCGACTCTGCGGCTTTCGACAACGTTCTTGAGCTGCTCACCATTAACGGTGTTTTGTCCCTGCCCGAAGCCGTTATGCTCATGGTTCCAGAGGCATGGCAGGGCAACCACACAATGGACCCTGCCAAGCAGGCTTTCTACGAGTGGGCTGCTTGTATGATGGAGCCCTGGGACGGTCCCGCGCTCTTCACATTCTCCGACGGCCGCTACTGCGGTGCCAATCTCGACCGTAACGGTCTCCGTCCTTGCCGTTACTACGTAATGGATGACGACCGCATTATTTGCGCGTCTGAAGTCGGTACCATCTCTATTGATCCTGAGCGCGTCGTCCAGAAGGGTCGCCTGCAGCCCGGTAAGATGTTGCTAGTTGACACTGTCGCTGGACGCATTGTCGACGATGCTGAACTCAAGAAGACTGTTTCTGAGCGCAACGACTTCAGTGCCTGGATTGAGAAGAACCTCCTCACTCTGCCAAAGGTCCTGAAGAGTGTTGGCGAGAAGGGTCTTGACCTTTCACACACACTGACCGAGTCCAAATTGCACGAGGATCCTCGTCTGCGAGCATTCGGCTACTCCCTCGAGCAGGTCACCTTGCTTCTGGGACCCATGGCGGCAGACTCAAAGGAGGCACTCGGATCTATGGGCAATGATTCTCCGCTTGCCTGCCTGGCTACGCAGCCACGTCTACTCTACGAATATTTCCGCCAGCTGTTCGCTCAGGTCACCAACCCTCCTATCGACCCTATTCGTGAGGCTATCGTCATGTCTCTCGAGGCATATGTCGGTCCCCAGGGCAACCTTCTCGAAATGGACGAGTCTCAGTGCCACCGAATGCTTCTGCCTTCGCCTGTTCTGTCTCTTGAGGAGTTCACAGCACTAACTAACACTCACACACTGCAATCTGGGTGGTCTGTCAAGAGCATTGACATTACTTTTGCCAAGAGTGACGGTGTCGAGGGCTACATGAGCACTCTTGACCGCATCTGCGAGGAGGCTTCTGAGGGCGTCAAGAACGGTGACAGCATCATCGTTCTGACTGACCGCGCAGTTTCCAAGGATCGCGTCCCCGTCTCTGCCTGCTTGGTTACAGGTATGGTCCACCATCACCTTGTCCGCAACAAGTGGCGTTCCAATGTCGCTCTCATTGTTGAGACTGGTGAGGCCCGCGAAGTCCACCACATGTGTGTCCTTGTCGGTTACGGCGCGGATGCGATCTCGCCATATCTCGCCATTGAGTGTATCCTGAAGATGCACCGCGAGGGCGTCATCCGTAAGAAGCTCACCCCTGAGCAGCTCATTGACAACTACAAGCACTCTTGCGACGGTGGTATCTTGAAGGTCATGTCCAAGATGGGTATTTCGACTCTTCAGTCTTACAAGGGAGCCCAGATCTTCGAGGCTCTTGGTCTTGACGACTCTGTTGTCGACCGCTGCTTCACCGGTACTGCCTCTCGTATCAAGGGTATGACTTTCGACCTCATTGCTCAGGATGCGTTGGCTCTCCACGAGAAGGGATACCCATCTCGTCCCATCGTTCAAGTTCCCGGTCTTGCAGAGACCGGTGAGTACCACTGGCGTGACGGTGGCGAGCCTCACGTCAACGACCCTACTGCCATGGCCAACATCCAGGACGCCGTCCGCACAAAGAACGATAAGTCCTATGAGGCTTACTCCCTTGCCGAGTACGAGCGTATCAAGGATTGCACACTTCGTGGCCTCCTTGACTTCAATTTCGACGATCGCACACCTATTCCCGTCGATCAGGTTGAGCCATGGACAGATATTGTGCGCCGCTTCGTCACTGGTGCCATGTCTTACGGTTCCATTTCCATGGAGTCTCACTCTACCCTTGCTGTCGCCATGAACCGTCTTGGTGGCAAATCCAATACTGGTGAGGGTGGTGAAGACCCCGAGCGTAGCTTGCGTATGGAGAACGGTGACACTATGCGCTCTGCGATCAAGCAGATTGCTTCCGGACGCTTCGGTGTCACAAGTAATTACCTGGCTGATGCCGATGAGCTTCAGATCAAGATGGCACAAGGTGCTAAGCCTGGTGAGGGCGGTGAGCTTCCTGGCCACAAGGTCTCTGGCTCCATTGCTAAGACCCGCCACTCCACCCCTGGTGTCGGTCTCATTTCGCCTCCTCCTCACCACGACATCTACTCCATTGAAGATCTCAAGCAGTTGATCTACGACCTGAAGTGCTCCAACCCCCGTGCTCGTGTCTCCGTCAAGCTCGTTTCCGAGACCGGTGTCGGTATTGTTGCGTCTGGTGTCGCCAAGGCTAAGGCTGACCACATTTTGATCTCTGGTCACGATGGTGGTACCGGTGCTTCTCGCTGGACTGGTATCAAGTACGCCGGTCTTCCTTGGGAGCTGGGTCTTGCCGAGACTCATCAGACCCTGGTTCTTAACGACCTCCGTGGTCGCGTCATCGTCCAGACTGATGGTCAGATCCGTACTGGACGTGATGTTGCTATTGCCTGTCTGCTTGGTGCCGAGGAGTGGGGCTTCGCCACAACCCCTCTCATCGCTATGGGTTGCATCATGATGCGCAAGTGTCATGTAAGTTCAAAATTTCGCTATTATACGAGAGGCTTGCTAACATATCAATAGTTGAACACATGCCCTGTCGGTATCGCGACCCAGGACCCTGAGCTTAGGAAGAAGTTTGCCGGTACTCCCGAGCACGTCATCAACTTCTTCTACTACATTGCAAACGAGCTCCGTGCCATCATGGCCAAGCTTGGCTTCAGGACCATCAACGACATGGTCGGTCACTGCGAGGTTCTCCGAATCCGTGATGACCTTCGCACAGCCAAGACTGAGAACATTGACTTGTCCTTGATCTTGACTCCTGCGCACACTCTCCGCCCTGGTGTTGCCACCTTCAACGTCCGCAAGCAGGACCACCGTCTTCATGTCCGCCTCGACAACAAGCTCATCGCCGAGTCTGAGCTCGCTCTCGAGAAGGGATTGCCTGCCCGCATCGAGTGCGACGTGGTCAACACCGATCGCGCTCTCGGTGCCACACTCTCCTACCAGGTCAGCAGGCGCTATGGCGAGGTTGGTCTGCCCCAAGACACGATCCACGTGAACATCCGTGGTTCCGCTGGTCAGTCCTTCGGTGCTTACCTCGCGCCCGGTATCACACTCGAGCTTGAGGGTGATGCCAACGACTACGTTGGTAAGGGACTGTCAGGTGGTCGCCTGATCGTCTACCCACCGCGCACTGCAGTCTATCGTGCCGAGGAGAACGTCCTGATCGGTAACGTCTGCTTATACGGTGCCACCCAGGGTACCTGCTTCTTCCGTGGTATTGCCGCTGAGCGTTTCTGTGTCCGAAACTCTGGTGCCACTGCCGTCGTTGAGGGTGTTGGTGATCACGGTTGCGAGTACATGACAGGTGGTCGTGTCTTGGTTCTTGGCTCCACTGGTCGCAACTTTGCTGCTGGTATGTCCGGTGGTATTGCCTACGTGCTCGACATTCATCAGGACTTCGAGCAGAAGGTCAACCAGGAGATGGTTGAGCTTTCGCCTATCGAGGAGCCTGAGGAGATCGCCTATGTCCGTGGTCTTATCGAGGACCACCACCACTACACTGGCTCCGAGCTCGCTGCTCGCATTCTGCTCGACTTTACTCGCGCACTGCCCCGCTTTGTCAAGGTTATGCCCGTTGACTACAAGCGTGTCCTGCTCGAAGAGAAGGCCAAGGCTGCTGAGAAGAAGCGTTCCGAGTACCCATTGCCTCTCCTTGCCGGCAACCCCGTTCGTACCGCCCACGAGGACTCTCGCAAGCACGAGCACGAATCTAAGGAGAAGAAGAAGGCCGACCTTCTCGACATTGAAGAAAGTGTCACGGACGCCAAGGCTGAGAAGAAGAAGGCCCTGGTCCTTGACAAGACACGCGGTTTCATGAAGTATCAGCGCCGCTCCGAGAAGTACCGTAACCCAAAAACCCGTACCCGCGATTGGGCCGAGCTATCTCAGCGTCTGAACGAGGACGAGCTCAAGTATCAGACTGCTCGTTGCATGGACTGTGGCGTTCCCTTCTGCCAGTCTGATACAGGATGTCCGATCAGTAACGTGATACCGAAGTGGAACGAGCTGGTCTTCAAAGGTTCATGGCGCGACGCGCTAAATAGACTGCTACTAACCAACAATTTTCCTGAATTTACTGGTCGTGTTTGCCCTGCTCCCTGCGAGGGTGCTTGCGTCCTGGGTATCAACGAAGATCCCGTCGGAATCAAGTCAATCGAGTGTGCCATTATCGACCGTGGCTTCGAAATGGGCTGGATGGTACCTACACCACCTCAAGTCCGTTCCGGCAAGACTGTTGCCATCATTGGATCCGGTCCTGCTGGTCTCGCATGTGCCGATCAGCTCAATAAGGCTGGCCACACAGTCACCATTTACGAGCGTGCTGACCGCTGCGGTGGCCTCCTCATGTACGGCATCCCGAACATGAAGCTTGACAAGAAGATTGTTCAGCGTCGTATTGACTTCATGGCCGCTGAAGGTGTAGTCTTCAAGACCGGTGTTGCCGTTGGCGACGAGGGCTCTGAAAGCATTGACTCACTCCGCAGTCAATATGACGCTGTCGTCTTTGCTACTGGTGCCACTGTAGCTCGCGACCTTCCAATCCCCAACCGCAACTTGGAAGGCATTCACTACGCCATGCAGTTCTTGCACAAGAACACCAAGTCTTTGCTCGACTC
Organism: Stagonosporopsis cucurbitacearum; assembly: GCA_016920805.1. Classification (NCBI taxonomy): domain Eukaryota; kingdom Fungi; phylum Ascomycota; class Dothideomycetes; order Pleosporales; family Didymellaceae; genus Stagonosporopsis; species Stagonosporopsis cucurbitacearum. The sequence goes on along the minus strand of JAFEKD010000020.1, from coordinate 1,460,540 downwards.
CGAGCTTGCGGATGGGGCCTACATCTCCGCCAAGGACAAGCATGTCATCGTCATTGGAGGTGGCGACACTGGTAACGATTGCATCGGTACCTCTGTGCGCCACGGCGCCAAGTCAGTTGTCAACTTTGAGCTGTTGCCCCAGCCCCCAGCTGAGCGTGCTCGTGACAACCCATGGCCCCAGTGGCCTCGTATCTTCAGGACCGACTACGGTCACAATGAGGTCAAGACTCACATGGGCAAGGACCCCCGTGAGTACTGCGTCATGTCCAAGGACTTTGTCGATGACGGAGCCGGCAACGTCAAGGGTATCAACACAGTCCGTGTCGAGTGGACCAAGTCTGCCTCCGGCGGTTGGGACATGAAGCAGGTCGAGGGTAGCGAGCAGTTCTTCCCTGCCGATCTCGTCCTGCTCTCCATGGGTTTCTTGGGCCCCGAGCAACGCCTGATGAACAATGTCATCGAGCTTGACGGCCGCAAGAACATCAAGACACCTCCGGGTCACTACAACACCAACCTCCCCGGCGTCTTCGCCGCTGGTGACTGCCGCCGAGGCCAGTCCCTCATCGTCTGGGGCATCAACGAGGGTCGCCAGTGCGCTCGCGATGTCGACACATTCCTCACCGGCCAACACACCCAGCTGCCTGTTACCGGTGGTATCGTCAAGCGTTCTCCTTTGATGATCAACCACAAGCAAGAGATCCAGGTTGCGGCCTAGACGCAAGCACGAAGGAAAGACGGATAGAATGAGACATGTACTACGACAAGATGATCACGAAGAAAGATTGGAACTAAAGGGATGATTTGACGAAATTTGGAGTTTCTTGTTATTCTATGCGCTCTATCCTTACCTGCAAGATACCTTTTCCGATGGAGTCACCAGGCGGCATTTGCAGTGTATGATCGTTTTGCTTCTTGCTCATATTAGCAGTCTGTGTACATAGATTTAATCAGTACATTCAAGTTCTATCGTTTTACATGGTGAAATACTAAGCTGGGACTTGTTCGGCGATGGTAGCGAGGATGCATCCAGGCAACTCTAGATTACCTTTCCTGAATGCAAAACAAAGAGAAGATCCGGTCTTGTGGGCCCTGGATAGACCAATACCATGTGAATAGGTCTATGACCCAAGTCTGTATTGAGATCCCTAATTCGCTCCATCAATTTGTTGATTCTCTTCAAGAGCAATACGACCGCGGTTGTAAAGCGCGTAGGAACGGGAAGTGTATCTGCCAAGATTGCATCGCATGACGTCAGCGCCTACCCACTCCCCTTGATTGTTGCCTGCGACAAAGCATTTGGCATCAACATCCATCGATTCCACAATGCTTTGGCATTGATACGTAACGGGAAATGTTATCACATCGTAGTTGGCAGCATGCTGGTCAAAGGCCGTTGCAGGGCCTGACCAGGTATTGGGAATCCTTCGTGGCGATCGTCGTGGGAATGCTAACAAGTGATCAGAACATCATATTTCCCATCTGCATCTAGCACAACTGCACTGCAAAGATGGAAACAAACACCATGGGAAAATTCAACTAGGTATGCCTCGCTGCAGGCCGGCGAAGATAAGACAGGTCACATTAACGCGGGATCCAACGAGGGAATTCTCTTCTTCAACAATGTGTATCCTGTCTCCATCCGGAGAATGCTTGGATTGCCTGCACCTCAACTACTTGATCGACTTGTCTCTCCATTCATCCCAAGGACAGGTCCGCAAGAGGTCATTGAAAGGGCCAAGGCAACGAGAGGCCTCCAGATCACCGCCACCGAGGTTCTTCCACGGATGAGAGAAGGCGGAGCCTTTGTAAAGTTCACGCACGATGGATCCGTACCGAGTTCTGAGATCGAAAAAGTCCTTCAGCAATATCTGAGAGACGAACCTGTGAAACCCTGGTGGGCGCCTTTCCGCCGCATGCGTACAAAGATCGTCAAGGGCCGTCCCTGGGTCGAAGATTTGATGCGCGTGCCATCGCCTCGACTGAAAGTTGAGTTCATCTCTGGAGAACCAGGAGGCAGTCCTGCCGATGCCGTCGAATTGTCGCAAGAAACACTGTTCCAGTTCTTCAGGCCTTACGGCAAACTATCTGATATTATCATGCAACCCCCAGACTCTAAAATATTACCCAAGTTCGCGCATGTCGACTTCTCCACAATGGGAAAGGCTATCATGGCGAAGAATTGCATGCATGGATATGTGGTCTCGCAAGCCCAGGGTGGTGGGCCGAAAGGGACGCTCTTGCGGCTGCAGTACGACCCCAAGCTTCGCCGCGCAAAAGTGGTGAAAGACTGGCTCTTCGGACATCCTCGGGTTGTCTTGCCAATCATAGCTGCTCTGTTGGCTGGTCTCACCGTCGCTATTTTCGATCCGATACGCACTTTTTTTGTCAAGGCGCACATCACCAGGGTCTTGCACCTCGAGGACAACAGGTTCTACAAATGGGTAAAAGGCTACGCTACGGACCTTATACGTGGCAAATTCGATGATGATGAGGCTGGAATGGATGCGATTTGGGATGATCGCAAGAATAACATTGAGCAGGTCCAGACATGGCTTATGGAGACAGCTGATACCTTCATCATCGTACAGGGACCGCGAGGCTCTGGGAAGAAAGAGCTAGTTGTTGATCAAGCTCTTGCGGACAAGAAACTCAAACTTGTCATAGACTGCAAGCCTATACAGGAGGCCCGTGGCGATAGTGCTACTATCAGCGCGGCTGCTAATTCTGTCGGCTACAAACCTGTCTTCTCCTGGATGAACAGTATCAGCGGCATGATCGACATGGCTGCTCAAGGTGCTACAGGTGTGAAGACCGGATTCTCTGAGACTCTTGATACTCAACTCAGCAAGATCTGGAACACTACTACTACCGCACTGAAACAAATTGCTCTCGACAAACGACACAAGACGGACAAAGACGCCAATCTAGGCGACGATGATTGGCTTGAAGCTCACCCAGAACACAGACCGATTGTAGTCATTGACAATTTCTTACACAAGAGTAATGAAGGAGGCATCGTCTACGACAAGATCGCTGAGTGGTAGGCGACCCTGAATCTATAAATTGTTTACGAAGTACTGACAGTTGGCAGGGCTGCTCGTCTCACAACGGCCAATGTGGCGCATGTCATATTCTTGACCAACGATGTATCATTTAGCAAATCGCTCTCGAAGGCACTGCCCGACCGCGTCTTCCGTCAGATTTCTCTCTCAGATTGTTCGCCCGATGTCGCCAAGCGCTACGTCATAACGCATCTCGACGCTGACGTTCAAGATGATCCTGTGCCTCACGGAAAGGAGCCCAAGCCGGTTCCTTCGCAGTCACGCACAGATCTTGATGAATTAGACAGCTGTATTGAGCTGCTTGGCGGCCGATTAACAGATCTTGAGTTCCTTGCAAGGAGGATCAAGACAGGCGAGACACCCCAGAAGGCAGTTCACGAGATGATCGACCAGTCTGCCTCTGAGATTCTGAAGATGTATATCTTCGGTGCAGAAGATGAGGGTGGAAGCAGACATTGGAGCGCGGAGCAGGCATGGTTGTTGATCAAGGAGCTCGCGCAGAAGAACAGCCTGCGTTACAATGAGGTGCTGCTTGACGACATCCTGAAGACAGGCGGTGAGAGTATTCTGCGTGCCCTGGAGCAGGCGGAACTTATCACCATTGAATCTGGACCCAATGGGCGACCGTCGACCATCAAGCCAGGCAAACCGATCTATCACCCAGCGTTCAAGCGTTTGACTGAGGACAAGGTCTTGAAAAGCCGCCTTGATCTTGCAATTCTCACCCACTTGACCAAGATTGAGAGCGCAACAATTGAAAAATGTGAGAACGAGCTGCTATTGCTCAGCAAGCTTAGGAGTCAGCCAGTCCAGATGGCTGGGAGAGCTAATTACCTGCTCAACAAGATGATGGCAAGTCAGGATAAGGTGGAGAAGTATGAAGCCGAGATGAAGGACTTGAAGAAGGTTCTCGGTCAGGAGTACTAATTGTAAAGTGACTATGTATAAGATACCATTCTCCTAGCATCTCAAATCAACCCAGGCGCATACCGTGAGAAACTCCGGATTTCTGTCTCATTGGCTCAGACCGAAGATGTGCCTGCACGTGCGTTCAACCGCCTGAGGAGCCGTGGAAGCCCCGCTCCTCGGTCTCAATGGTATGGTAGGTAACCGCGACCCATCATCAACTTTTGGAGCACAAGGACATTGAACTTCCACAGTAGCCCGAGAACAATCATCCTTACGTATCCTGCTCTGTCCTTGCAAGGCTCTCTAGCCCAGGAACCAGTTTCTCCGGTACCACGTCATTGGCGCTCCGCAGCCGGCGTGATCGAATACCGCGGGCCGAGTCCGAGCGCCAGTGTCTCCATTCTACCGAGCACGAAACGCGAGCTCTAACCTCATCTTTTCTTCGCGACTGCCATTGCGCACCACCCCGACGTCCATCACTCCTGCCCCGACCACAGACGTAGCGTCTCTCCGCGCTCCGCATACACATCCACGCAATGGCCCCTATCACAGACTCCGCGGTCTCTGACCTCCAGAGCACCGTGTCCAGGCTCGAGAAGCGCATTGCGGAGCTCGAGACCAGGCTGCAGGGTCAGGTCGGCATTGCGGACGCAGCACAGGAGAGCGTCAGGATGATTTTGATTGGGCCGCCTGGTGCTGGTACGTCTCTCGAGAGCCAGGAGGCATGCGACGGGAAATTCGTTAACAAGCTTCAGGCAAGGGCACCCAAGCGCCGCGCATCAAGGACAAGTTCTGCGCATGCCACTTGGTACGTTGATTCGATCCCAAAGCTCATGTGGAAGCTTGAGGACAGGTAGATACAGGGCTCTAACGAAGGCAGGCTACTGGAGACATGCTCCGCGCACAGGTTGCCGCAAAGACAACGCTCGGTCGCGAGGCTAAGAAGATCATGGATGCTGGAGGTCTCGTCAGCGATGAGATTATGATCAACATGATCAAGACTGAGCTCGACACCAACCAGGAGTGCAAGAACGGGTATGTCAGCTCCAACCACCACTAAGATGTCATTCTTTGCGCATTCAGTCAGTTACTAACAACACCTATCTACAGCTTCATTCTTGACGGTTTCCCACGAACGGTTGTCCAGGCTGAGAAGCTTGACGGCATGCTCAAGTCCACCAACAAGCCCCTGCAGCACGCTGTTGAGCTCCAGATCGACGACTCTCTCCTCGTTTCACGCATCACTGGCCGTCTTGTCCACCCCGCGTCTGGCCGCTCCTACCACAAGATCTTCAACCCGCCCAAGAGCGACATGGTCGACGATGTCACCGGCGAGCCGCTCGTCCAGCGCTCCGATGACAACGCTGAAGCACTCAAGAAGCGTCTGGTGACATATCACACCCAGACAGCACCCGTTGTCGGGTACTACCAGAAGACCGGCATCTGGAAGCCCATCGATGCGAGCCAAGAGCCTGGTCAGGTCTGGAAGAGCTTGCTCAAGGTTTTCGACAACAAGGCCTACGTTGCTGGGCAGACCGGCAGCCTGTTGAACAAGATTGGCCTGAAGAACTAGAAATTGTGCAACTATGTCAAAGCGAGTGGAGAGGGGTGAAGGGATGCAGCGTGGATGACCGTGACACATCAGAAGCGTGACAGAGCAGTGGAGAGGTCAACCTCACGGCTTCAATGTGGCGGACACGAGTAGCAGAATGGGACCATAAAGGTTTCTGTACTTGTAAGGACTGATCTCTTGGATCTATTCGCAGGTGCACCGTAGTGGAGGGCGTGTCTCTATATTGTATGTACCACTCTGTGCAGACTAGTCTAGTCCTTCCACGACTAGAACGTTTGGAGTTCTGGAAATATATATGCACTGCACTTTCTGGCGTTGCTTTTATCTGTGCGCCATCTATATGTCCATGTGAAATAACTTGATCAATTTTCGCTCCAAAACGGCGCAGGCAGCCTCTTTCGCGGACCGCTGCTCCTTCAGTCTCTGACAACGTGTTGGCTTGGCTCGGGCTTTAGCCAGCTACCTCCGCTGAGCATCATCTCAAAAAGTGACGGTGGGCCTCCAAGTGTCCTCCACAGTTTCCACAATTGCACTCCACACGACATCACCACGCCTGAGGCATACCAGGTCGACTTACCCTGTACCAAACGTTGTCACTATTACAGCCACAGCACTCGCACTTGCGCTCCACGAGTAAAGCCCCCAAACACAAGCACAACAGAACGCACCGCACACCATGTCCAGCCGCTTTGGCCGCGATACCGCACGAGACGACCTCTTCAGCAGCTACAACCGCTCCGCCTCGCCCTCGAAGAGCAAGAACAAAGCGCGCGCCTCGCCCTACAACGCAGGTGGCTATGGGTTGCCTGCATCATCTGACGGCCCAGGCTTCTCTGCCTACCCTAGCGCAAGCAAGAACGGGAGTCTTTATGGAGGATACGGCGCAAATGGAGGATACGGCGCAAATGGAGGCTACGGCGCAGGAGGCAGTGGCGCGCACGATGGCGGGTACCGCGCTGCGACGCCGAACAGCAGGGGCCAGTATGGGAGCGCGACGCTGGATGAGCTGGAGAGCCAGAACGAGGAGCACACGGGGGTCTTGATTGGGAAGGTGAAGATGTTGAAAGATGTATGTTTTGCCCTTGTCGCCCCTACTTTTCCCCCCTGGCCGCCTCGGTGCCGTGGGGTTTGGTTGCGCTCTTGCTAATTAGTATAGTTGACACACCTCATCGGCGACGAGATCCGCGACAGCACGTCCCTGGCAGAAAAAATGAACGACCAGTTTGAGAACAGTAGGAATAAGATCAAGGGTACTATGAACAGAATGCTCAGGATGGCCAAGCAGACTGGAGTTGGGTGGAAGGCGTGGCTCGCTTTTTTCGTTGCTCTGGTATTGCTGTTCTGGTGGGTGTGGATAGGCAGAAAGTGAGCGGTGCGTTGTGGAGAGGCAATGCGGGAGTGGCAGAGAAAGGGACTCAGAGCGGTGTCTATACGGGGTGATGTTGTATATTGGTCTAGCATTTGGCGCGGCGTTTGGGCATTTTTGGTGTGCTGTACGCTGGGTACATTGCGTTTGAATGATAATAATATGCTGACCCATACCACTTTCTCAGCACTTCCGCCACCCAGTCTTCTTGGACAACAATACTGACCCTTCGCGGTAGGTGTGCCAGGCTGAGAGCAATGCTTATGATGCAGCCTTGAAACGCAGTGACAAAGCAAGATACAGCCTCCTTTCCTGCCATACCTCACCAGGCTATTGTCCATCTCAGAATAGCTATGACTGCTCCCTGAACCATCTAACATCTCGGAAGAATTGGGCAGACTTGTGTCCTGGTACAGTGTCCAAAATCCCGAGCCCAAAGCCAGCCGCCGCTTCTATGTGCACATGCAACAATCAGCATCAGCAGAGACAGCACCGCGGAAGTTAAAAGCACAACAGTGGCTCAAGATAGGAGGTCGTTAGCACAGCCTAAAAGACCGTTCCTCAAGAGGGGGACACTAGCGAAGGCTCCTGCCTTCATCAACTGTGTGAACATCCAAAATAAACCCAACATAAAAGCCCGTGCAAGTGCGGAATATATTTCGATCTCCCATTGAACGCTGGGCCCTTCATCCACTCGATAAAAACATCTTTCCAATCACAGCACAATGCTTGGAAAAGCTGCGCGTAGCAATGGTCGGTCAACACAGCCGAGCTACAATAGGTAGGTATCTCGACGGAAGTGACAAGCCGGAGGATTTCACAGCACTGACCGCGCTAAGAACAGCCTCCCGTTGCTTGTTCATTGCCGCCGCGAGGTTCGTCGCTCGAAACAGGAAATTTTGGGGACCGTGGGTGGTGGCAGGATTGCACGCTGTACGCGAGGTGGAGCGCAATTTGCCGGCCGACAATTGTGGTTCGTGTACAGTCGTTAGATTTCGTGAACACTGGGTCGCTACGTGTGAATACTGTGTTTGTGCAGTGGGTAAGGGGGGCTGATATCGCTGAATTGACAACGCATTGGAGCGGTCTGGAAAGGGGGGGATGCAGGACGATTGTCCTTCGTCTTGTTCGTCTACTTGTAGGTCACGGTACACGCGACTTTCAAACAGACTATATTGTCTGAGCTGTGGAAACATCAGCCGTGCCCTCATAGGACAGCAACTGTTAGCAGGAAGATACGACTCGTCGGCGGACCGAAAAAGCTCGACATGTCGTCGAGGCTCGCCGCGACCCACAAACTGGGTCTTTGTGAAACATGCCAGGTGCGAACCGCCTAGCGAAAACGAGCCAAACAATGGCCATGAAACGACGTCACTGCTGCGGGTCTTCTGCGGCAGATAGATGAAGGCGAGACCAGATGTTCATGCATTTTTACTCTTTTGATGGGTATGCTCTGATCGTGTCACAGGAAGATAGTACGACGCGTAGACTTCATCATCTTGGCGAGCCTCGGTTACTGTACCTGGATGGGCGCTAGCGACATCGTTTCGAGACCTCTCCACATCTGGTCTGTTCTCTTGTCCTTTCTCCATGATTCATCAAACAAACATGGCTTCTTGTTTGCAGGAAATGATACTATGCACCAGTATCTAGAGCTTCCTTGGTGTAAGGATGCTGTGCAGTAAAGCAACCCATTTCGTGACACGCAGGAACCTTCTCAATAAGCCGCTCCTTCCGTCAACAACAGCATTTTTAGTCAGGATAAATGCCATCGGAGGTGGTCGTCCCGACTGTGAAGATGCCTGTGTCGATCAGGAACACTTGTCCAAGTCTGCAGTGCGCTGCTGCCCGTTCCACTCCCAGGTACCTGAAACAAGCAGCGGAAAGGATCCAGTCCTTCCATCCAGCTATCCCATTGGCGCTTACTTTCATCAAGCTTTTGGTGACGGCCTTCATCCCTTTTCTGGGTTTGCACCTGGTCGTTTTGACAGCTGTACAGGGCTAGCGTGCGCCCATGTTGTTTCGAGCAACTCTTTCTGCTGGATATAAAGATGATTTTGTGCCCTCTGACATTGTTTCCTCATCACACTCTTTCAGTCATTTCGACAGTTCATTCTTTTCACACTCACTCACCCTTCATCGATTGAAGCGGATAACATTCTCTTACACCTTCGTTGATCTCGAAGCATACTCTTGAGCACCACTTTTCTCAGTCAATCCAACTTTTCAGTTACCAACCCTATCACAATGCCTTCCAAGGTTCAGGTTGCTGCCATCCTCGGCGCTATCGCCACCTCTGTCAACGCCCACGGTCACCTTTCGGCCCTCAAGGTTGATGGCACTGACTACGAGGCCTACAACCCTTCGTTCCAGTTCCAGAACCCTGCCCCCGAGGTCATCCAGTGGGGTTGCGCTGACTGCCTTGACAACGGCTTCGTCGCCCCTGACATGTACACCGATGTTGACAAGATCGCTTGCCACAAGGGAGCCACCGCTGGTGCTAAGGTCGCAAAGGTCGCTGCCGGAGGCACCGTCGACCTGACCTGGAACACCTGGCCCGAGTCTCACGTCGGTCCCGTCATCGACTACATGGCTAAGGTCGAGGATGCCACCACCGCCAAGGCCGCTGACTTGAAGTTCTTCAAGATTGACGAGGCCGGTTACGAGGGCGGTGAGTGGGCTGCCATGAAGCTCATTAACAACGACCTCACCTGGTCTGTCACTGTCCCCAGCTCTATTGCTCCAGGCCAGTACGTTCTCCGTCACGAGATCATCGCCCTCCACTCTGCTGGCGATGCAAACGGCGCCCAGAACTACCCCATGTGTAAGGAGAACCCTGTACTGTGATCATGCAAATGAAACATACTAACAATCCTCAGGCGTCAACTTGGAGGTTACTGGCTCTGGTACTGAGACCCCCGAGGGTGTCACCGCTGACAAGCTCTACACCCCCACCGACCCCGGTATCAAGGTCAGCATCTACGGCGGCGACCTGTCCAGCTACAAGATTCCCGGTCCCGCGCTCTTCTCTGGCGCCGGCTCCGGCTCCGGCTCGGGTGCCGGCAACTCTACCGCCCCCGCTCCCGTCAGCTCTGCTGCCCCTGTCAGCTCTGCTGCTCCCGCTGCCACCTCTGCGCCCGCTGTTCAGAACAACGCTGCTGCCAGCGCTACTCCCGTTGCCCCCGTTGCCCCCGCTGCCCCCTCTTCCACTGGCAGCGCTGGTGCTCTTCCCGAGACCTTCACCCTCGAGACCTTCATCTCCTGGTTGGAGCAGGCTGCTGGCTCTACCAGCGCTAAGGCTCGCCGCCACGCCCGCGCTTTCCGCGGTTAAATCTGTGGTATGTCCGGCGATGGCTGATGCTTTGTGCTGGGGATGATGTGCAAATGTTGGTAGATGATCAGAAAAGCTTATGTTCTTCGATTCTTGTACTTAGCCTTTAGTATTGTCGAAATGGCTCATATTTCTTACTCTTGTCTCACTGCATATGTTTACACGTGACTGCTTTATCCTGTCAAGACTCACTTCATTCGTGGCCTGGTCCGTATCATCACTTGTTCACTGTCTTATCTTGCGGTAGACTTCTCGACTTTGCCTCGAGTACCATATCAGCAAGGAAAAGCCAACAATCTCTCTGCCAGTCCTTACTCAGCGCTCCTACTAGAGGACATCCAACTCACAATTCCTTCGCTACAGCCTCTGCCTTTTCCGTGCTTCCCGCCCTTGCCGTCTCCGTCCCATAGTCCATCTGATAGTGCCCCTCAACGCCGTCAAAAGTGTACAGTGGTGTGAGCTTAGCAGACTTGTCAAAGAGAACCCAGCGCTTCCACCACCAAGGGAGCGCAACGCGGAAGTTGTACGCGATAAACTTTCGTGTAGGCACACCGAAGATGTAGTCCAGTTCCTCGAGAGTGCGCTGCTTACTATGAGATGTGAGTGAAATTGTTCTCAACGAAGAAGAGATAGAAGACGTACGTTTCCGGCAGCCATAGGAAGATCATGCAGAACGCAATGACGTTCAGGCCGGCGTAGAAGCAGATCGCTCCTAGTGGAGTGAGGGCGTACAGCATGAGTGGGAACGTGATGGAAAGCACGGCAGCCCAGAACAGACAGGTAGCGACAGCCCATCCCTATGTCAGGGTCAGTAACAGCACGTTGTACTTGAAAGGTTTAGAGATCTTACCATGCCAACCTCACGATGTGTAAGAGGGAAGCACTCTGCAGAATACGTGAATGGCACTGGACCTTCACCAGGCGAGTAGAAAGCAGCAAAGATGTAAATAAACATCGCGATAAGGCCGAGATGTGCTGGACTGCTTTCAGGAATAAGGAAACACAGGCCCGTTGCGAGCAGTGACCAGGCCATTTGTGGGAATGTGAAGAGCAGCAGGCTTCGGCGGCCAAAAGTGTCAATGGTCCAGATGGCGGGCCAGGCGAAGACGAAGTTCACGAGTCCGAAGCCAAATGAGGCAATGAGTGCTTCGCGCTCCGAGGCTCCTGCTTGGCGGAAGATTGTGCTGGAATAGAATGCGATGATATTGACTAGCATTATTTAGTTGCATGAAAAAAAATGGTGAGTTGGGGGACGCCTACTTCCACACATCTGCTGCGCAATCATGACGACGAATGAGGCTAGAGTGGCGCGGCGAACCCGAGGAATGGTGAAGAGTTCAATACAACGCTGGAAATAGTTGGACTTGCCGATGATTTGGGCTTCGACTTGGAGCTGAGCGTGGATGTAGTAGAGGTCGCGGGCTGCCTGAACGGGACTGAAGCGAAGACGTAGCAATGATTGCCAGGCCTTGCGGTAGCGGTTCTTCTTGATCAACCATCTGGGTGACTGGAGATAGATCAGTACACATAAGTTGCAAGGCCCTGGGATCTTCACACACCTCAGGGCAGAAGTAGATGCCAAGTGTCAGAGGCTGTAGTTATCAGTATCGAACCTGATCATTGTGTGGTAAATTACTCACGACCGCTGGGATGAACGCTGAGCCAATCTGAAGGCGCCAGGCAATGACTGGAACCTGATAAACAACCAGGTTAGCGCAGTAACCCAGGAAGATTCCGAATGCAGTCCACATTTGCCTGGAGTTTTTAGTGGGTCGACACTTCATAGAGGCTTCAGATCATCCTTACCAACTCATCACGAGCGCACCACGGATTCGAGCAGGAGAGTTCTCAGCAGCAAAAATCGGTACGGTCGATCCTTTCAGACCCATTCCAATACCCCTACTATGATCAGTTCCTAGTTTGAAATCCGAAATCAATGTCCTTACATGAGAATGCGAGTGATGAGTAACTGCTCCCAAGTTTGACTGAGTGCACCGCCGATGGGAGTGAGCACACAGAAGATGGCGGAGATGAAGATGGTTCCACGGCGGCCGAAGTAGTAGTTGCAAGGGTCACTGACCCAGCAGCCGATAAGCGCACTTCCAATGTACGGACCAGCGTTGACGAGACCAACAAGCAAGTTGTGGTTCCACCGGTTGGGACTACCTTCTGTATCACCTTCGCCAATTCCAAACTCTACAGGGAAGGACAAGTTTGCTCCGTTGGATCCCGTTTGGTCCCTATAACGCACCATAAGTATCGTAATGAAGCGAGAATCATCGTGCACTCACCAACCCTGCACCGCAGCGCCAATAGAGCATACGATGATTGTAATGTACAGCTGAAAAGGATGCTTCCACTTGTGCTCCTTCTCAAAATGAAGGTGTTGTCTGTCCTCTTCGACAAGCATCTCAATATTGCCGTAGCCATTCGGGTCTTGCGCGACCAGAGCGCCCTTTTTGAGATGTTCGATGATATCCTCGAGGTCATGTTCACGTGCGAAGTCCTCAACATCGCGCATCAAAGTCTCGTGAGGAACACCAGTCAAAGGATTTGACACCCTGTAAACGCCGTCAGATTACTATCATAGATTATGCATCTTCCACGAACTTTGCATTTACGTTCTTGTTCAAATTTACACTTGCCACCGACGAGCGGCGAGCTTCATCGATGTCGTTGCGGTGCGTGACGCCTTCCGGCTTGTCAACGCTTGGGTCTGCCATGGTGCGAAACTTCTGTGATCAAGCTCACTAAAGGTCCACAGAAGAGAAGAAAATCGGACGTGCGACAGCGCGCAGCTGTGGAGAGAGCCACCAACTAAATATTCACGAAGATCTGCTGGACAGGGTACCTGGGAACACACCAACGTGCCCGCCAGCCTGGTCTGTCATTCATATTGCAGCGCTAATCCCGCGAACATCTTTTCCATAACCCTCGACGGTAACGCCGGTGAGCAGCCAGGGGATGCCCCATGGAGGGTGACATCGGTGGTTGGGAGCGCAGGTCTCATGCCGGTTGAGAGTTGGTGCAGGAATTCCCTCGCGGTACCCAGTCGGCCTCAGCAGCCAAGAGGGTTCGTTGTCTTGTCCTAAGGCCGTTTGTTGAGTTGACAAGAGTCGGCCAAGGTATTCAGGCCTCGACAAGACTGAGACAAGCAGTCAGCATTTGTGATTGATGCTTCATCGTTTGTGCAGAAGAGAACGCTGCAGTGCGCTCTGAGTTGTGTTCCAGCTACTACGAAAATGCACATTGCCATGAAAATATCGATGATATGTAATGCTGCTCGAGCGGTGCAAGCGTCAGGATGTATATCGAGAAGCACAAAGCGTGGGGAAAGCGCAGTTTGCCAAGGCAACCTGTGCGGGGATGAAGGTCCATTCTCGGTGCATCTGCAAATTTAGCGCGTCACGATCTTGGTTGCCCGCACCTTTCCCATCGTCGCACCGCCGTCTTGTAGCGGTGCGCGGGAAGTCCAATTCGGATTACTTACTTCGGAGCATTCTCCTTAGATGGTGTGAATAACCTGTTCATTCCCTGACATTGACAAAGGTATAGAACTTCATGCGTCATAGGAGAATGCACGCCATTGACGCAGTAGGGACATTGACAAAGGTATAGAACTTCATGCGTCATAGGAGAATGCACGCCATTGACGCAGTAGGAAGATTTTGAGGACGATCAGCGGCCCCGACGTCCTGGCAGAGATCGAAGGTGATGATCTGTGTATATCACCAAGAATATTACATCGGGTGCTTTGGCGCTACCCCAGCAAAGCATATGCAAGCTTGTATAGCGCCTGGAGCGTCACGCGACTGGATGCGGCTGTCGAAGTGCACCGGCGCCGGGTTACCGCATTTGGCTTTCAAGGTAGATTTCACCGCTGTAGTCATCCCACCGGCGCGCCATCTGTATTGTTGCAATGCCAGGCGGTTGAACAGGGGACTTGCTATCGAAGGCGCATCACAATGCGTCTCAAAGGGTCTTGGGAATCTATTGAAAGAAAAACTAGAAGTATACTAACTACTGCCGCGAGCCAATATGGTCAACCTCAAGAATGAATTGTTATCTCGGCAGCCAATCTGTTAGTTGCACAATAAGAGCCTTGCCGCTTGCAGATGATTCGCCTTTTCCTCTAACAAATCACTCAAGCACATACGGCACGGGTATGAGGTGAAGATAGACAATTCAGTCAACGTCTTCGTGTGGCATACATCGAGCTTTGGTCATCGAAGTTTTCCTGTTATATCGACACGAGAACACCAATACACCCTCTCCCCAAACTCGTTGTGTATGTCCTACTTGGTAACCAGCCCACCTCAATCCCAAGTGCCCGCTCATTGGTCATGCGGATGCCTGCTTAAGCACATCGAATACGTTGGGGCTATCAAAACTTCAAGTAGCACGACACCTCACTCTGCATGTCCCAGGCCATGCATGTCGATCCGTGCCTGGTGCACAGCAGAATAGGTATGTAAGTGTCGGCGCTGTGTCTCGTGGCGCTTGGCCTGGTCACATCATAAACTAGGTATCATGGAACAGGAAGACGACTGTGGCGGTGCCTGTCGTTGGTCGACATCTACCACTCCACCCATAGCACGTTTCACGGTAGGGATCGCACGCACGTATACATCTGCTGAGCCTGACTCTGACCACGCGAACTGAGGTTCGTCTGTTCTTTTTGTAGACCGAATACGAAGTTGTGTAGAAGCGAGCGGTACTAGCGGCGGAAGGATTTTGAGGCTGTGCAGGAACCAGTGAACTACACAAGTGGCTTCAAATCACCACTAATGTGGTTTGTTTCAGAGTACGAAAGGTACAGATATTCGCTGGGTTCCACCACCACACCACCGGTGATTGTGTTGGAATCTGTTTCGTATCATCGTTACATGTCGTACGGCGGCCAAGGCAGTTTCGACAGCAATCTGTCGCTGCCTGAAACAGGGCTCCCGCGCGCCATCAAATTAATGCAACGTTGTCCGTCTTTTATGTCCCGATGCATACGCTAGCACTGCTGTTTTGCCCAACCACAATTCAGCCCTACCCACCACTTCGGGTCCTGCCATGCTAACGTCCTTGCAGATTCCACGTGTATGTCTCTTACCGCAAGTCTTTTGAGCAGTGTCGCGTGGAACTTTTCAACTCCAATCGCCAGGGAACGTGGTCTGTAGCAGGGAGAACATTGGCTTGCTCACGCACGCCTAGGCGTCCACATGGAGGCGTCCATATTACGGCCTCGAGCAAGAAACCTGTTGTGCGCTGACCGTTTGTTCGAGAGGGGAAGTTGCTTCGGCTCAGGCATCAACCCGGGCAGGATCCGGATCAGCAACGTGATTCGCGGGTGCAGAACAATAAGAAACGCGCTAGAAGACTGAGAAATGAGCTTCAGCCGTTTGGCACTGCTGCCGTGCTACTACCGGTAACACCGATTAGACTGGCGCGGCCAGCACGATCATACATACGTACGGCGCTGCTTGCCGGTTGTGGCGGTGCCGAACGCCCGCTGCGGTGTTCGAGGAGGTTGAACAGCCAAGCTTATCAGGCGTCTGGTGCCCTGGAGTCATAGCATGTTGTCGACTGCTACGGTGCACAGAGTGGCCCGCACGTGTATATGCGCTCACATCCACACGAAATGAGGAGGACCCTGCATCAACATCAGATCCCGCCAAGCTAGACCGACTACCTGCTTGGATTCATGATCTCGTGTTAACCCCGCTATGTGAGCCGTGAGCTACTAATGGAGTTGCCTGATCTTGTGGCTGAGTAGGGCAAACGGCGCGCTTCATTGTCGTGTTCATAAGCAGGATTGAACGTGGTAGCGAGCGGACCGGACCTGTGCGCAACGTTCTCGGGAGATTATATAAAGACCCTGGCATAGATTGAGGGTTGCGTTGTTGTTTCGAAACTGGACAGGTGCATTGTTATATCGCGGTCCCTCCAAACTTAATATCCAACATCGCCATACTTGACTCGCTCCTCTTCCAGTCCTTCGCTCGCTGCTGTTGATCAGCACATTGCTGCGACTTACTTCTTCTACATCCTCTCTGCCCCTGGACAACAGACCGACACGCGACTATTCACCATGAAGGAATGTCCAACCTGCCGGGGCCTCGGAACAGTCAAGTGCGATGAGTGTAATGGTACTGGCAAGAACTGCACCGGCTGTAAACGAGATGGTACCATCAAATGCCATGTCTGCGAAGGATCAGGCGCAATTCACAGCAACTGAGCCCGCACACTTCCGCTTTCAGGCGACCATGCATGTTGCAGATGTACACAGTACGACGAAATGCGAGCGACTCGCACAAGGGTCCCTAGGTACGTGGCTTTACATACGCTTGCACAGCCACCTGCGGCCCCCCTTTGCCTCAGGCACGAGGATCATCGCCGTGGCATGTCGCACAGCTGGTCGAAGCAGCAATCGGCACTCCTCGTATTGCACATCCCACGCTGATACGACGCAGACCCATTTCGCTTCCAAGCTGCCTCACCGCCACAGCTGGGCTTATCGGTGCGCTGGCGCACCTCAGGCGCACAGTCGCCCGCCCTGTCCATGCCGCACAGGCAGGATTATACCTCGCTGCAATTTACTCTGGCGCAATACCCAATTTCCGAGATATCCGAGCTTTCAATCTGGCGTCGATTCGTACTACTGGCTGGCTTCGGCTACAATTTAGGGTTTTCTGGAATTCAGGTTTTCGCGGGGACGGGGGTGTAGAAGGGTGTGTGGCTGAAATTGGCCAACGAAAGATACATAACTTATACCTTCTGTATACGACAGGTTTCGGACAAGCGTGATGTGGAAAAGCAGTCAAAACCTACACAAATTGAACAAAAACATTCGATCCATTACGTTGAGACTGTGAGATGAATGTCATATGGGAACATTCCCAATGGGGTAGCAAAAGATAGAGCTCGTGACTATCAATCAAGCACAGATCCCATATCTCAGCAAGCAAATTTCATGACCGATGACAAAGCGAAGCAGCTTCATTACGAGCAGCCCGCTATTGCCAAGCAAGTACCCTCACCGATGGCGAATTGAACGTGAATTATCGTCACGTGATTTTTTACTTTCATAAACACTTCTCTTATGAAACACAGCAATCCTGTAGAACAATCAAAATAATGGACCCATGTAATGACCGTTTGGCCTTGTATGATTTTATCGTGGTCTTTGTCTAACCAGCTCGCACGCATTTCGGTCCGCCTCCACACTGCACCAGCAATCCCCCCCCAAAAGCACACCAGGGCAAAAAAACAATGCTGTTTCCGGTACCGGGAATCGAACCCGGGTCTTTCCGGTGCTCCAATCGAATGTAGATCGGTTGAAAGCGGAATATCCTAGCCTCTGGACTATACCGGAGATGGTGATGTTGATGAAGAGGAACGGATAAAGAAAATATATATCACATATGACCATTGAGGCAAATCACGTCGATCTTTACCAACAGTACCTCTTCGCAGTTTCTTATGGCAGTGCGGAGCTATCGGTCTAATATTCCAGGTCCGGAGCCTTCGGGCGCCAACATTTTGTGAACTAAGTCGCACTAGCCCGCATCCCGCTTTTCCATTCTTATTCCCATACACATCTTATCCGTCCATAATTTCATGCAAAAGTACAGCATGAAATGCAATGGCGATGATTGAATAGCGAGTAAAATTTTCGTGCATTGCACTTTTACTATTGCGATGGTTTGGGCCAGGTAACGAGATCAATCTCCATGCCCGACAGGTATCTCCGAGTGTTCGCTACCTCACTCTCCTAACACTCCCAGTCTCGTCATTTATGTCACCTCTCCTTAGCGTCAATACTCTCCGGAAGACACAGTATACAAGGTAAAATATCACAAAAGTGAGAGTTATTTTGGGCTTGAGTGGGACACGTGATGTAAAGATCGGGTTCGTGTCACAGGGGTGACGCAGAAGGCAGATGATGAAGTTGCGCTGGGGAAGGCAGAGCAGCAGAGGGACAACGAAAGAGTCGGGGAAAATAAGGGGCCAGTCTTTTATAATGGAAATTGCAACATTACTTGGAGCTGACGACCAAAGCATTGCTTCTGTCAAGAAGCAGACTGGAACAGTTCGATTGATTGTTGGAAGAGCGTGGTGGGCAGCTCGGGGTGGCTCTGTACCAAAACAGCTGGAGTTGCCAGATTAATGAAATCAGTGTTCGGAAGGCAGATTTCACTAGGTATGTAGTCCCCTCAAGTTATTGAAGGAGGTGGCGCCGCAGATGTAAGCTTTAAGACTGCTTCGTAGTCACAAAGCGCGGACAGACACAGTTTGCACCATACTTTTGTGAGTAGATGACAACAAACAGATTGAAAGAAACAAGGAATCTCGACCAGCTAATCTCCTGGCTCGTCTACTCATACGAGATGTGTTTGTCGATTGGCGGGAAGCGTGACTGTTTTCACTCAGGAGTAAGACATACAAACACCACCCGTCGGCGCTGTTTCACTGTCGCTTGCGCACGCAGCACGATTGATAAGAAGCACGCCTCAGCTTAGCATTTTCTATTAATTCCTCTTCAACTGCGAAGTCATCCACAACAACTTTTATCTCGCCCTGGAGATTACAAAAGGTAGCTCCCCATCAAATCATCAAACACCAGTATCCCAGGGCCATGTTCTTTGCCTGGGAACTACCTGTATACCGCCAGCCTGTGTGGTTAGAGACTTTCATTGACGATTCCCTGCACTATGTGCGAGATCAATTTGTCAGTCTGCTGAATGGAAACAGGATGGTCGCAAAATTGCTGGAGCTCCTGTGCCACAATCACATCTCCGCCTTTATTATGACCATCATTGTGAGTGCGCTCTTGATCCTTTTCTCGTACTTCCAGACATGGAATACGCGGAGGAATGCTCGGAAGGTGGCGTCGTCACTTTCACCGTCATCTTCGGTGAACCCTCGCCGAAAGTATAACATCGAAGTCACCGTGAACAAATCAATTCGCAACCCTGCCACACCGCTCCCAGTCACACAAAAAGGTCATTCCCACGGCGCGACCTCATCCTCTTCATCTTCTGCTGTCAGCACCCACGCTGCTTTTGGGCTCGGTAATCGCACGGGCCGCGTCTCCACGCCAGGCTACCAGACACCAGTCGTGAATCCATCCAAACTCAGCAAGAGGAATTTCTCACATCTTCAGCGTACGGCGCCAGTCAGTTATGCGACACTGAGGAAAAAAGGGGTGTTAGATGCGGACGGAACGCCAGTGAAGCGCACTTCTAGAGAGGGGAGTGTGGGAACAGGACGCATGTAGAAAAATGCAATGGAATTGCAGAGACACGAGGTAGTACAACATGTAGAAAAACGTTGTCAGTGCTGCGGTGGACAAAGCTTGGTTTCGGCGAATGTCTGACAAGTTGGGTGACTGTATTGATCATTGGAGAGTGTTCACGGCACATAGCGAAGGTGAGAGATGGACTTGTACAGTGTAGTCTTAGATAGTGAACCGACATCTCAATTCTCAGTTTCTGCAAGTAGGCGAGGTGAGATGCCGCTTCGGTCACTGAATGGGATCAAATGCAAGACTTGGTGAATGAGAATCATCGAAGGGTAATAGCAAGCTTGCATAGAGCCGGCCGTATTCACCTCCTGGCTCGGTGAGAAGTGACGACGTGGGAATCAAGCTTTCTCTATTTTCTATTGTCTATTTTCTCTGCCTATTTCCGTGCCTTCCTGCTCCACCATGAGAGCAAACAGAACTCGCCTAAATCTCACGTGCACCACAATACTTAAACCTGGGTACTCCTCTCATTTTCTGCAAAACACTTTCTTAATCTTCTCAACTATATACCAAACTTTGCTTCGTCAAAATGGTTGCTACAACCAAGCCCGCTGAGACACTTCCTGCCGTTGGAGCAGCTGTTGGACACTCACCACCTCGCCGACAAGCTTCCCCAATGAGCGCTCCCGACTCGCCGCAGTCTGTGACTACAGCGAGCGATACCTCCAAGCCGTCGAGTCGCCTGCTGGACAGCGACTGCAGCAAGTTCCGTTCCCTCAAGCGTGTCATCGTCGTCGGTCGCCCTGGCAGTGGCACTGATGGTAAGTCTCTCATGTACAACTTCGGCTGCTTCACCAACTGACTATTGCAGGCGTCGGCGACGCACTCAGGACGCTCAGCTTCAAGGTCTACGACTTCCAAGCAGCGAGCAGCCGCTACGAGCGCGATTTTCCTCTCTGGCTTGAAGCTGCACGTCTGCGTCAGGAAGATCGTCCTTACAACAAGTCAGACTTTGACAAGGTCATTGGCGACTACGATGCCATTGTTGGAGCTCCAGCCTGCTTCTTCGATGTGGAGTTCGTGAAGCTGTACCCTGGTGTCAAGGTCATACTTGTGACGAAAGACAGCGATCCGCAGTATGTCCAGGAACTGCTCGAAAAGGTGAAGTCACGCTTCTGGCAGTGGGTCGATACAGCCTACTTTGGCACTCTTGAGCGCTTCCTCGTGCTCAATTCCGTGTTGGACAAGTGTGCTTGTACGAACAACAACCAGGCCATTCGCGAGATTGTTCGGGAGAAGAATCTTCTCGAAGTCCGCAACCTCATTGCGTGGGTGCCTCTCTGCGAATTCCTGGGCGTGAAGGTGCCAAATGTCCCGGCACCAGAGCTTCACGACAACATAACCCGAGCGGAGTTGTCCACACGCCTCCAGCGCTGGTCATTGGAGACGGCGAAGACAACCGGCCACTCCATCACCGCTGCCGTCACCTCCTTCCTCACCATGACTTTTGTCACTCTCATGTCACTCCTTGCCGTCTTCTTCGGAGGTCTGGGACTTGTCAAGCTTTCGGCCGCCATCGTCCAGCTCATATCCTTCCTGCTCGCCTGCTCTCAGCTTCGCGACGTGACACGCTCGCTCGCAGCAAGCCTAGCATGCTGCACCCTCATCTTCGGCTTCGTTGCAGGATACGGCCTCGCCGTGATGCGTACCCCTAAGGCCACCATAGTCGATTCACCTGTCCAGACAACCCCTCGCGAGACCAAGAACAGCCACAGGTTGGGCAAACAAGCTCGCGGCAGGCAGATGTACCGTGATGAGAGCGCCCGTCCTGGCCGCCCAGTTCTGGCGGGATGGACCAGCGTGCAGGACAACATTCGCAAAGACGACATGGAGATGGCGAAGGAGGGCAGGGCTACCTTGGAGGAGTGGAAGAATGGCCAACACATTACTTTCCACGTCACCCACAAGCGTACCGGGGCGGGTCAGAGCATGTACAGTGGTCCTCGGAAGGTGTTGGCCGTCTCTTCCGAGACGTTGTAGTCTTGTTGAAGTGTGACGGCGATGGGAACGGCGGTGGAGCTCCGGATCAAGGTTTTTTAGTACATTGGATGATTTCTGTATCTGCTCTAGCATCGAGCAAGAGCTTGTGTTAATTGTAACAGCTGCTGGTACAGCCAAGCATACACAAGAACATAGCAACGAACAGGTATTGGAGGAGGGAAACAATACATAGACTAGAAGAAGACTACGTACACCAAACGCCAGCCCATGCAATTGTACCTAAATGGGTATACAAAGATTTTTTACAATGTGTCTGGCTCCACTCTCAGATCGTGCCACCAATCTCCTTCCTGACCCAGTTTTCCAAACCACCCAGTGCGATAATCTCCTGCACATTGGGTGGCAGCTCGCCAACCTTGACGCTCCACTTTGCGCCATTGGGGCCCTCTTGCACATTCACCGTGCTACGACGCACATCCCACTCGAGAGTCCAGCCCGTGCGGCGCGTGAGCTGCTTCGCCTCAGCAGGCTGCGCCGTCGCAGCAGGGGGCGGGGAGTCCAAGGACTGAGAGTTCTGGCTGGGCTCCTTGACTGCCTGCTGGTCTGCAGCGACGTTTGTGCTGGAGAAGACCTCGCGCAGCCTGTTGGCCAGCTTGGGGACCTCGACGCCCATCAGCGCGTTGTTGATGCTGTTGCGGCTGAAGATGTTGCCGAAGCTGCCGGCGACAACGAGCGGGATGCCCTTGGCGAGGATTGCAGTGGCGGCCTGCTCGCGGCTGCTGCCGCATCCAAAGTTGAAGCCTGTAACCAGCACGTCGCCTGCTTTGGCAGTCTGGCCGAAGCTGGGGTCGTAGTTCTCCATGCACACTTCTGCCATCTTCTCGCGCGACACGTCGTCCTGGTATGTGTACTTGCCCGGATAGATGCCGTCTGTGTTGATGTTGTCAGCATCGCAGAAGACGATTTCGCCAGCAATCTTCTCGGGGAAGCCGGGGAGGATCTCGGTGAGAGATTCGGCGTCGGAGGAGGCGGACGGTGCGGGCTCAGAGATGGTGGGGTTCTCGGGCTCGCCGAAGGAGGCAGCAGCAGCTTCTGCATCCTTGATGGCCTTCTCGATCATGTCTTCGATGGTCATCATGCGTTCTTCCTCGGGAATGCCGTCGCCTTCGCCGCGACGCACACCTGTGTAGCCCTCGGGGGCTTCGTACCAACCGGGGCCAGAAATCTTGCCGGAGAGCGCGCTGGCAGCGACGACTTCAGGGCTGGCGAGGTAGGCCTTTGCATCGGGAGAGCCCATGCGGCCCTTGAAGTTGCGGTTACTTGCGCTGATGCCGACCTCACCGGGCTCAAGGAGACCTGTACCGAGTCCAATGCAGGGACCGCAGCCCGAGGGCAAGGGCTGTGCGCCGGCTTCAAGGAGGGTCTGCCAGTCGCCAGACTCCTCGGCGGCCTTCTGCTCGGGGATTGAGGCAGCGGCGATGTAGAAGTTGACGTGCTCGGGAATCTTGGGAATCTTGTCGCCATTGGCGGCAGCAGCCTCCTTGAATACCTTTGCAGCAGCCGCAAGGTCAGACGCGCGAGAGTTGGTGCACGAGACGAGGTAAGCCTTATTGACCTTGATGTCCTGGTTCTGCAGCTCGACTAAAGGTGTAGCGACCTTGACGGAATTGGGGCCTGCGACGTACGGGGACAAGGTAGACAAGTCGAGGAAGAGCTCCTTTGCGTAGACAGCACCCTTGTCAGCAGCCAGAGCGGGCTTCCAGATGTGCCCAAGCTGTTGACCGACAATGCCGGTAGCAGTGAACAGCTCGTCGATGCGCTCGTGGACAAACTGTTTCTGGTGGTGATCCTTGACGTCACCCTCACCCATGGCAGCGAGCGTGGCACGGGCACGCAGCCAGCCGTGGAGCACAGAGTCGATTGGGAACAGACCAGTTAGGGCACCCCACTCGGTGGTCATGTTGGCAATGGTGAGGCGTTCGTCGACGGGGATAGTGCGCAGGGTCTCGTCGGTTCCGGTGAACTCGATGGCGTGGTTGAGGACTTCGTCCTTGTTGAACAGACCGGCGAGGGCGACAATGACGTCCTTGCCAGTGACGCCCTTGGGCATGGCGCCGCTCAGGGTGACCTTGGCGACAGGAGGGACCTGCCACCAGGTCTTGCCCGTCGCCCAGATACTGGCGGCATCTGTGCGGACGACGGGTGTACCGAGACAGCCCACACCGCCGTACATGTTCGAGTGGCTGTCTGAAGCCACAGCCAGTGTTCCTGGCCACGCGTAGCCCTCCTCGACCATGATCTGGTGACCAATGCCGCGTCCCGCACCGTAGAAGACGACGTCATTGTTGCCGGCAAACTCCTCAATCTGCTTGTACTTCTTCAGGTTCTTTTCCGTCTTGTTCTGGACGTCGTGGTCGAGCGTCATGACAATCTGCTTGGGGTCGCTGATCTTGGTGGCGCCAATGGACATGAACTTGAGCGCAACGGGCCACGAGTTGTCGTGGGTCATGCACTTGGCGGGCTGGAGGGTGACATAGTCGCCCGAGCGGATGACCTTGCCCTCTGCGAGACCGACGGCATGGCGCTGGACAATCTTCTCGGTGAGAGTCTGCGGCGTCTTGGGCTTCTCCTGGAAGGTGCCGAGGAAGTTTGATGCGGGGCCCTCCCTCAGTGAGTGGAAAACGTCTGGGGCGTCGTGGCGGGTGGCTGTGGTGCTGAAGACGCGAGGGGCCAAGTTGAGGTTAAGACGAGAGGCCTGTGTTGGGACGCGCGAGAGGCGGATGCTCGATGGGAGCTGCAGATGGGCTTAGAAAAGCATGTCAATCAGCCGTGATGCAATAAGACCTACCACAGCCGCTCGGCGGCCCAGCAATCGTGCGGCTCGCAGTGACATGGCCATTGCTCGTGTCTTGACACCCGACAGGAACAAAGTGTCGATACACGGTGCCTCTGTACAACAGATTCACGCTGCCGGCCTTCCCCAGATATTTTCCGGCCGTGCGCCGACACCGGCAAAAGTCATCAGGGTCGCTCTGCTCGTGATTGGCCGCCATGCACGCCGTCGACCTCTGTCCTAAAGCCCACCACCCACCAAGCGCGACATGCAGGCAGGCCTCAGCAACGGCTGGCACTTTGGAAATATGCGCGCAGACATGCTGCTCCTGCCGGAACAGCCTGTGCTGCAGCTGCAGCCGCATGTTGGCTTGGTGGCGCGCGTCACCGAAACCGGACGACTCACTCGTGAAGACTGCTTTGGAGTCATTGATTGGTATGACGCGAAACCCAAGAATTTATTACAGTGCACTCCACAGACATAACCGCCGCCCAATTGACCATATCCGTTTCTTCTGCTAGCCTCACCCTTCCTCTTCTCTACCCCTCTCCATCTTGCGCCCCCTCCACATTGCAGCCATGGTCCAAAGATCTGACGTCAACTACTTCGGCGCTGGCCCCGCGCCCCTCCCCACCGCCGTCCTCGAGAAGGCATCACAAGCCCTGCTCAACTACCAAGACAAGGGCATTGGCCTCTGCGAGATCTCCCACCGATCGCCCGAGGCCAATGCCATCCTTGCCGAAACCAAGCAGGCCCTTAGCGACCTCCTTGAGATTCCTGACGACTACGAGATCCTGTTCCTGCAGAGCGGCGGCAGCGGTGAGTTCAGCGCCACCGTCTACAACCTCGTGTCGATATGGGTAGAGAAGAAGCGCGCCAGCATCGCCCATGAGGTCGGAGACAACAAGGACGAGGTGCTGCGGAGGCTGCGGAAGGTTGTCGACGAAGAGCTCAAGGTTGACTACCTTGTCACTGGCTCCTGGTCACTCAAGGCCTCACAAGAAGCTGCCCGCCTCATCGGTGCCAAGCACGTCAATGTCGCTGTCGACGCTCGCAAGGCCAACGATGGCAAGTTTGGCAAGATCCCTTCAGAAGACCAGTGGAACCTTACCCCGCGTTCATCTGGCGGACCAGCATTCGTCTACTTTTGCGACAATGAAACCGTCGACGGTGTCGAGTTTCCCTCGTTCCCCAAGAGCCTCGAAGGCGACGACGCTCCTATTGTCGTTGCCGACATGTCCTCCAACTTCATCTCTCGCAAGGTTGACGTGAACAAGTACGGCGTCATCTTCGGTGGTGCTCAGAAGAACATTGGTAACGCAGGTATCGCCATTGCCATATTGAAGAAGTCGCTTCTACCTCCCCAGTCGCCATACGCTGCACCCGAGCTCTTGAGAGAGCTCAACTTGGCCGTTGGGCCCATCGTTTTCGACTACCCCACCATCGCCAAGAACAATTCGCTCTACAACACTCTGCCTATTTTCGACGTATGGGTCGCTGGGCAAGTCATGAAGAATCTGGTTGATTCCTATGGCGCAAAGCGCATCGGTGGTCAGGAAGAGATCTCAGATGAGAAGGCAAATCTGATATACGGCGTGCTTGACAAGTACACAGATATTTACCGAGTTGTGCCAGACAAATCAGCGCGAAGCAGAATGAACATCTGCTTCAGGGTCGCTGGCGGAGACGCCGAGAAGGAGAAGGCTTTCATTGCAGGCGCTGAGAAGAAGGGCCTGCTTGGCCTGAAGGGCCACCGCAGCGTGGGCGGCATCCGCGCCAGCAACTGTGAGTACTTCTTTTCCAGGTGACATGCCATCACGCTAACACGACATTTCCGCAGACAACGCCGTCTCTCTTGACGGAGCGAAGCTGCTTGTCTCCTATCTTGAGGAGTTTGCCAAATCCAATTAGACAGCGACTTGCAACAATAACGACCGACTCTCGGTGTTGGACTATCCATTACTTTTGCTCGTACCACAATGCAATTTTTTCAAGACACTTGAAACTACTATGCAGTGACATTCTACATCTCTTTGATCGAAGGCCTGCCTGCCCTCTGCAAGCTGGTGCCTCAACCCCACCGGCTGGTATGGTCTGGACTCTGACATTTTCCCAGCCTGCCTGCCTATACAAGGACGGGCCAGGAAGCCAGTACAGTGAGTGGGCTCGCTTCTTGACACGAGGTTCCAGTAACCAGCTCGCCATATTCTGGATTCGTGTCGCCCAACGTGGTCCTCCATTGCGGACCGCGGATATCAAACCACGATCAAGTAGCGAGATTACTTCCTCAATCTGACCTGGCTCATCTGGCCTATCAGCTGCAGTCGCCAATCACGATGGCTACGGAATCGGCGCAATACATGTCATTACCCTTCCATCAGTACGCACACGGGCTACACGGCTTGCTGACGTGCAATCACCGACGAATGTTCTCTTGCTCTCCAGATTTGCGTCTTGGCAACGTGCAGCACTCCTCCTCAACCTTAACAGCGTATTTCGTCAGCCAAGCAGGAGGATAAAATCCTAAGAAACATCGGTTGCCACTCTCCAAGGCTTTTTGCATTGTCTTGCACGCGCCGCATACATTATTCTCCAGTCGAGGCTCCACCGCTGCGAACAGGGTCTGCTGAGTCAACCGAAAATGGCATCGGCTGCCAGTATAAGCCTCGTTGGCCCCGGTGGCCAGTTTATGCCTCTTCACTGGGTATTCCAAGGTCCCTGAAGTCATGCACATTACAAGTCGAGATCCCAGCTCTGGCGGTGGGGCAGGTGTGGATCTGGTGTTCGCAATGTCTCGGACAGGGATGAAGCGAGGATCTGCGGCACAGCCTAAACTTAGCGGGCATCAGAACGTTAGTTCAACTTCCCCCAACCTCACTCTCAACGAACAAGACGCCACGCGACTGCCTCTTCGGCTTCCAAGCGGCAACAGTGTCCTATGGCGACACCTGGTCCTATCTGACAGAAACGAAACTTGGGTAGCCAGAACACGTATGCGACATTGACAGGAGACAGCTCCACGATGCTGGTAGTTTTCGTTGTTCAACATACCGCGGCCAATGCTATGCATACGGCAGTGAGTTAACAGTGACTTTCTAGAACATGTGCGTGCTCAGCTATCCATTGCGATCGACATAGCACGAGCAATCTCCGCAGCCTCTTCTGTGGCAGTCAAGCAATGCTTGTCACGGCGGGTCTGCCTGCTTCCGTTGCCCAGGCTTCCCAGCGTACGTGATGCTTGTGAAACCCCACCTTTTCCAAGCAGACGGAAATGGCTCTCTAACGCGGACGCGCTCGGATGGCGTCAAAGCTCGTCGTCAGCGAATGAACTGGCAGACACCTCAGGACTGCTGTCCCGAAACCGTGCGCTACCGGCACCCGCCCTTAGTTTCCTCATATACCATTTGGTGTCTCATATTTGCCTCCTCGTCAACCGCTAATGCTAACCCTCTTTTTCCCTTTCCTCGCTCTGCTGGCAGGCTCGGACACCTCTTACTGAAGCTGAGCAGTTACTGTTTCCTTCGGTCAGATTGTCTCCATGCATACCTAAACGTTTCCACTTTCAACAGCCGCTGCTGGTGATCAGCGACGTTTTTTTCATCTTGTGTTCTGGTTGCGAAGGTTGGCACAATGGAAGAATGGGTCGCTCGTTTGCCTCTCCTCGAGGCCCGGTCGCACTTCAACGTGTCGCTCAACACCTCGACCGCTAGCGATACCTCATGGGCCTCGACGGACTCCTCAAGGGCTACAATTGCAAGTCTGCAATTGGCCCAGGTACAAACGCTGCGTACAATGCATCTGGCTTTGGGCGTCTTCAGTCTCGCACTCGCACTGTTGACCGTCTACCGAATTGTGTCAGATGCAAGAAGAGCGGCAGCCCTACAAGTGACTCTCCGAAAGCAGTGAGTGGTGGGCGTAAACGTTCATTTGACCAGGCTAATATGGTGCAGAAGGTTCAATTCTCTCCAAAATGTCCACCCTGCCGAGACTTTCCCACTCGCGCTGGCTTGCGGTGTGGTCGTGTCGCAAATCATATTTGTAGCTGTGCAGAGCACAACCCTCCATAGTGTTTTATCTAAGAACTGCCGGATGCTTGCCATGATTACCTATCCTGGTAGGTTATCAGTTGCTGCAAGCTAGCAACTTGACTGACGAATACAGCAATTTTTGCCGTTGGCTACATTACTCTCGTCTTCGGCATCGAAACCGCTCTCCGATCCTTCAATTCCGACCGCTTTGCTGCTCGAGGGAAGTGGAACACGATTGTCTGCATTGCGGCCGTGACATTCCTCCTCCTCCTGACTTGGATCCCTACCATTGCATGGCCAATGTTCAACAGATGCTTTGGTAGTCTGATCTGGTTCCCAATGCGCTACGATCTCCTGACGCTAGTTCTCCTCGTCATCCTGATCTCCTTGCTCCTGCTGTTGGCGGCTATCATCAGCGTTCAGCTCATGCGCTCTGCCGAAGTAGACCCCAACGAACGCATTGCCGCATCGAGAATGTGCTATTATCTTCTCCTGACTGCAGCCATTTACGTGAGTATTGCATGGCTTATATTTTACGGGTTCAACTAACGGTTCCAGATCTTGGTTGTCCCTTGCGAGGTCCAATCCCTGCAGGAGAACTTCGATGCAGCACTCGGCGGCTCACGATTCGCTGAAGCGTCCCTCTTCTCTTCTGGCATGGTCATATCATTCTTCCACCTCTTCCTCCGTACCAACGCAAACCGACTCGTCATCCGCCCCATGGAGGAGATGCGATCGCAGTCGAAGCAGAAGCGACCCAGGCTCCGCTTCTTCGGTCCAAGCGACTTGGAGATGAATATCAGTGGACCACTCGCACTCCAGGGTGGACGCCGCCCGGATAGTAGGCAAGGTTTGATTGATGTTGGGCCAGAGAAGAATCGATTCGACTTCGACCCCGAGTACTTTGAGCGACCGGAAAGAGTGCTCACACCAGGATCCAAACTCCAGAGCCCGATCGATCCCACAAAATGGCCGCTACCTCCGGACATGGACGACTCAAAGGAGACGAATAGTGGTCACGAGCGGAAGGGTAGCTATTCTATCTTCCCAACTAGAGCCGAAGATGTCCCCCGCCTTCCGGCCACTGTCTACAACCCAGCAAGAGCAGCCAAGGGCGAGTCGAGGATATCGAAGCTTGCAATGCGCCGATTCAACCGCCGAAGCTCCGTCACGGATGTTAGCCAGGAATTCGAGTCCATGGACAAACCGAACCCGTTCTTCGCCATGGGCAGGAGTCGACACGTCAGCACGGATAGCAGTGCGACCGTCCAGATTGGCCTCCGCTTCTCTCTCGCACCTGCTACACTACCAGCTGTTAAATACGCCTCGCCCACCGCACCATCCATGCCCAAGCTCAATCGCAGCGAGACCGACACCAGCAACGAAAGCCTCGGACTCCCAATGCAGGCCCCGTCACCAACCGCAGGCCCTGACGAGGTCCTCCTCAAGCCGGCCGTGTTTTCCCCACCCAGCCAGCGTGCTCCATCCCCCGCCAGATCTAGCCCCGCGCGCACTCCAGCATTCCCCATCACCCCCTCACAGAACAGCAGTGCCTACCTGCAGGCACAGCGCGAGAAAGTCCTCCCCCCCGCACCGGCGCCGCGCACCGAGTCTCCGCTTCCTGCCCCTACTGCCTTGAGCGGGCTGCGCATGAACCCTGTCACGCCTGCAGCATCGGTCGCGGCAACATCTCCCACAACGACGTCGTTCACTTCGGAGCCTGCTTTGTCTGCGCCGCCGACACCTGTCCAGCCCCTCGCTGTCGCGCTCGTGCGCTCGAATAGCGGGAGAACAGCGTCGCCATCGCCCACTGCGCGAATCCCCCTCGGGCAGGGGACGATGAGCCGCTCGCCGCCGCCAAAGGGGTGGCTCTAGACAGCCTGCCCTGCTCTACACCAGGCCGTAGCCTGAGGCATGTCAGTCACAGCGTTTGTCACAATGCTGGTCGCATATAGACCGGGAAGGGCGTTTTCCGGGTGTACAATATCCATGTGGGACGGGGTGGGGTTTTCTTGACGGCGTTACGGTTTCACAATGGGGCGCGCGGGTCTCGGGACGAGGGGTTGTCTCAGGTTTGCCACGACTCACACACACTTACACACACATACATACTCCCAGACACGTACCCTTACGCCATACACATACTGCTGACGCTCCCCCGCCGGCGTTGCGTCGACGCGAGGCATCCTGTCCGTCGCTGGTGCGATCGGCGGCGACTTGCATGCACGTCAGCGACACTGTCTCCGACTCCAACACAATCACGACTCTCTTTCCTCTAAACTGGCCGAGCGGGACTTCCCAAATGGTCCCCGTGTCTGCTGTGCAGCTGCATCCATATCCCATACGACTAAACCCCCCTGTGGTGTGCTGTGCTGTGCACATCCGCTCATTTGACGACCTGGACGTCCGTTTTTTTTTTTCTTTTCTTTTCTTACGTCTCCCTCCCTCTTCTCTCTCTCCCTCTCTCCCTCTTCTCGATTCTGATTCTGAATTCGATTTCGATCTCAATTTCGATTCTGATTCTCGACTCGGACTTGGGTCTCTTCTCGACGTCTAGCTTAGTACCTTACCATATCATATCATACAATATCATGCCATCCCGTATCTACCAATACCATCTCCTGCCATACCATACTGTACTATACCATACCACACCGTGCAGTGCAGTGCAGTGCAGTGTCATCCCATACCCGTCCTCGAGCATCGCGCAGTGCCAACGAGCAACATGCCATTCCAATGATTCCATTGCACCTTGCACCTTGCATCTCACATCTTCCATACCAGCCCTTTCTACCCCAAGAAAAACCCAACATTAGCATCTAACCCTCCAACCCTCCAACCCTCCAAAATTCCAAACCCCCAACCTCCCCAACTCCCCGAGATCAAACATCTCCCTGCCCTTCCCCTTCCCCTTCCCCCGTCTACGTCTACGTCTATGTCTATATCTAAACCACGACACTCCCCCGCTAGCCTAGACCGATCCAACCCGTACTAAACTGACCTAGATACCACGACACGCCACGCCACGCGATGGGACGGGACGAGAGGCGAGGGATGAGAGGAGAGGAGAGAAGAGAGAAGAGAGAGGAAAGATAAGAGGAGAGATAAGAGAATATGTATATTGTAACAATTAGATTCTAGATATAAGCTAGGGCAGGTAGAGAGGTACAGAGTATACGTAGTAAAAGAAAAAAAAGGAGAGGGGGAGGAAGGGGGATAGATAGGTTTATAGATGTAGATAGTTATAGGTATATATATAGGTGTGTTTTATAAGTGTAAGTATAGGTATAAGCGTAAGTGTATGTATAGTTTTTTGCTAGGTCTGTAGGTGTTATAGTTGTTATAGTTATAGTTTTAGGGTTAGTTTTTGTAGTGTTAGAATATTAGAATGTAAGGATGTAAGAATATAAGGATGTAAGCCTATAAGCCTATAAGCCTACAAGACTACAAGCCTATAAGACTATAAGATAATTAAAACACAAGAACACTACACAAAAACCTATTCTAACTCTATCCTAACTCTGTCTAAAACCCTACATCTTAACACCTTAACATCTATTCTTCCTGCTTCCTAGATCCTTACACTAACTATTTGCACTATTTGCAATATTTGCTATGTTTATTGCAGTTTGCTGCAGTTTGCAAAGGAGAAGGGGAAAGGGGAAAGCAAGGTTTATAATAGCTAATACAATTTCCATTACTATCCCATCCTATTACTACCCTTTCATTACTACCCCGTCTCATGTCTTATATTTAAATCCAATTCATATCTATACCTATACCCATACCCATATTCATCTCATAAGTCAATCACATCCATCTCTGCTATGCTATGCTGTACGTACACTCGACACTTGACACTCGACACTCTACACTCAACACTCCACGCCATAGTACCCATCGCGCGACTCCCCCACCGCAAACCAACAGCAGTGCGTCATTCACGCTGGACCCATCCATCCATCCATTCATCCAATCATCCATCTCCCTTCGCCCTTCTCCCTTCTCGCAAGAGGAGCGTTGTCTGTGCATGCAGGGATATCCCTCCCAGGTCCCAGTCCCCACCTTTATTCCATTTCCAACTCAACTCAACTTCCATACTGCTCTGCTCTGCTCTGGGCCGTGACGTGGCGTATCTTTCAACTACTTTTATTTCCTGTATTCGAATTTCGGGTTCCCTTACCCTCCCCCACCCCCTTTTTTTTTCTTTTTTTTTTTTTTTGGAAAAGTCCTCGCTTATTGTATGGCAGGCTAGGACCCTGCTGGACCCTGCTGGACCCTGCTTCCACAGACGTTCCACAGACGTTCCATTATCGTTGGAAACTTTCGAGACTGCTTCGAGACGCTCAAATCTGCAGACCTTCAGACCCTTCTTTTGCGCGGTGCTTGTGTTTCATGCGTTGTGTTGTCTGTACGACGGGACCCACAACGGCGGGGCGGTGGAGTGCCAGTCTTGCAGGTAGGTAGGTATCCAGGTCGCTGGGTATTAGGGCGGGCCGATTGCAGGTAGGTGTAAAATCCTGGTTGTGTGGTGTTTGGGGCGGGGATGATACGCATGTTGGCTCACTGTGGATAAAAGGTTGAGTGGGATTCAGAATTCATGATTTGATTCCAATCATTACGCATTTGTAATCTTGGCGTGCTTCTCAACGCAGCACAAGACTCCTCCCCGTCAAACCGCCCACCGCTTCCAAAACTGCCAGCCGGTATGCTTTTCGCCCCCGTCGTCGAGATTGCGGAAGCGCTGCTGGGACTGCTTCCTGCGGCGGCCGACACAGGCAAACCACACCAGCAGGCCGACGGCCATGAAGGCGACGACGAGCAGGGTCTGGAGGGGCTCGGCGAAGACGGCGCGGCTGAGCAGGAACAGGCTGACGCAGCAGAAGATGATGGGGGTGGTGATCCATGTCTTGTAGGGGCGTTCGAGGTCGGGCTCGCGGACGCGCAGGATGATTAGGCCGAGGACGGTCTGGAAGTAGAAGGTGTAGCCGGCGACGCCGTAGAAGGTGACGAGCGAGTCGAAGCTGCCGGTGACGATGTAGACGGCGGTGAGGGCGGCGTTGAGCAGCATGGCGCTGATGGGGGTGAAGAAGAAGCCGGCGTCTGGGTCGGCGAACCAGGCGACGAGCTTGTGGGGTGGTTTGGAGGAGGCGGCGGCGGCGGCGGCGGTGGTGGTGGTGGTGGTGGTGGTGGTGGTGGTGGAGGAGTTGAGGCGGATGGCGCGGTGGGCCTTGCCGAGGCCAATGGTGCCGAAGAGGGCGGGCATGTAGCCTTCCTTTCCGGCGGCGTAGACGAGACGGCCGGAGGTGAAAGTTGTGGCGTTGAGGGCGCCGAAGCAGCTGCCGGAGACGAAGAGGGCGAGGATGAAGGCGCCGACGGGGCCGAAGACTTGGCTGCCAAAGGCGACGGCGACGGTGTTGGACGACTGGATGAGGTGGGAGGGCAGGACGAGGAAGTAGGAGATGTTGGCGAGTAGGTAGCAGAGGATGACGAGGGGGAGGGAGGTATGGATGACGCGGGGGAGGTCGCGGGCGGGGTTTTTGAATTCGGCTGTGACGTAGTTGACATTGTCCCAGCCGTCAAAGGCCCACAGGCCAGCGTAGAGGGCGACGGCCCAGTTGCTGATGTTGTGCGAGGTGTGGTCGAACCAGCCCTGCGTCTTCCAGTCGGTGTTTGCGTCGCCGCGGTAGGAGAGGCCGGTGGCGGCGACGACGATGCCAATGACAAAGACGCCGAGCAGGACGACAAACTTGAGGAACATGAAGACGTCGGCGCTGCGGGTGCCGAGCTTGGTGGAGACGCAGTTGAGGGCGGTGACGAGGACCAGGCCGAGCAGGGCAATGGCCTTGTTGAGCCAGGCGCTGGCGTCGACGGCCTCTGCGCCAATGACGGCGCGGACGAGGTACTCGCCGAAGATGATGGCGATGATGGCGGCGGAGCCCGGCTTGAGGACGGTGACGGCGCACCAGGTGAAGAGGAAGCCGGCCCACTCGCCAAAGATCTTGGAGAGGTAGACCTGGGCGCCGCCGTTGAGGGGGATGGCGCCGCCCAGCTCGGCGTAGCTGGCAGCACCCGTCCAGGCCAGGACGCCAGCCACGACCCAGACGAGCAGGGCGGCGCCCGGGGAGCCGGCGTTCTTGTTGACCTGGGCGGGCGAGGAGAAGATGCCGCTGCCGATGATCAGGCCAATGACGAGCGACAGGCCGTTGACAAAGGTGAGGCTCTTGTTGCGCTCGAGCGAGCCGCCGCCGTGGAGCGTGGCCGTGGCGTCGAGGCCGGTGTTGGTGGGCGCGCCGAGGGCCGTGTAGCCCTGGGCGGTGCTCGAGAGGGGGAACAGGTTGGGCGCAAAGTCAAACGCCGACGACACGCTGTAGGAGCGATTGTGGCGCGGGCGGCTGCTCTGGTGCTCGGCCGCCTCGAACAGCGGGTCTTGATCGTCCAGCGACAGCCTGCGCGACGAGGACGGGCCCGAGGGCGACGAGGCGCGTGACGAGTCTTGCGAGGTGCGGCGCGACGGGTGCGACGACGAGGCCAGCGAGGCCAGCTCGAGCGAGTCGCGCGTCGGCGGGGGGAGCGAGGCGTAGCGGCCGGCCATGGTGGAGGCAGGGCAGCAACGGGGTCGAGGGTGGTGTGCTACGGCGCGGCCATGGCGGTGTGCATGGTTGAGCGGCGGGCATCTGGTCGGAGTTGGGATGAGACGAGCTACTGGCTAGCGCCCGCCGCGGCTCTGCTGCGTCCAAGCTCCACAATTTGACCGCGGGAGTCTTCAGACTGGCACCAGACTGCCGCCAGCTGCCACCAGCTGCCACCACAAGACATGCCCGCGCCCTCTGCCCGTCTGCGCTGATGCCACGCCTTGGTGTCTATCGCCTCGGCTGGCGGCCACTCGCGCCCCATGCTCTCCTCCCCGCCGCCGCCGCCATTACTCCCATCACCACCACCACCACCACCACCGCCACCCGCCGCGCTTCCTCCTGGCCCGTCCCGCTCAAGAAGCGCACCCGTGCAGCCTCCGAGACCAGACTAGACACCCTCACTGCAAAATGGCAGCCGCA
The DNA here is from genome assembly GCA_016920805.1 of Stagonosporopsis cucurbitacearum. Classification (NCBI taxonomy): domain Eukaryota; kingdom Fungi; phylum Ascomycota; class Dothideomycetes; order Pleosporales; family Didymellaceae; genus Stagonosporopsis; species Stagonosporopsis cucurbitacearum. The sequence continues at coordinate 1,425,147 of JAFEKD010000020.1, read as the reverse complement.
CTGGGACCGTCTGCTCGCCGCCGGCGCCGAACCGCCGCCCACAAAGGGCAAGGCCTACGTCCTGCCCATGTTCCCCTACCCCTCGGGCACCCTGCACCTCGGCCACCTGCGCGTCTACACAATCTCCGACGTCCTCGCCCGCTTCAACCGCATGCAGGGCCACCGCGTCCTCCACCCCATTGGCTGGGATGCCTTTGGCCTGCCTGCCGAGAACGCCGCCATTGAGCGCGGCGTCCACCCGGAGAAATGGACTCTGCAGAATATTGCTGCCATGAAGGCGCAGATGATGCTCATGGGCGGTCGTTGGGACTGGGATGCTGTATGTCACCTGAACACATCAACACCATACTGTCACTCTTGAACACTCCAATACCATACTCCAACACCATACTCTGTCACTCTTGAGCACACACTCTGTCACTATTGAGCACACACTCTGTCACTCTTGAGCACGCACTCTGTCACTCTTGAGCACACACTCTGTCACTCTTCAACACATACCCCGTCACTCTTCAACACACACTCCAATCTTGTGCTCAAGAACCCCAACCCACTAACACCCCACAGGAGATTCGAACTTGCGACCCCGACTTCTACAAACACACCCAGCGCATCTTCCTCATGCTCCACAGCCGCGGCCTCGCCTACCAGGCCGAGTCCCTCGTCAACTACGACCCCGTCGACAAGACCGTCCTCGCAAACGAACAGGTCGACGCCAACGGCTGCTCTTGGAGGTCCGGCGCAAAGGTCGAGAAGCTCATGCTCAAGCAGTGGTTCCTGAAGATCAAGGAATTCCAACAGCCTCTGCTCGACGACTTGGACACCCTGGCTGAACATGGGAGGTGGCCTGAAAAGGTCCTCGCCATGCAGAAGAACTGGATCGGCAAGTCTGAAGGCACAAAGTTGTGGTTTGACATTGAAATCGACACCGACATCGACACCGACATCAACCCCCACAACCCCGACACGCACTTTGAGCCTGTCGACGTCTTCACTACCCGAGCAGACACCCTATTCGGCGTGCAGTACATTGCTCTCTCCCTATCACATCCCATCGTGAAGCGTCTGGCTGCAGACGACGAGTCCCTGCGAAACTTCATCTCACGTGCAAAGGACCTTCCTCTCGACACAAAGGAAGGATATCGCCTGCCAAACATTGTCGCCCGCAATCCGCTCACCCAAGCCATGGGAACGACAAACTCCCCTCTCCCAGTCTACGTCGCTCCGTATGTGCTGGACGACTACGGCTCCGGCGCCGTCATGGGTGTGCCGGGCCACGATACTCGCGATCACGCCTTCTGGAGAACAAACGCTGGCAACCAGCCTATCAAGACAGTCGTCGTGGAAAAAGCAGGCACGCCAACATCGCAGCTATTGCCTGACGCCAAGGACGACTCCATCTTCACCGCACGAGGCTTCGTCGCCGCTGACATGGCCGAGTTCGCAAACATGCCCTCCAAGAAAGCCGTAAAGCTGATAGTCAAGAAGCTCCACGATTCAGGAAAGCGTGCAGAGCAGACGGATACCTGGCGCCTTCGAGACTGGCTCATCAGTCGACAGCGGTACTGGGGCACGCCAATACCCATCATCCACTGCCACTCGTGTGGCCCGGTCCCCGTACCTGAGACCGACCTGCCCGTCCAACTGCCGAACCTCCCTGACAGCTTTTTCCAAGGCAGATCCGGTAACCCCCTCGAAGAGGATGAACACTGGAAGAAGACGTCATGTCCAAAGTGCGGCTCAGCAGCTGAGCGCGAGACCGACACCATGGACACCTTCATGGACTCTTCGTGGTATTTCTTCCGCTTCTTAGACCCCAAGAATGCAAACGAGATCGTAGATGGTAAAAAAGCAAACAAAGGCATGCCAGTCGACCTCTACGTTGGTGGTGTCGAGCACGCAATCTTACACCTCCTGTACGCTCGCTTCATATCAAAATTCCTCGCTACAACACCCACCTGGACGGCTGGCAATCTCGTCCAGGGCGAACCCTTCAAGCGACTCATCACACAAGGCATGGTCCACGGCCAGACCTTTACAGATCCCGAGACGGGGCGGTTCTTGAAGCCCGACGAGGTTGACACGAGCTCCCCGAACAAGTCCAAAATCAAGGCGACCGGCGTGACTCCCAACGTCAGCTTTGAAAAAATGTCAAAGAGCAAATACAACGGCGTCGATCCCGGGGCCACCATCGCAAAGTACGGCGCCGATGCCACGCGCGCCCACATGCTGTTCCAAGCGCCAGTCACGGATGTGCTCGAGTGGGACGAACAGAAAATCACCGGCGTCCAACGATGGCTCCAGAGGGTCGTCCGACTGGCCAGCGCACACTGGTTCCCCGACCAAGAGCTCGGTAAATTTACACCCACCAAAGACGTCGACGAAAACCTTCACAGCATCGTGAGCCGCTACCGCGCCGCCGTCAGAAAGACGCCAATCGCACCCGCAGACCAAGCCCAGCTAATCGCCACCCTCAAACTCGACGAGGCCAAGCTATGGACCAAAACCCAGCAAACCATCGCAAGCGTCACCGAATCCTACTCGACCTCCTTCTCCCTCAACACCATCATCAGCGACCTCATGACCCTCACCAACCTCCTATGGGACACACCGCACGCCTCAGAACTAACCGCCTGGCTCAAACACGCCGCCCTCCTCCACCTCCTCCGCATGCTCGCCCCAATCGCCCCCGGTGTCGCAGAAGAAGCCTGGCACACGCTACACACCCACACCCACAACCCCAGCAAACCCGCTCAAGCCCCCTCCCCGCTCTCCTCGGTCCTCACCGCCGGCTTCCCCACCCCGGACACAGCCCTAATCCCTCACCTCAACCCGCTCAGCACGTGCGTCGTGCAGATAGACGGCAAGCGCAAATTCGAGCTCGAAATCACAAAACCTGAACCCTCTTCGCTATTACCGCATGGCCAACGCGCGCGAGACGTTCAGGATCTTGTATGTCAGATTGCCAATAGCGATGCGGGGAGGGAGTGGTTGGATAGGGACACGGGGAAGCTGTGGGCTATGAGTTCATCCCTGGACTCGCATCCTTTGCATGAGGATGTGCCTGGGGATTGGTCGGTTGTGGTTGTTAAGCGTAAGTTGGTGAATTTTGTGAGTCCTGGGAAGAAGGCGAGGAGGGGGGGTGGTGGGGGCGGGAAGGGAGGGGGAGTGAGTAAGTGAGTGAATGAGTGAGTGATGGATTGTCACTTTCAGTCACTGTCAGTCATCGTCACTGTAGAGAGACTCATGTACCACGATATCATGTACTGTAGCAAAACCCCATGTAGCAAATCCCTATATAGCAAAAGTTTACGCAGTATAAACCCCCCCCCCTCCCCCCCTCTACCCCTCCCCCCCTCTACCCCTAAGAGCATTACCTATAATCCTATAAAACACAACCCTCTACCTCTTTTCCTCTCTCTCTCTCTCTCTTCTCTAAGTATAACAATCTTATTATAGCTGTTTTCTTATTCTTATTCTTATTTTTATCTAGCTACATAACACTACTTATTTACTACCTATATACTAGAATCTATAGATTGTATATTGAATCCCATGTATTTACTTTCTACGCTTTATACTCTCCTCTCTTAACGCCTTTTATCACGCATAGTATACTATATGCAATGCTATCTTATTATTAATAGCTAGAATGATTAGGATTTAGGGTTGTATTATTGTTAGTGTTGTAGAGAGGGAATGAGGGATAGGTAGGTAGGTAGGTAGATAGGTTGATATTTTGTTTGTCTGGGTTAAAAGTTCCACTAGGTTGGATTCTATCAGATGAGATTTCTATTAGATTGGGGATTTAATCGTATCTGAGGTGCTGTGATTCTCTGCATGTACACGAGCTTTGCTTTTTTTCCCCCCTTGTTTCGTCTCTTTGCTTTCCTTTCCTTTCCTTCCCTTTCCCTCTCATCGAAGAGCGGTGCGACATCCCCCCTACTATCCCCACCTCGTCATTCCGTCTCCCTGTCCCACAGATGGATAACACACTTCCTTCTCCCACCCAGAATACACCCTACACTTCCTCCAAAAACACCCCTACACCTCCCCAACCAACCCACCCGTCTCCAGCCCCACCCCCGCCCCACCCACGCCCTCCCCCGCACTAGCTAGCCTAGCACAAAGCTGCAGAAAAACCACCGTCTCAGTAGCAGCAAGATAATTAAGTGTATCAAGCAAGATCTTAAGGTGGCGGGTAAAGCTATCCTCGTACTTTGTGAGCATGTCGAACATTTTGTCGAGGCGGGCGGGGTCGAAGACGGCGTGGCGGGATGATGACGAGGAGGAGGAGGAGGAGGAAGTGGAAGAAGGGTGTGTGGGGAGTGAGGCGTTGATGGTTGCGACGAGGTGTGGGTCGCTGGTTATGAGGTAGCGGGAGAGGGAGTAGGTGAATGTTGCGAACATGGCGCAGGTGGACATTATTTTGTTGTTGATCTATGGGTGGGGGTGGTTAGCGGGGAGGGGTGTGGTGGGGGTCGAGGGTGTTGGATGGGACATACCTTTAACAGCTTGCTGTTGGTTAGCATGCATTCCTTCAAGCACGTCGCCAGGAAATCCACATGGTCTTGCATTAGTTCGTCGACGGTGCGCTTCACGCCCTCTTCTGCGGCTCCACTCGCTTTCCCCTCGTCTTTTAGCCGCGACATGAGGGACACCCAGTTTGGCTCAATGACCTCGGCCGTGCAGTAGTACGTCAGCTGCTGCACGAAGACGAGCATGCGGGCACGCAGCGTCCACGCGCGGCGCTTCCACTGCTCGATACGCGGGTTCTTGGAGCGGTGCTTCCACATGGAGTTCTTGCCCTGCTCGCCCCAGCACTTGCCCAGGTCAGTTTCGAGGTGCTTGAGGCTGAGTAGGAAGCGGAAGAGGAGTTGGTAGCGGGTCAGGGTGACACGACTGACGACCAGAGATAAGGGGAAGGGCATGTTGTAGTCAAAGACAAGAGCCTGGTAGCCAGTGATGTCTTTGTCGTTTGTGATGTTGTCTGTGTTGGCGGGGGTGTAGGTGGAGATGGAGGTGGCGGCTTCTTGATCGAGGCCCTGGACGTTGACAATCTTCATGAGCCAGTTGGTGAGGCCGACGTCGTTGATCTGGACTTTGATGTCTTCTTTGTAGGGGTCCTCGACTGCGACGGAGCCAGCGTGGCGGGTGGCGAGGTCAAGCAGCGACTGGAGTTTGCCGACATTGACGTGTTTTGCCGGCTTCTTGAGCTCCAGCTCGCCCATCTCGAGAAAGTAGGTGAAGAAGTCGGAGCGGTCGAGGAAGAAGTAGTGCTTGAGCGAGCGCAGGCGTGCGGGGAGTTGGTGTGTGGTGAGGAGGAGGTTGAGGAGGGACGAATTGGCCGAGGCATAGGCAGAGTTGACGTTGTCCAGGAAGCGTGGGTCATCGAAGCTTGTCGGCGCGTCCTCGACGCGTTTGCTGACATCGACACCACCACACTCGCGCACAACGTTGAGGTACTTGCCGGCCAGCAGCACCTTGTCCTTGACTGCTTCCAGCTGCGGCGGGACCAGTGCGTCTCGGATGGTGTAGCGCTTCTCCCAGTACTCGTCGGTGTAGTCCTGGTCGAGGCGCTCGCGCTTGATGCTGCGCTGCTCCTTGACGAGGAACTCTGCATGTGGGTCTTTGATGCCGCCGTGATGCAGCCACTCGTTGAGCATGGCCATGTACGGGCGACTGGCCTCTCGCAGCAGCGTTGTGAGGAGCGTGCGTGCGGCAGGGTCGCCCGACATGGACGACAGGCGTTTGGTAATCAAGCCAAGCACACTCCCACCCTTGCACATCTTCTTGACCGTGGCGCCGCCTTCCCTCAGCGACTCGAGGATGTTTTCAAAGTCGTTGGTGTCGTCGTCGGTGTCGTCGTCCTTTTCGTCCTCGAGGATGCCGTTGGCCTTTAGCAGCTCGATGCCGGTGGTGTAGAGCTGGAACAGCATATGGCTCGTCTGCTTCATGTGCAGATTCAGGACGTGCAGGGTGAAGGCGTCGTTGGTCAGCGACTGGTGCTCGAGCTGGGCAATCAGCGTCAGGTAGTCCTTGAGCAGGCGGCGCACGGCGGCGCACAGGGCGTGATTGACGGCGCCGTACTGGTCCCTGCTCAGGACTTCGACACAGGCGTCGACGGCCATGTAGTGGGTGGCGCTGCGCAGCATGGCCTTGGTGAGGTCCTTGAGGCTGGGGTCGAGGCCGGGCAGGATGCGAAAGGGCGGGCCCAGCAAGCGGTCCTTTTCCTCGAGCGGGTTGTAGGCATCGCTGAAGCGGATATAGTGGCCCTCGTAGCCCATGAAGACGAACAGCAGGTCCTCGATGACGGCGCGCTCCTGGGCGTCGAGCGACAGCTGGGCCAGCGGCGGCGGCTGCAGGGCGGGCGGGGCGGTCGAGGCCAGCGGGGGGAGGGAGATGCGCGAGGCCAGCGGAGCGGTAGTGTGGGGGACGAGGGTCGCCTGGGGGTCCCACGGCGCGAGGGCGAGGGCGAGGGCGAGGGCGGGGGCCTTGTCGCTGGGTTGTGCGGCCGTCTTTGCAGGCTTGTCGTCACGGCTCTGCTTGTCTGCACGACTACGCCTGCTCTCGCCCGTTCCCTTTTGCGGGCTCCGAGTGCGCCGCACCTCCGTCTCGCGCTCGCGCACCTCGCGCTTCTCGGTGCGGCGCTCCCTCAGCTCGGCCGCCGTGCCCATGGCGCTCGAGCGCGTGCTGCGGGCCCGCGACGTCGACGTGTGGGTGGCGTGGGCGACGCGGCGGTCGGCCGTCGAGAGCGGCTTCATGGCAGCAGGGTGGCGGGAGGACATGGCAGGGCGGGGCGCTCCATGGGCATGCCGGTGGGCGGGCTTGCGGGGTGTGCGCGCAGCCGGTGCTTTGTTTGTTGTCCGTGGACCCTTGGGCGACAACGCGTCGAGGGCTGCCAGGGTGGGGCGATGATGCAGGAACACCACAAGCCATGCACGTGACACAGCAGCACGACCATCACCATCACAACCAGACACGGTGAGTGTATGTGATTCGTGAATTAAATAGATTTCATCCAAATCATAACTACAAGAACGCTAATCTCATCATTCATCATACCTCATAACAAATCCAGCATACACATACAACTCATAACATCCATATCCATACACACCACCCACTAAGCCACCACCTGAGACCACATTAGCTTCTACGCTCCAACAACCGATTCGGTCCTGTGCACAGCATCTACCTTCTCTTCATACGACTCAAACACATTCGTCCCCTCGAGCGCGTTCTCGCCAAACACATCCACCTCGGTGCTGGCAAACTTGCGCGCCGATACACCCTTCTCAAACAGCAGATCCAGCTCCGCAAAGCTGCGGCCCCTGGGCTCCGGCAGCCGGAAGAACGTGTACACAATGCTGAGGAAGCAGGATCCAGCCCAGAAGAAACCCGCATAGTTGCCCCAGTTCCACTCGCCGGGGTTGAGCATGTACGGCGTCAGCACCGATGTGATGATGCCAATGACGTTGTACAGGTTGCGGCCCAGCACCACCGTCTTGATCTGCAGACGCCGCGTCGACAGCTCCGCCACGAGCGAGTAGCACACTGTGCCCACCGTAAGCTGGTAGAACATGGCCCACACCAGCATCATCACGCCCGTGGCCATGGCGCCCGTCTCGCGCTGGCTCGACGGAACGAGCCCAAGGAAGCCCATGACGAAGAGCATTGCGCACAGTCCGCAGAGTCCGTAGAGGTAGAGCGACCGCCGTCCGATGCCGCACTTCATCAGGAACCACGCTCCAAACACACCCGCCATGTTGATGCCATACTGGCCCATCGCAAAGTCGTAAGACGTGGACGGGTCGAGACCAGCTTGCTGCAAAAAGTACGAAGAGTATCCGGAGAAGGCGTTGCCGCTCAGGTTCTGAATAGCCCACGCCATGCAAACAATCTCTGTGCGGCGCAGATCAACGCCCTTGAAGCAGTCGAGGTAGGTGGCGCCCTTTGTGATCTTCTCCTCAAGAGCGGTCGTGTGGACCATCATAGCCACTGTCTCCTCAGCGTCAAAGTCGGTCTCGCGGTCCAGGCTGGTCAGACGGAGCATAGACTTCTTTGCGTCCTCGAGACGGCCCTTGCGAACCAACCACCAAGGAGACTCTGGCGCAAGGAATACACCAATCATCAGCGGCACAGGCCACATCCACTGCAGAGCGTAGGGAATGCGGTAGGACCACTCGTCATCGCGGTTGACCATGGAACGAATAACACCAATGCCAATAACCTGGCCCAAGCCCCAGCAGAAGTTGACGTACGTAGTCACTAGAATGGTTAGCCCTGACACAACAACCGACCAGTATTGATGACTTACAGTATCCGCGCAACGCAACAGGACACACCTCACTTGCGTAGGTAATGGTAAGCGTTTGGAACACACCCCAGGGGATACCACACAAGATCTCCGCAATCAGCAGATGCACCACCGTCTGCGCCGTGAAGAAGATGGTCGTGAAGCAGATGATGAGAAACAAGCACCCCATAACAGTGTACCTGTAACCAATTGCCTCACTAATCCAACCATTAAGAAACAAACCAATAATCTCTCCCACAATAACACCATTACTCAGCCCCGCCTGCCACGGCGCAGGAATCTCCCACGTGCCGTCCGGCAGCTGCTCGCCGTACTTTTGCTTAAACTGCGGAAACCCGAAGAAATTGTTCAGCAGACACACATCATAGCCCTCCATGACAATGCACGTGCTGATCAGCACCGACCAGCCAATGGCCTTGGGGTACAGCTTGATGCCCTGCCACAGCGTCATCTTGTGCTCCTTCTCCGTCGCGAGACGCGCATCGTTGATGATCTTGTCTGCGGCGCCTTTGTGGTGCTGCTCGTGGTCTTCGTACAGCGGGGCTGCCGGCGCCGCGTTGGGCTGGATGTCCTTGTGCTCCGCCATGGGGGTGGTCAGACTGCAGAAGTGGCCCTCAGGCAAGGCCGGGCGTCGACTACGGGAGACTCGTGACAGTAGAGCCGCGGCGCAGTAGACGAGAAGGGAGGGAGTGGGTGGGTCCGCGTGCAATAGTGCGTCAAGATGAGGAAAGAGAAGCAATGGGTCTGGGGTAAGGTGACACCAGAGCCTGGATGCAAAAGTGAAGGTTGCGGCGCACTTCAACTTAAACAATTTTTCAACGCGACAGGGTTGCAATGGCGCGGGGGCGGTCAAAAGGATCGCGTGGATGCTTAAGAAGCTAAATCCAGCTTATCGTGATTGGTATGAAAGGTGGGGATGACGCTGAACAGAGTTAGCTAACAGCCTTCTATCCAATAACCGTTGGCCGATGGCAAGAGCCGGATGTCCTAGGCTATTCGCTTATTAGTCGCACTCTTGACGCTCCGAGTCGGCAGAGCGACAAACATGTTCTGCGCGCACGTCTTCGGAGGTCGGTTTCTGGGGTAAACATGGGTGCTTGGGATTCGGCGTTTGATGATTCGCCCTAGAAGGATACGAAGCATGCTTCTCCGCGTTTCTTAGACGCATGGCGCCCGCTAGAAAACCTGGGGGAAGGAGGAGCCGCTCGCGGCCCATGGCGACGCTGCCTCGATGCGGCGCTGAGGGTAAAAGTCCCCGCGCTTAGCGTGCGGGCTAACGTCTGTAAACGGTGCGCAGGGCAATTCCCCCCGATCCCGGCCCCATTGCTGATATATAGGTAGCGCCGAGCCTCGTGCAACGCGTCTAAGGTGTGTTTTTGAGGCGCTCAACAGTCGGCAGTCCAGGTCGCAGGCGTTCAGCTGACCTCTTTGATCAAATGCCGACCTTTGTGTTTGTTTCGAATAGGTTCAATCGTCCATCTTTTGGATAGACTGCCCATCACTCGCCTGCTTCGTCTCGAGACGTCGCCCGCTCGCCGCAAAATCCAAGTACCGAGACTTGTGTCCGGGCGTCGTGGGGTGAAGCGATTAGCAATGGCGTTCGGGTATATGCTGGTGTTTCTTCCCCATCCTGCGCGCTATCCCATTCTCCAATGACCCAGAACCGTGCTTTGGTGATTTGGTGCTATTGGAGTGTTTGTACGATCTTTGACTTTGAGTCGACGATCGGAACCAAGTAATACAGTGTAGATGTCATCGCCGTTGGCTTTCGGCTGCCAGTGTTGTCTGGAAAACATCTCATCGACAACCATTTCAGTGGACCTTCCTTCTCAGTACTACTGTCCTTGATTCGTTGAACAGTTGGACGACTTGTATGTATCTCTCAAGCACCACCCCATCTTCAGGTTTAGACGCTTCGCTGGTGGCTGCCCGACGTTCTTGACTACAACGTCCAGGCCACTCTCGTACTTGAGGTGGATGCATTCTAGATCAAAACACACGCGTAGATGGTCTGTGAAGTCCAAATATGCGCAAAGTCGGAGGTTCAAGCACTACTGCCACCATCTCTTAGACGGACAGTCGCATCAGAAACTGTGACTGAGAGAGGATAGCTTCATCATCGAGGATGAAAGATACCGAATTGTCGTGGGAGATTGGTGGCACAATTTTAGGAGGGGCTGCGCTGCCTTGACCTTGCAAATTGCACCCTGTGTGTCAGGGGCAAAGAGAAAGGGAGAAGAAAAAATTGGAAACATACAACATGGTGCTTCGTGTGGAGGATGAGATGCCATAGGCGGCAATTTACTGGAAACTGGAAGACTCTCGTTAACGTGAGGGCCACGAAGGTAAGACGTATACCGACAGAGTGCTTATAGGCTGAGCCTGTGTGCACAATCCCAACGATGGACAGCGTTCTAGGTCCGTAGTATACCGGCCGAATTACTAGCATTTGCATCAATCGAGTGTATTAATCAGATCTCGACAGCACTCAAGGTTTTGTTGGCAGATTGAGGCGGCGACTTAGTTGTAGCGACAACAAACCAGCAGCTGTAGTCAACCGCCAAATGGAGATGTCGAAGGTATGAACTGTGAGTGACGAGTGACAGGGCACAAAGCTGAGGAAACGTTGCTAGACACAGGTCCATGCAAGTGCAAGGTACCTGCAGCTGTCGCACGAACTATGTGAGCATTCTTATCATCGGGGAAGAGTATGTGGTTGTGGTACACATCTCGCATGCGCTTCGCCGAAGGGATGCCCTATCGCAACTCCTTGCTGAGGATATGTATCAATGGAGCTAGTATTGGTCGAGTGCCTCATTGGAAAGATTCGCGTCCATGAGCAGCTTGACTGAAAGAACGGGTTCCATCAACTCAAGCTTATTGACTCCCTCAGAGGCCAGCGAGCTGGTGCTCATGGATATAACCTTAGCTGTAGCAGGCTTTGCGCAGTCCCAATCAAGCAGCTACGATCTCCAGCAGAGACTCTGCAATTACATAGTCAAATAACGAAAGTCTAGCTGAGAAAAGTGTCTGCATCTGCATTTGTCCTGTAGATGCAACACAGCGTTGTCGTGAAGTGGCACCAGAACGGAAAAACGGAAGGCCCGTGCGACGGCTGCTTCCCTCCCGCCTCGAGGCCAAGGCCAAACACAAACGAGACAACACAAGCATGACAAGCATGCGCGACGCTACATGAGTATCAACAATGGAAGTTTGATCATGCTTATCGTTCAAAGGTGAGAAAAAAACACGCTGGAAGCAGCAGCGGACTAGGAAGTCACTGTGGTCAGTTGTCAGCACGACGCTTCGTAAACAAAGCCTCGCACTTACGCTGTCCCATTTGACACTTTCACAAGCATTATGGTGAGTGACATTCGTTGAATAATCCGATATCTGACGACTCCATTTTCGTGTGGCTGAGTCTTCCCGACTTACAAGCCTTTGGTGTTTGTAGGTCGACGAGCCTGATGCGGCCAACAAGCATCACGTTTCAGGAACAGCATCACAAACCCGGACTGCACCGTGTCTTCTCTAGCCTCGGAACGACTGCTACCCATTTGTTACTGCGGAAAGGATGCTCTGCTGCTCAGAAAAACCTATATCAATGCTGTGTGCCTTGTAAATTACCGACCACCAAACTAATCCAATTCCATCTTGTGCTGGTCACTCGCTTACTGCCTCCTCTTCTCTTATACTATTCTCCTATACTACATTTCTATATCCTAATAATAATATCATCGAAATGTACTCCACCATTTTCAGCGTCGGCTTGTTTGCCGCCACGGTCCTCGCTCACGGCAACATCACCAGCCCTCCAGCTCGCCTGCCCGGGCCAGCCATGGCGCAGGTCTGCGGTCAAGCCGCTGTCACAGCCATCAACGCCGATGGCACCGGTCCTCTCGAGAACATCCCCAGCAACGGCTCACCGCAATGCAATATCGGGCTGTGCAAGGGTGCGCAGTTTGCCGATAACCAGCGCAATGTCCAGCAGTACGCACCCGGAGAGCAAGTCAACTTCGCGGCCGTCCTTCCCATTCCTCATGAAGGACCTTGCAACATCTCCATCATCGACACAGCCTCTAACACGATGATCGAAACACTACTGGTTTTCGATTCGTACGCGGATGAGAACTTGGCGCAACTACCCGCGAACAACACACAGTTCAGTGTGACGATGCCGCAGAACCTGGCTGCTGGGCAATGTACGCAGCCAGGAGAGTGCACTATGCAGTGGTTCTGGTTTGGCACCAATGCGCAGCAGACCTACGAGAACTGTGTCGACTTTGTCATGACGGCCTAGTTGGCTGACGTGGAAGTTGAAGGCGGATGAATTGTTTCTTTGAATGAGCACTGTTTGCGGTTTCAGCACTTCTACAGCTGATTTGGAGGGAATGGAAGGTCTCCTGATGTCGCTGATAAAAGTCAACATACGATACCCATAGAAGTTTGTCGCTTGCTATGCAATAATGTCATTTGTGTATATTGGAGCCCTGTTTTTGTCTTCAAACTTGTGATGATGCTGTGCATCAATGTGAGAGTGTGCCAGGCATTGTATGGAAATCTCACATGCTAGACACATTCAACTAAAACACACGCAACACTTTTGAAGACAGCCGATGTTGGAGAGTCGGAGTTAAGCTGACAAATTTCCGTGGCGTTGGACATGGAAGCGTCGCGAACGTCACGACAGACCGAGCGCCACGACTAATCAGCCAGCAGCTGCGAGGCTTCATATCTTGATCTCCTACTGACATCAGCTTCACTCACCTACAGCGTAGTATCTAAACCACTTGTCTTCTAGCTCGTATATAAGAATTTTATAAGATCAGCATGGCAACAGATGCGCCGCAGGACAAAGCCACCGGCAACGAGGTCCAGGTCACTCTTACACACCACGGAAAGCCAGTTGTATTTGACTTCGCAGAAGATGCAACAATATCGGACCTCTCGGAGAGGATAGCAAAACAGCTTTCCATACCGCCAGAAAACCAGAAACTGCTCATCGGCGGCAAATTCGGCATGCAGAAACCGCCTTTCAAGGATCCATCTCTACCTCTGAGCGACTTCAACATCAAGAAGATCACCTTAATGGGCAGTACCACTGCTGAAGTCTCGTCTCTCAACGCCAGCATATCTGCCGCGTCTACTCCGCGCCGAGCTGGACCCATCAAGGCCGCAACGCCCGCACGAAACCGCGACTACAAACGCATACAAGAAGAAGCGCAGTACACATTCCACACCCTCCGCCCATTACCATATCTCCCGCGCCCAGAGCGCAGTCTGGCGTTCCTTGAGCGCTTGCGCGACGATGCAGGAATCAAGGCTGCGATGCGCACGCATAAATTCAGCGTTCCATTGCTCACCGAGATGGATCCAGCCATGCATACAACACAAGAGAGCCGCACGCTGGGTCTGAATCGCAACAAGGGCGAGGTCATCGAGTTGCGATTGAGGACAGATGCATACGATGGCTATCGAGATTACAAAACTATCCGCAATACATTATGTCACGAGCTGGCGCACAATGTGTGGGGGCCGCACGACCGGAACTTCTGGAATCTGTGTAAGCAAATCGAGAGAGAGGTGGCCCGGGATGACTGGCGAAGTGGCGGAAATACTGTGAGCAATCAGGAGTACTATGAGCCGAGCGAGGAAGAGATGAATATGTGTGATCACGGGGGCTGGACTGGTGGTGAGTTTGTGCTGGGGAGCGGTGGGGATGGAGGAACGTTAGTGAGCAGTGCTGGCGGCAGCATCGCTGCCGGGAGCTTGAATCGTAGAGATATCCTCGCGAAGGCGGCAGAAGAGAGGGCAAAAAGAGCAAAGCAGGCTGAAGACGAAAGCAGAGGGGCTGGCTCTGCTGCATGACCTCCGTTTCTTAATGCTCTTGATCGCCCTTTCAGGTTTGCCTAAGCCAGCGTATACCCTAAATTTAATCTTGCTAAGATCCTTACCTCTGCTCCTGCATCGAAGCGTACATCTTGATTGTCCTTATTCAATGAGCAGAAGCCATCCATTTCCCGCCACAGCCCATGCAAAAGCCAATCGGACGTCGTGGAAACGCTCTTCTGCACGTCACTCAAGCTACCCCACGCACCGCCAAACCTCGGAACTTCCCCAGACAACGCTAGTAGATCACCTCCGCTGCTCCGCATCTTCGACTACAAGCCTCCAGACTCCAGTCTTGCCTTCCACTTCTTCTTTCCATTCACACAAATCGACTGTACACATTCTGACTGGACAATCCCCATTATCGTCTTCCCTACGCACTTCCGATACGCGTACAACACAGCACGTCACACTGCCATTTCCCCAGCCTAGTCCTCAGCTATAGCGCCCTGTTAACATGGCCCTGTTCATCCCCTTCATGCTCGCCCTCGCCATCTTCTGGCTCGTCATCGGCATTATGATTGCCAAGTTCTTCGCGCAGAAATACAAGGGCAAGCCATGGAAGTCCCGCGCAGTGGATTCTTCATTCGTGTATGGAAACGCGCTACAGAATGATAGGAGCAGTCAGATGCATGGTGGTGGGTACGGCTATGGGGGCGAGAAAGCGAATGTTGGTGGTGGATATGGGAGGGAGGGGATTGTGATGGGGCAGTTTGGTGCAGGGAGAGTTAAGGGGATTTAGAGAAGGTTTTCCATTGGGAGATAGCAGGATCAGAATGGAAGCATGTATAGGTCGGCACAGGAAAGTGTGGTGAGTATGCTGTGTGGCTTGTTTATGACTGCTGGCTGACGATTGCCCATGAAGACGGAACATGTTCAAGGTATTCTTGGGATAAGATGAGCTTCTTGTTCAAGATCTACGCCATGATAATTTCTGCCTTGTGGTCCATTCTGGTCGATCGCGCACAGCCATCGCAATGTCTTATATGTCTAGGTCTAAACTGCGACATAGGCTCGTGCACGCGTGAAAGCTGGCGGACACTTAAAACTCTCGCAAGCGCTTAGTCAGTTCTGTTCATGAATCTTTCCCTTGCCAACAAACAGTAGTGGTAGACCATTGCGTCACTCAGTTCAGAGCAGCAGTGAGCAAACGCACTCGACGCGCCGTCACAGTCACCTTGCCGCGTCCCGCGTCCAGACTCAAATCAACAGTGGCTTGAGCTCAGTAGTTCTATTACTTGGATCTTTTAGCAGTCACCGTATCTTTCTTGTTATTATTACCGCTTCCATCAACAGGCGACTTGAGGTGAAAGAGCGCTTCACTGCGGCACTGGTACAGCAACGTCGCAGGACCCACTATAAAAGCTACACAACCCACGTTCACTGCGGATTACGCTGGCTAAATTGCTTATAACTACCTGCCGCCGCTTTCCTCTTTACTTCCTTCTTACCTTCAGTCTATCTGATTACTTCTGCTCCACCACTGCCAAAAGCTGAGCAAACAGTAGCCGCAACCCTTCCAGAACATCGTTCACTCATTCTTGCACTGCCAGTCACACAGTCGCATCTACAAGCTCTTTTCCCTCGCAGTTTCGCTGATTGTTTACGATCAGTCTGCTTTCCTGCCACTGACTCTCTCCACATTGCTCTCACTGAGCACACATCCAACCATTTAGCCGTTCAGAACACTGTTTCACCGCTACCTCGCAGTCAGGCAGACGCGCAGATCTATCAGCTAGAGCTTATCTCTTCCACCATCGGCACTTGTTCACGGACTACTTGCGCTGTCACCGACTCTCATCACATCACTCCCTTCCAAACACATTCCTTCCCAGCAAGACACGAAGCATTCATGTCTACCAATCCTCTCTCACTCTCCGCGATCGCCAAGGTTATTACGCGCTTCCTCTTCGGGGACACCCAGATCCCCAGCTTCCTTCGACACTACGGTGTCTTCTTCACTGGCATTACGACCGGAGCCGTAGCCGCACCTACCCTCTACGCCTACCTGACCCGTAACCAACACGACCGTGGAAAGGTTCAGCTGGCCGTCTTTCACATCATCCGCCTGTTTGAGGTCCGTGGGGAATACGCAGGGCTGCTCCACGACCCAGAGGAGCTGCTCAAGCGCATGGAGCCAGAGGTGCTGGCGATGGTCAAGAAGCACCTCACCAAGGCTGAGGCTGGTGAGGTTGTCAAGGAGCTCAAGCGCGAGTATGCGCACTTGGAGACAGCAGAGCACCGTCGTAAGCGTCTCCGGGCTGCAGTGAAGCCACCAAAGGTGGCATACCTGATGCCCGCCTACGCTCCCCGTCCTCGTGGCTTCCTCCCCGCCACCTCCCTCGCCGACTCCTTCGCCTTTGTCGCCAACGGGGTGACCTCGTGGAAGACCTTCCCCGTGGAGGGGGACGACGACGATGATGATGATGTAAACCTCACCACACCAGGTGAGGCTACAGCCGTAGCCGCGCCCACCGCCAAAGGCCTCCACAAGACCGCGAAGGCCAAGCAGGTTGAGGTCGTAGCTGTACGACATGCACCCCAGCATGGCAGCTACGGCCTCGACTATGACGACTTCTCCTCCTCCTCCGAGGACGACGACGACGACGATGACGACGATGAGGATGACGACGACGAAGACCTCCCGGTCTCCATGCCGGGAGCGTACTGCAGCCGCTCTGCCCCCACACCGCCGACTGTCGTGCGTATGCTGTACGGCCACAGGTGCTCCGGCACTTCACTGTCGCCGATCCAGGGGTCGCCTGCGGGCAGCGAAGACTTCCAAGGTGCTGGTGCGCCAGCACCAGCTGCAGCTGCGCCGACAATAGCGACAGCAGGCAGTGCGCTGCCCTTCACGTCCTGGACGACCAGCGCGGAGCTGGAGTATTCCAGCTCCACCGCCTCCTCCTCCGCCACCACCACCACCCGGCTCGCCTCCCCTGCCGCCCCCGTCCCCGCGCGCGCCTCTCCCGCCACAATATCGCAGGAGACCGCTCGGCTCCAGCGCAAGAGCAACTACTCCGCGCCAGCCGCCTCACGCCCCCGCTCGCCTCCACGCCGCACCACCTCCCTCGCCAACACAGCAGCCACTCGGTCGTCTGCCTCCCCGCCCACCACGCCCTTCAAGCGCGGACGCGGCCGTGGCCGCACTGGTGGGGTCGAGAGGCTCGCAGCACGCCCAGTCGAGCCGCAGGAGCTGAGGGCAAAGAAGGGGAAGAAGAGCGCGAAGGTGGGGACGCCTGGGACGCGCAAGACATCGCGTCGGACCGCGTTTCAGGGCGCGTATGGGAAGTAGATAGGGAGAGGGAGATGGGGGAGGGGAAAAGAGATGGGGATAGGAAGAGATCGACAGAGCTGATCAAGAGACAGGAAACGCAACGTTCAACAAAGTCAAAGCATCCCCTTCCCTCCCCCCCGTGGCTTGAAGCAACCCCAACTGTTTGAGCCGCCGAAAGGCTGGCTCCGGCTGGGCGCGTGTACATTGCCCACGGGAGGACGGGTCTGACGCTGAGACTCTGTGCGGCGCAAACTGTCGAGGATAGGGTATGGCGAGGGGTAGGCGAGCAGGTTCTTGCTGTCGAGGAGGAGTGTTTTGCGCGATGGAGGGAGCGGGGTAGGGGTTTGTTTTTGCGCGCTTGGTGGTGTTGATGGTTGTTTTGCGTGCTTATTTGCTTGATTGTTTTTTTTTTTCGCTTCATCTTCGTTTTCGTTTTTTGTTCGCGGGGATTGTGGTGTTTGAGTATGAATGCATTGGGAAGTTCCTCTCCCTTCCTTTCTCTCTCTTACACACACACACAAGAACATCCCCCATCCCCACATCACACCCCTCTTAAACACCCAACACATCTCCTCCGCTCACGTGACCGCACTGCCCACTCACTATTCCAGACAAACACACACACATACGACATGCCATGCTCAAGCTCAAGCTCATACTTGACATGAAGACGACAAGAGAGGAGCTACACATTTAATTGCTAAGAAGGGGAGGCGTCTGTATAGTGTATGTACCGGCATTTCCAAGTATCGTACATGAGGAGGGGGGGAAAAGCCGGATCTGGAACCACGGAGGAGGAGGAGAAGGAGGGAGATTGGATTTTCACGACTTTGGGTTTGGGTTTGGGTTTGTTTTTGATGAAGATACTTCTGTGGGAGTACTAATCACTCGCTGGGGTGAATGGGATATATGCAGTTAACCAAGTAAGAGAGAAAGAATGAAAGGAAAGAATAGGGACTCTGTTTTTGAGTGATTTTGTGCAGACGGACCGCTCAGAAATGCACATGATCAGGCGTCGTGTTGTCCCAGACTGTGGCACGCAAAACCCGGCCACCGGAACGAAAACTCCGCACAGGCCCACAAACTCCTGATAAATTTTTTGACAGATTCTCATCTCAGATGGAATTACAGCAGAGATTGATTGCCTTGGCCTGAGACCAATACTGTTCAGCTTTTCAGCGACTTCTTGAATAGTGGAAGCATGTACATGCCCAGCCCCACGTTGTTGTCATAGCCTACACCAGGATTATAGTCGTCGTTGTGCAGGAAGCGGTGCATCTTAGGCTCAACGAAAATAAGCTTTGAAGCAAAGCGAAGCAGCCCTCCATGCTCACAAGCGGAGTGAAGTTGCAGAGGCACAGTCTTGAGAAGAACAGCTGCGTACAGGTTCCTTAGAGCGGTGACATGCTCGCGCTGAGTGCAGAGTTGGAATCCATAGTCGCGCTTGACACACGGCGGGGGCTCGTCGTTCGCTTCATCACGTAGGAATTGGACGAGGCGCCAGACGGAGGGGCGCTCAGCAGGCGTTGTGAACAGGAAATCCTTGACCGAGCGGGGCATGACGAGTGTTTTGTGGTGGCCGTCTTCGTCGGGCAGGAGGGGGATCTTGGTCGCTTCGAGGGCGTGCACGAGGTCTTGGAAATTCGCGGGTTTGCCTTGTTTTCTGTTGAGGAATTTGCGGTAGGTGGATGATAGAGCATACTCGGCATCTGTTTCTGCACATGAGGCAAAACCGAAGGAGTAGTAGGCTTGTGTTGATGGAGGGGGGACAAGGCCGCGTACAGTAAATGCTACCAGAATCGCGGCGTTCTGCTTCGCCACCGGCTGGAGGCGATGAATACCCTGATGTATGTCCTCTTTGGATGAGTATTGCTTGATGACATCCATAACACTCAGGCTTTGATGTTGTAGTGATGACGGCGAGGTCATGAGCGGGTTCTTCCGACCCATTCTCGGTGGACTACTTGGCTTTGTCTTCATAAGCGGTGGCTTGCTGCTCTGGGACGCTGGAGGCTTCTCTAGGCGGATGTTGACGTTGCAGATGTCTTCGCTGTGCTTTGCAATGCGCATAATAGTGTGCAGTGTGCGCTTTGGGTGGCTCAGCTTGCAGACCAGGCTATACAGGTTTTGCGCAAATATAGATTGCAGCAGAGCTCTCATCCGCACCTCAAGATCAGCGTGGGTCCGCACCATGTTCCAAGCTAATTCAACCAATTCATCTTGTTGGTTGATTGCGCCGTTGTATATGCGAGCGAGTTGTTCCAAACGGACGACATGAGCGCCAACTTCCATGTCGAAGCGAGATCCCCTCGCATTTGCGCCGTCCAAGTTGAACATAGTGCAAGCCATTGAATCGAATCTCGTCTTCTGGTCTCTGTATAATGTGTCGATCATCTTGATCTTCTCATCAATGTTCTGATAAGCGAAGAGGAGGATAGTATCCCACAACTCATCAGCGTCTCTTGATTCAGTTGACGCTGACAGTGTCAGCTTAGCAAATAAATGTTCGTAACTCAACTCACAATACTGGCTGTTTGCAATCCGTCTGACCAGCGATTGAAGGTCTGCAGCGAACGTTCTGGTGTGCGCCACATAGCCAGCGAGGGCATCGTTGGGCAAAGATATGTACACGTTGAGTCCACTTGCACCTTGGGCCTCTTGTATAGAGACCTTTGCGCCGATGAGACGCCCAAGCCGGTACTCGAATTGCTCATCAAGACGCTGCAAGCCCTTCAAACCAATGGCAAGGTCGGCGCGAACTGAGTCGTCAACAAGGACATCGTCGATTATATAGGGAGGAGCCATGGTATTTAGAAGGTGTTTGTGGAACGACAAAGGCAGGCAGAATAGTTTTGTCGGGCTGATTATCTCTCAAGCGGCGAGGATCTATCTTCTGTCAGCACAACAGAGGAAATTCAGAGATGAAACGCCGCACTCACCTTCGACTGCTCTCTCTCTCTCTGCGGCCTCTTACAGCCACCCACTGTCAAATCTCCGTACGCAGTGTACTTGCACTTGCGCTTGCGCCCAAGCAACCCAGCCTCCTCGCCAGCGCCACCAGTTCCGCGCCCTTTGCGGAGATGTTCTCCGCCGTCAATTTTTCCCCCTGTAAAACGCAAAGTCAGCCCTCAGCACATAGCCAGGTTCACGAAAGCTCGGGGAGGAGAACCAAAGTCTCGCAATGCAGCGGTGTGGCGGAGCGGCAGAAGAGGAGGGATCTGGACACGTCGTCGCACGTCTTATATAGCCAATAGCCAGGCTACAAACGGCAGGGGCACGTGGAAGGAGCGCTGCCTTTACCTTCACTTTACCTCGTTGCGCTGTGGTTGCTGACGTGATGTGAGAATTGGCGGTGGAGAAGTAGGTGTAGGTGTGAGTGAGAGTGTGTGACAAATGGCAAAGAGACCAGAAGGAGAAGTAAGTTACGATGGGAGATGAGGCGATGATGAGGTTGAACAGCAGATATATGTATAAGCTTGTGAGACAGCACTGTCGATGATGTATGACAAGGTAAATCTCAACATCATCGACGCAATGCGATGCGCAAACTATGGTCCTATATACGGCAAACCTAGTCCCAATTTTTTACAAAACCCGCAGCAACGTAAGATGTGGGTTTGGGTCTAAGCAAACCCAAACACCTCTGCGACACTCAGGATACTCATCCTCGCACCCCACAGGCCCACGAAAATTGCTACTACGTCGACGACAAGCAGCACCGCAGCACCCAGCATCCACCGCGGACTGAAGATACGGTACAGCATGAGATGCCTCCTCAGATGGCCGGCCCACATTGTCGTCGCCAGATTGACGACCGCGTAGAAGAGGATATGCGTGGCGATTGCCTTGGCAACCGTGCTAAGTAGACGCTTTTGCTTAGGGTTGACTTTCCACAGGACGAGTGCGGGGACCGCGACGGCGCAGAGGATTTGGGCACCGAAAGTGTTGAGAATCACAATGAGGGGAGTCCAGGGGTAGCGGATTGATTTTAGCGGGATAAAGGCGGATTCCCATTGTATGCTGGATAAGGTGGCTTGGTGGCCGGTCTTGAAGTAGTGGAATGAGCCTAGTAAGCCCAACACGATGGGACCGATCGGTGATTGGCGCAGACTGTTGGTGTCGACAATCTCGAAGAGGGAGAAGAGTTGCCATACAAGGATGCCAATGGAGCCGGCGCCCATGGGCTTCTGAAGGAGAGCAACGGCAAGGTACCAGATTGTGAGGAGTAGGGCGTAACGGCTGCCATGGACATTAGCGTAACCATGGACGATGAGTTGTTCGTTGGGCTGGCCCTGGTTTTTCATTTCAATGTTGAGGAGTGGTTTGGACCAGTTGTAGAGGGCGTAGCCAATGCCAAAAGCGAGAATGAGCACACCCTGTGCAAGCGCCTGCTTGCTTATTTTGATGATAGCGGAAAACGACGGGTACCACTCGCCATCATCGGCGGCATCAAGGGCCCAATATGCTGCAGATAGCATGAGCCCGAAACGAAGGACAATGCCTATCCACATGACCGCCATGTTCTGATAGCTCTTGGTGCCCTCGTAGTAACTCTTAATAAACGTAGGCACAAGCAGCGCGGCGATGGCCGGAATGAGGAGCTGCCATGGTGCAGATGTGGTGGACAAGGCGGATGCGTAGTATGTCGACTTGCAGAAAGGCATTTGCTCCTCGCGACAGAGCCTGGAGAAGCTCGCGACACGAAGCAGGACGGTGAAGAGAATCGAGTGGTAGATACCAAGGGTGCGGTCCGACATGTTCTTCTGTCGGAACGAGGAGATGAGAGAAAGCACACCGAATGTCGTAAGGAAATGCAGGAGGATTTCATCTTCCCATATAGTGAACGAATTGGCAGCGAAACCCACAGACAGAGCAATAGTGAAAACAAAACTAGCCCAGCCCCAGATGTTGTTGGGCAGAGGGAGCGCGAGACGGTCGCGGAACGAGAAGAACGCGGACAGCACACCAACAATGCCGGTAATGGCTGCCCCAAAGGTGACGGAATGTTCCTTTGGTGTATCAGGCAAGACAACAGAGGCCACAAAGCCAACGACGGCACCGAGCATCGAGCTCAAAAGGCCCCTGGTAAAGAACACAGGGGTGATCTCGGCGCGATCACCGACCAGGCCTCGAGCGTACAGAGTAATGAGGAGCACACTGAGCCCAAGAATTAAGACACCGTTGATCATCCGTGGCACATCGAATCGTGCCCAAAGTGAGCGACAGATTCGCAGGTTCTCCTGTTGATAAGCCACAAATGCCTTGTATGCGGCCTTCACCTGCTCTCCCTTAGCTGGACTTCCGCCAAAAGACTTGCGCTGGGAGATTGAAGCCCAGGCTTCGTTCGCAGCAGGCCACAGAGACAGGGAAGTAGAGAAAGTGCTGTCATCCAAACCGCGGACATTAGCATACTCTGCTTGGTAGCGATGGATCTGGGCGCTTGCAAGACGATTGACAGTTGCCAGGTTCTCAAACCCTTCTGTTCTGGCACTTGCAAAAGCCTCGCCAATTGGCCTTCCAAGATTGTTGAACGGGATGGGCAGACCAAGGAGCAACGACAGAGTGGGCACAAGGTCGATCTGGGCAACAGATCTGTCTTTTGCGTGGGACGGTGGAAGAGCAAAAGAGGGGTCGATGCGACCAAAGTCTCCCCTTTTCGAGTACATCCACAGTGCAGCCTGGATCTCGTCGTCTGACTCGCCACCATGGTCTCCCTTGGCATCCATGCCATGATCACCCATTACCACGAGCAGTGTATCGTCGTCGATCTCATTGATCATACGTCGGAATATGGCATCCATCTCGTTCAACTTCGCTGCCATGGCGGGGTGATCTGGTCCGTAACGATGTCCAGCATGATCAACACCCAGGTAGTGTCCAAATATGACGTCCCATTTTGTCGAGTTCTCGGCATTCAGGAGTGGGAAGATGTGTTCTGTGACACCGTTGTCGACCGTATGCAAGTCCCAAACATTGAATGAATCGTATGCATGGGTGAGATTCGGCTCAAAATACCCCGGAAACAGAGCGTGCCAGGTGTCATCGCCCAGGTGAACAACCCTCTTGCCAGCGTCCTTCAATTGCGCGACAAGATTGTCCTCGTCGATCGCAGTGCCAGCAAAGTTGCTTCCCGCATCAACAAATGTAGGCAGTGTCCCGGTCGTCAGTCCCTTCAATCGCTGCAATGTTGTAGTCGGTGGATCCGCAATGAAAGGCAAGAGGAAAGCGTTTTTAGGTGACTGTTTCACGGTCTCGTAAAAAACAGGAATGGCATTGTGGAAATGACGGGGCGCAATGTTCTTCTCCGAGGAAGCGGCCTGGGCGCGGTCGGCTTGGCTTTCAATGTCCACAGCCTCGAATTGAGCCTCGAAAGGCACCGTGAAGTCGTATCGCAACGCGTCTACTATGACTACAATGGCTTTTTCGTATGTCTTTGGATGCCAGCACCCTTGTTGTATATTGCCTGCTACGTAGCCCTTGGTGAGCTCGATTGGAGGAACGGCGCATTCGGACTTGTGTGGGAGGACTAGGCGCGTAAGGAGAAAGCCGGTGGTGAACAGGTAGGTACCGAAGACGTGAAGTACACTTGGGATTGTCAGTGTGAGACAACTGCCTGTCAGCGGGTAACCTACAGGATCAAACTGAAGAAGGCAAGGACGATGCCATGCTGCGCCTTGAAGTGGACTTCTCCAGCCTTCTTCGCAGTATTCACATCTGTGACCGTCGGCTTTGGTCCGCCCAACTGAGCATCCTCCACACGCTGCTGCTGCTGCGCCTTGGTTTTTGCTTCGGCTTGAATATCTTCAATGGACGTGAACATCTCCCCGTTCTCCATAATGATAATACAGGACTCGGAAGCCCGAAAGTAAAAGTCGCACTAAGAACAGATATTAAGGAGTGGAGGAACCCATGGAATAAAAGTATCGTGCTGGAAGCTCCGTGTGCAGAGGAGAGCTGTGATGTTTTGGTTGTGGTGGAGATTCAATTTCGCCGAGACCTCCGACATTCATGCGGCTGGCGGATCCATTGTGGTGCTCCAACCACGGCAATGGCTTCAACATGGTTTGATCATGGCTTGCACGAGGCGCATCACAAGGGCGCGGCCTCTGGGTCTAGTCTGCAATGTAACTAGAGATGGATCATCACATAAGCATAGGCGGCACGCATTCGTCATCTTGTCAAGTGTTGTATTTGCTCTCGTGCTGCACGGCTGCAGACGCTTGAGAGATTGGCGTATCATACATTAGAAATAACAGTTATGTAAGAGGACATAACCCCAGCAGAGAGATGGCCAGACACAGAGGGTATATGGGACCAGTCAACTCCAAGAAATTTACAAGTGGCTCACAGCCACGCCTTTGCCTTCCAGACTGGTGTGGCGCAGGCTAGAAGTCGACAATCAGCGCTTGTTGCCGTCATCAAAATAGGTCGTAGCCAAGCGGCTCAAGTAAGCTCGGGTAATCAGACCCATTGTAGCAGTTCAATCGAGCATTGTCAGTGTGTTTGTAGGACTTAGGCGTACTCCTTGTTATCCTTCTCCTTCAGTCCGCCAATGCGATCAAGATCAAGCGAGTCGAAACGGTCGGACGAGTCGCGCTGGTAAGGAGGCAGATCCTCATTGACAGGCTCTAACCCAACGCTGTGCTCACCAACACGAACAACGACGACGCGTCCAGACTGGCGCTTGCCAGACTCGTCGACCTCGTCAGGGAATGTGATGCGGATCTCAGGTACCGGGCTGGTAGGACTGCTGGCAGCGCTGCTCATGAGGTCTTGCTTCTCTGAGTAGACGACAACCGACTCACGGCCCTTGCCGTAGGGCATGGCGGTGATGGTCAATCGGCGGTTCGACTGTCGCTTCTCATAGAGGGGTAGTTGCGGGTCTTGTGCCGCTTCCTTCCTTGCGCGGCGGATGTTGCGCAGCCAGATGAGGACGCCCATGAGAATCAGGGCGACGACGACAAGGATAGCTAATGTGGTGAGGAGGGCAATGGTCAAGTTGTTGGAGCCATCTCCGTCCTCGGAGCGGGTGGTGAGGTTCTTGATGTTCATCATGTTGGGCAGTCGGCGGCGGCAGTGTAGTCGTTATGGCGTTCAGGTGGCGTTCCAGATGATGTGGTTGTAGTAGCAATAGTGAGTGATTATAGATCGTATCCGCTATGTCCATGTTAGCAAGAATTCTCGTATACCTCCACAAAGCTAATTGCTCGTGCAGAAGTCTAGTCTGCGGCTTGGCGGAGTACTCGCCAGCTGAGCCTGGGGAAGGCGCAACATACCTAAAGAAGCGCTGTCGTCACCGGAGATCAACGGGAGAGAACGGAGACACAAGATGCAATGAACGAACGCAAGTACTGCAGAAAGAGTGATGCAGTACCGCAAGGGAAGGTTGGTGACAGTGGGCAGGACCGTGAGAGGAGCAAGGAGGTCGAAGAGTTGAGAGGGCAAGGCGGCCTTTAGTTTTGTTTGGCGCAGGGCAGAACAAGGCTGTTCACACCGTCAACGTAGGAATTGTGGGGCGCAACGCGTTGCACTAACTCAAAGGACCCTGAAAGCGCCGCGCTAAGGGCAGGTCGTAATTAATGACGGCAGAATCTGGCCAGTCGTGCTGCTGATCGAGGTCGACGCGCTGAGGCTGTCCAACAACTGCGCAACAGCAGTAACCAATACAAATAAATGAATGAATCCATGCCAGGCGCAGCATGTCCTCTTCGGTAGGATCGGGGACGGGCTTCTACACGGGCAGCGTACATGGGCCGGTGTCCCGAATGGCCACTTGAGGACAAGTGCAAGGGGTAAGCCCAGATGTGTACCTGACTAGTGGTCCAAAATTAGTCTGTCTGGAGGATTGTCCTTGTGGCCGACGATCAACAATGGTCGTGCGAGAGCACAGTACCGACCCTGCGATCGCCTATGGTATGACTGCGCGCGAGGTTTGGATACCATTGGCATTGCCATTCTGAACGATAGAAGTCGACCTGCTGCCCGGCAAGACACTCCACGTTTCGCGTCAGCAGCGACAGTTGAGATTGCGGGGTAGTGACACTGATGGCTGAGACGAACGGCGCGTGTGAAGGCGGAATCTGTCAGGATGATGCTGAACAATGGACCAGCGATGCGTGTTGAGGCGGCAACCAGGAATGCAGTTGGCGAGGCATCCTGGCCTGCCATTGTCGAAACCCGAAATGGGCAACACATGCCACGTGCCCGTCCATTATGAGGCTCGAGGCATGTCGTCAAACAAACAACGCTCTTGTACACAGTACATAGCAGTGGATTTATTGGTGCTGCTAGAGCTTGGCAGATGCAAGTAGGCGATGGGTGTTGCATCGCTCACTGTTCACAGCAAGGTCTTGATCCCCGAAGGCCGTCAAACGTCAACGCGGCTCGGCTTTGCGTTGAGACGTTGGAACGTTTGATGCCTTTTGCTCTGCTATAGCCAAGCCAGTTGTCAAGACGTGTTATAGGAGTAGCGTGGTAGGAGTTCTGGGGCTGTTGCAGTTAGGGGAGGGCCCCACATACGGAGGCCGAGAGAGAGAGAGAGTTTACTTTGGTGTCGGCAGCTGCACTCTGCATGCATGCACTTGCTAGCTGTGCTACGACAGCGCATCGACCAAGTACATGGGAATGGGGGGCGGTGAAGCGGTGAAGCTGTAGGAGATGGGTTGATCGAGAGTGTGCAAAGGCGAGCGTGAAGGTAGAGAGGATTGAAAGCAGAAGAGATGCAGACAAGGCAGACTGTGTGGGTGTGGGTGTGGGTGGGGGTGTGCGTATGCGTGTGTAGGACAGGCAGTGGAGAGGAAGTGACTTGCTTGCGGCCTCCATGGCGCCAGCGCAGCATCTCTGTGGTGAGCACAGAGGGCATGATTGGTATGTATATGCATGAATTGGGCTGCTGGCAGACACGTAATGGCAGGAGTCGGGAGCAGTGACTGCAGTGGAGCTCTTCGCGGAGGCCCATGTTACCATGTGACGCGCAACGCAGGCGCTCCACGATATGCAGATGGTGCATGCTGCGACTGTTTGTGCGACGCAGTCTTGGAGACGTGGTGGGCAGCATAAAGGTGGGCAGCAAAGAGGTGGGCAACAGAGAGAGATTGGCAGTAAAGAGAGATTGTCAGTATAGAGAGATTGGCAGCAGAGAGAGAGGTTTGAACAGCAGTTTACGGTTGGACTTGGTGGATATGTGGGTGCAGGTGTCTATGGCTGGACTACGTACGTCACCACACATAGGTACGCAAGAAGGCTACCTACCTAGGTATGGCCCTGTGGCTCCAACGATGCAGCCACGGCCGGGTGAGAGGCAGCAGTGGGTGGGCGTGGACGACTGTGGTTGGCTGCAGCGACAGGGCATACAGGTGTCAAGCATCTGCGCAGCTCGACAAGCAGAGACGGAGCTAGCAGACTAGGTAAGTAGAGCTGGGTAGCAGAGCTTGGGCGCAGAGCTTGGGCAGTGGGCAGTGGGCAGTGGGCACAGAGCAGGGCGCAGAGTCCACTGTCCAGACGAGGGCGAGGAGCGGCGCGCGACGAGGTTCGGCATGGCGGCAGGGCGACAGGGCGTCGTGAAACACGCCTCAGGCTGCAGTGCTGCACATCCAGGCTGCACATAATAGTGCGCTGGTCCTCGCCATGTCAGGGCCGACATGTTGTCTCATCTCGTCTTGTCTCGCGCTGCCACATCAGATTGATCGCCCGGATTGCGCAGCCGCATCGATCCCTGACTCGCCCTTTGCAGTTTGCACACGCGAGCGCCGCACAGCGCCTGCCGACAAGACTCACAGTCTCTCACACATTGCTGCCCACAGTCCAGCCGCACGGCGTGGTGCGTTGGGTGCGCCCGGTATTGCAGTGAGCCTCACGCTGCGCTGTGCAGCCTGTGCAGGCCGAGACTCGACAGTCAAGAGCAAGCTGCAACAGCGCTGTCGTCGCCGCTTGACACCTGAAACCCTAGCGCGGGCTTCCCCAGCGGACGCTTGTTCGTAGTTGCCGATCCTCGTCGCTGCGGCAGTGCTGGGCAGTCGACGCCGTGAGTCGTGCGTCGTGAGCCTGCGACAGCCCTCCTCGGTCCTCGAGTCTTGCGGCTCGACGCCCACATCCTGACGTCCTGCGCCCCCGCGACCCTTCTGCCTCGTCTGCACAGGCAAACCGCAGGCAAACCGCCCACACTCCCCTCTCCCCTCTGCCGTTGCGTGCAGCTCCTCGCCCGTCCTCGCCGGCCAGCCCCCGCCGCCTCCCTCGCCCGCCGACTGTGCTGCGCAGTGCGCACCGTTCAGTATAAAGCCCTCCCCCGGCTCGCATTCCGCGACCGACGAGCCTGTCGCCCTTGCGTTGCATCCCCGCCGGCCTGCCTTGGTGTCGACAGAACCCTGATGCGTTCCCCGCCTGGCGCGCAGTACCATCGCTTCGAGTCTAGCATGCTCCGTCGTTGACGCTGCTTCCCACCTTGCACAACCCCAAGGGCGTGAGCCAGCCTGCACATATCTACCTGTGCTCCCTCGCCCACGGACACACAGGCGGCACCTCCTCCCTTTGCTGCCCGCCCGTCCATTGTACACACCTTCTTCGTATATTTCTTCTTGCTGCTGCTGCCTACCCTACCCTTGTGCAGGTGAGTCGTCTGCCTGACACGGCCCCAGCGAGTGCTGATGCCTGAATCTAGTCCAGCTTACCCTCCTCACCACCGCCGCCACCACCAGCACAACCACTACTGTTGCCGTTTTTGCAGCCACCCACGCGTTCGCTATCAACCACACCAATCACCCTCGCCACGCAATCTCCCGTCCACAACGCAACCGAGACGCACACCGCCCTCGCCGCGCACCCCACGCACTCACAGTCCCAGGCCATACTATGGCCACCATGGCAGGCAGTGTACGTGTGGGCAAGACCTCGATTGCGCGCATACACTGACGCGCACACAGACGAGAAATCGCAATTTTACTGGTGGCACATCACTTAACAGCACAGACAACGATCGTTCGGCCTACACATGGGGCAACAGCATCTGGAACACCAAACCAGTTGGCTCTGGCTTTGGCCCTGCCCCCCGCGAAGGCTCACGACCCAGAGGTATGTTCCTGTCGGTGCCGTGTACTTCACATTGCCGAGCCATTTTCTCACGTGCCCACAGACAACAATGCCGTCCCCGGTGCGACCGCCGACGCCGCCGAGGGCAAGACAGGCTCCAGCTCCCTACTTTCCTCCTCTGAGTCTGAGTGGAGGCAAAGTCGTCCATCCCATGTTTGGGGGGACACTGCCCACATCAGAAGCTCAGGCGCCGCCTCACCCGCACGAAAGCGCTCTGTTGCTCAGAACCAGAATGCCCCTCAATTCGGCGAGAGTCCGACCTCTCTCTTCTCCGTCTCTCGAACCGCATCCGTAAATCACGGACAGAACGGTCGCGCCTTGAAGCCTCTCCTTGATCCCACATCATCCAACTTCACTTCACGTAACGTCGACACGTTGGCCAATGGCTTTTCCCAGTTTGGTTTTGGTCAGGCTGAGCTCAGCCCCCAGCGAGCTGACAACCCCGTTTCGTCATGGCCGGATGCCGCCGTCCACTCGCCCATTGACGACAGGCGGAGCGCAAGTGGCTCGGATCAATTCGGCACGACCAGCGGTGCACCTTCGCGTGCTGGTAGCTTGCCTTCTTCAAGACATGGTGCCGAGAATGGCTTCAATCCTTATGCTGACTCATTTTCTCGCCTCTCTCAGCCAGGCGCACGTCAGACGTCGTCGCTGTCGCACACTAATCTCCGTTCATTCCAGGAGCGTAGTGGCTCCATTCACAGTGAGTCGTTGCAGTTTGCACAGATGAAGCTTGAGCAAGAGCAGGAGCCTCGTCTGGGAGCACACCGATCCTCCTTCAGCATCAATGCCTTCACACCGGCTTTCACACCTGCAGTCCAAGCATTAAACGATCCTCGTGACACCTATCAGGATGTTCAAATGCCTGTTCAGCCCGAGGTGCAGGGATTTCGCAGCTCAGGCACCTACACACCTGACAGCTTCACCAACGGCCCAACCAACGATGCCAGTGTGCAATTCCGGTCAGTCAACTACGACACCCGAAGTGCGCCAAACGGTAACGCTGCGGTTCGGCAGAGTCCATTCTACTCACACGCTCACACGCCCCCTGTGCATGATTACTTGAACCCTACCTACCGGGGCGAACAGGGTCTCAACCACCCTACTAATATCGCCCTTGTGCAAAACAAATTAGCAGGGTATCAGGTACAGCAAGAGCGACGTAATGTTGCGGTGCCTCAGTACTACCAGCAGTACCAGCACATGCTACCGATGAACCAGTTGCGCAATTCTCAGGCATACCAGTATGCAATGCCAAATGGTATGCCTATCACTGCTCTGCCACCGCATATGACCATGGTTCAAATGGCACCCATGATGCCTGTCCTTGAAGCGCCCCGGGGTCCCCGAGTTCAACAAGCCGCGGACAGCATTGGTGCTATGAGCCTCGTGTTGGACTCTTTCAAAAAGGAGAGCAAGCAGAACAAACGCTGGGAACTGACTGACATCTACGACAACGTAGTGGAATTCGCCGGAGACCAGCACGGATCCCGCTTCATCCAGCAGAAATTGGAGACTGCCAACAGCGAGGTCAAAGACCGCATCTTCCGAGAACTCGACAAGAACGCGTTGCAGCTGATGCAAGATGTGTTTGGAAATTATGTCATTCAGAAGTTCTTTGAGCACGGTGACCAAGTCCAGAAACGCATACTGGCCGCGAAGATGAAGGGCCATGTGTTTGCACTGTCGAACCAGATGTACGCCTGCAGAGTCGTGCAAAAGGCACTCGAGCATGTTCTGGTAGATCAGCAAGCTGAAATGGTGAAGGAGCTGGAGAAGGACGTCCTCAAGACGGTGAAGGACCAAAACGGCAATCACGTGATTCAAAGAGTGGTCGAGCGAGTTCCAATTGAGTACATTCAACCAATTGTGGATTCCTTCAGAGGACAGATCGACAACCTGTCTACAAACTCATACGGTTGCCGCGTGATCCAACGACTGGTGGAGAAGATCCCAGAGCCGCAACGCAGATTCATCCTCGTAGAACTGCATGCCGCGGGTCCCAAGCTCATCACCGACTCGTACGGTAACTACGTTGTCCAGCACGTCATAGAGCACGGCTTCCCCGAAGACCGCGCAAAGATGATTGCCTTGGTCAAGAACCAGTTCCTCATGTTCAGCAAGCACAAGTTCGCAAGCAATGTTGTTGAGCGCTGCCTGGTTTGTGGATCAGAGGCTGAACGTCGTGCTCTTGTTTCCACTGTAATAACCAAGAACGAGCGAGGCGATAACAACCTTCTTAACCTTCTCAAAGACGGTTACGGCAATTACGTCGTTCAGAAGATGCTCGAGACCCTCACGCGACCGGATTACGAGATTTTCGTCGATGCACTCAAGCCAGAGTTGGAAAAGGCGAAGAAGATCATCTCAGGCAAGCAAATTCAAGCTGTGAGTAATACTTCTTAGGTCGTTATCATTTAGTTGCTAATACGTTTGTAGGTTGAAAGGAAGATGAACCGTTTCGACCGTGCCGACTCTCCCACAGAGCTGCGCGAAGACGTCGTACCACTTACACCTGGCCTCTCCAGCTCAACACAGTCACCGCAGAGCAGCACTCATCCTTCCACCACCGCGTCGACCATTGACGAACCTGTACATTCTGTAACGGCGCCCTCAAAGTCTCTCCCCTCCGTCGTTGAGGGTGTGAAAATTGAGGGTTCAAGCTCATGAACGACTCCACGACTGTTGTGTCCACAATTCCACTCTGGCCCTTGACGCTCGCTAGATGTATTGCATCTACGACCTGCGACTGCGCACATTTTACTGTTCATATATACCATACCATACTTTTCTTACCAGTTCTGCCACATACCACTCGCGCGAGTTTTATCGAACAAATGGCGACGTAATCAGCGTTCTGGCAGACGGATATGCTAACAAAATCCCCTTGTACGCATTCAAAATATTTTCTTCGCAAAAAAAGGACTTTTAAAACCCGTGTGTGGGACGCGACAACGGCCGTTATACTGTAGTGCGTTTCCCGAGTCCTCGGGCATGTTCTAATACCATGTTCTGTTGGCGCATCTATAGAGCGAGTTTGCGTGGGCGCTATGGAGGTGATGTATTGCGAGGAGGGAAAGAGAGAGGGGGGGGGAAAGGTTGTCGGCGTGGATGAGGATGTGGATGTGGATGTGAACAATGGACGTGGACATGAAGCATGGATGTAATGAAACAAACGAGGCCGAATTAGGAGCATAAGATAACCGATATATTCATACATGTACATTGTTGTTCCTACTCGTCTTTGCAACTGCTGCTTAGCGGCGCTGAAAAAATAAAAATTAAAAATTAAAAGAACAGACGCAGCAAGGACACGACATGTCTGGGATGCTGGAGAATGTAGAAACGATGGTATGGCATATCATCACGTCGAGCAGAGAGACGAATAGGCGATATATAAGATACAAGAAATAATGTGGAAAACCCAGCCAGTCCTGCGTAAGTAATAACAGCATGCATGCATAGTACAGAAGTAATGGTCTGCTTTCCAGGAAGGGAACAACGGGCTAATATATGAATTCCTGCTTGCGCGATCCCCCCCTCCCCCCTCCCTCAAAAGCTGGACATTCATAGCCATCATTTACTGCGGAATGCGCAACCCAGCGCCAACTCACCAACGGCGGCGGTTCTAACGTTCTAACCGTTATGTAGTGCGTAGAGCGTCGAAGAAGGAGTTGGTAGCAGTACCAACTGTAATGGGTGTTTGGGGGTTGGCTATGCTATGCTACGATATGCAACTCACGTTGTATCGGCAAGGAATGGATGCCTGCTGGCTTTACGTAGGGTAGGGTAGGGTAGGGTATCATGTGGCTGCTGCTTTGGTGGAGGGGGACATGCGGTGAAGCTGGTGGTTTGGGTATGGTATGGTGGTGGGAGGGTGGGGGTATCGTGTTTTGCTGAAGGATAATGGGTTTGCAAGAGTACTTGAATTCGGTGCCAGTCTTGTCGCCTCAGTCTTGTCGCCGCTCGGCTTTGTACGGGGATCTGCTCCTCGAGTCGTGGCGACGGCGGCGGCGCTCCCTTGACCTTGACCTTGACCGCGAGGGCGATCGTGTCGGGCGGTCTTTAGCCTCGCGTCGTCGCCGGGGCTCAGCGCGGTCGTCGCGGCGTCGGTGTTCACGGCTGCGGGAACGGTGTCTCCGCCTGTCGCGCCCTCGATCGCCATCTCGCCGCCGGTCCTGCGACCTCGACCGGTCGCGGTGTCTGTGGCGGCGATCTCGGTCGCGCGAGCGGCTCCTCGAGCGGTGTCTCCTGCGTTTGTCGCGATCGTCGTCGTCTCTGTGTCGTCTGCTGGACCGGTCTTTCTTCTCGCGTCTCTTTGCTCTGTCGTCGTCGTCGCCGCCCTTAGCTTTCTCTTCAATCGCCTCTTTGACGTCGGCCTCATGCGCCTTCTCGCCCAATGGTGTCAGGTTGGCGTTGTTGCGTACCGGCACGGGGAGGCCCATGGCGGCGAGCATGGCGTCTTCCTCGGCTTCTTTCAGCTTGCGCTTCTCCTCCTTGAGGCGAGCGGCCTCGGTTTGCTTGGACTCGTCGTCGCCTTTGGCGTACCAGGTGAGATCGCGGTTCTGCTGCCAGCGCCCAACCGGCGCCATGAGCGAGTGGCCCAGGTAGTTCTCGCGCTGGGCATCGTTCTTGACGTCCTCCCATTTGAACTCGGCGCGGCCGCCGCTGTGGTTGTGTTAGTGTCGATCGAGGTGTATCTGCGGGCTGCGATTTACCGACTGCCTTCTTTGCGAACTGTTTGCAGCAGATCCATAGCGGAGGTTGGTGTGGTGCAGGTGAGGGAATAGACCAGAAAGGAAAGTTGCGGCGAGGTGACGGAGGTGTCTGTCGCAGTGGAGCTTTGACCAGCGAGCCTCTTTCCCCACAGCTCAAAGACGATGCTGCATCAACTCTCCAGACACAGACGTCAAGATGCCGGCTGCGATACCTCCCCTCGATGAACAAGAATACAATGATCCGCAAATGCCCCTGGCGCATCTCGACAGCGACAACAATGCCATTTTCTACCTCATGAACTCACCCTTCTTCGATGGAGCAAGCAACAACAGCGCTGTATACTCGACTGCGCAGGGCCACCCAAATGGCATGCAACTTCTCAACGACCGCCCCACATACGAAGCAGAGCTGCGTAAATACAACGCCGGATTGCAGTTCATCGTTGCAGGCGAGCCAAAAGCCGAAGGACAGCCGTGGCTCATTCAACGACAGCGCAAGGTTCTGAACAGAGATGGAAACCCAGAGACCGTCAACGAAAGCAACTTCTACACCCAAGGCACGCGACTACTCATGGCCCCAAGCCTGCTGGACGTGGTACAAGCCCGCCTGCTCACAGTGTCGACACGCATGCAACAGTTGGCTGAGCTGTCCAAGAACATGTCGCACTGGTCACCAGCAACCGGCCACACCTACCTGCCTCCATCGTACGAGTCTTCCAAGGCCGATACATCTGTCAGTCGGATTGGCAGCCCTACACTCGCGACCACAGATCCAGACGCATCTGCTTTGCAATCACAAGCAAAAGACGCCGCGCTCGACCCTGCCGCATCTACAACAGAGTTCAACGATGTCGACCTCCTGCGGTCTTTGCACATGACACACCATTACGGAGACGAGTACATGGACGAAAACCCCCTACTCGGTGAACCTGGTGCCTTTGTCTTCACAAACTCCAGGAGCCACATCGACGCACGGAACAAGGCGCAGGAGCAGGCTAGCCAGGCCTCACAGGCTTCTCAATCTGCTTTGAAGACCGAGACCCGTTCCGCCAGCGTGGTTCCCTCGGCTGTGGCTACACCAAAGGGCATTGCTACGCCTATGGCGCTGGATGCCCCGAGCAGGAAAGGCAGTGTAGCTGGTTTGCCCTTGGAAGGGAAGAAGAAGAGGAGAAAGAGTAAGGGTCTGGCGAGTCCTACTACCCCGGCTGGGCCAAGTTTATGAGTGTGTTTGTTCTGCTGAATATTTGTGCTTACTGCTACGATACCCAATACCACTGTTCCAACCTGCTACACCCATGTACAATCATCATCGTCATCTACATCTCCTGCAAGCCCTACAGTGTTGACAATCTCTGTTCTCGATCGCGGGACCTTAAAACACAAAAGTCTTTTATGCAGACGTTTTCTCTGGAACACATTCCTTCAGCAACAGATCCCAGCAAAACTCCCTGCGCGTCTTGCTTTCGCGTGGGCACGAGGATGTAGATTGTTGCAGGCAGGAGCGGCCAGGTCCTCCCTAAAAATCGGTAGTAAGTTTTCGACGAACTGAAGACACTGAAGCTCACCAGATCCACGACCCATGCTGACCATTCTGTATATAGCTGAATGTAAAAGTCCCGTAGTACAATTCAAAGGTTTGGACATTATACAATTATGTTGGCGACAAAGCACCAAAGCAACGTCCAGATCAATACAAGGCCCCTCAACGAGGCGCACACATGGTGGCTCTCGGCTCAAACGTGCTGCCAGTTCTGATTTGACTCCAAGCAACGACAATGAATAGTCACAATCAATCAATGTCTCCGCCCACCTCATACAAGCTCCAGGCCATGTCCTCAAACTGCTCCCAAGCCGCAGATTCCTCCGCCAAATCACCACGAGGCCACGCCAGCATCCAGCTCGCAATTTCGTTTAGTACAAGTAACTCAGCTCTCACACACCATACCCCTGCAGGAATCACAGCTTGAATGCAAGGCCTCAAGTCCTCGACATCGGCATCCAGCTGGCTCAACGACGTGGCCTTGAGCGAACGCAGCAACCGCCGAGTGTGCTCCCATAGATCTTGAACCACGCGCTGACATCCAGTGTACGTGAGCCTTCCATTACGCGCAAATACTGACCCCTGCACCATGACCTCCTCGACCGGAGTTCTCGTTGCGCGCCTCACGGCCACAGGCGTAGCGATGTGCGCAACTGCACCCTGCACAGGCCCCATGTCCTGCTCTGCTTCATCCTGCATATCATCAGCGCGGAAAAGTACCATACGGTCTACTGGACATTTGTTGGCGTTTTGCTGGCCGCTGGTAAACCAAGCTGTGATACATGTACGGCAGAATATGTGTCCGCAATCGGGGAGGATGACGGGCTGGGACGCTAATGAATCAGAGTAAGGCTGGTTGCAGATGGAGCAGGTGTTTGTGGCACTGGTCAAGACGACGGGAAGCAGACTGTGCGTGAGGTATTGCGTGCGTGAGAGTGAGGATCGCGGCAGCATGATTGTTGTGGAGAAAAGTTGGTGTGAAGATTGAGTTGAGGGCTGGGGTTAATAAATGATATTCACAGTGCATGAAGTGAAAGAGTTGCGTGACATACAGGCATGTGATGGGACTTGTTTGCGAAAAGCCTGGAAGATGCGATGTTGTAACATCTGCTGTAATGCACTTATGTTGTCAATAATGATTCCAGGGCACACTCTGTCACTATTACTAGACTGTTCACTTGCTCTTTTGGCCCCACCACAGCTCAGCCTCCGCT
The DNA here is from genome assembly GCA_016920805.1 of Stagonosporopsis cucurbitacearum. Classification (NCBI taxonomy): domain Eukaryota; kingdom Fungi; phylum Ascomycota; class Dothideomycetes; order Pleosporales; family Didymellaceae; genus Stagonosporopsis; species Stagonosporopsis cucurbitacearum. The sequence goes on along the minus strand of JAFEKD010000020.1, from coordinate 1,388,105 downwards.
GCCTTCCATGCATCATACTCGCCCGCCGCGCGTTCAGTGACAGCCTGACCTGCGGCTGTTTGCCATGTCTTCGCCAGGTGTCCATTGGTCAAATCAGTCTGGAACTTCGCAACCTCCGTGCGGAAAGTATTCGATGCTTTCAGATACTGTGGCCTCGTATCCTCAGTCTCGCCAGCTCGGATCCTTGCCAGCAGCTGCTGGGTTTCTGCGGTGTCTGGAAGCATGGAAACGAGTATGGCTTGCTGCTCAGAAGAGAGACTTGTCCATGCTGTGTCATCGTTCGTCAACATGTGGTATATGTCTGCCTTGCCCAAACGGCTGGTGGAGTTTGTAGTGATATAGACTGGATCGAAAACTTTGCTAGATTGCTTCTTCGAGGGACACGCTCTGGAGACCTGTTGTTCTTGAACATCCTCGAGGCGCTCGGGAGCTTTACGGCTGCGTGTACTAGAGCGTTCTGGCGGAGCTCTAGCTATCTTTGGTGCGGCCTTCTTTTTGTTAGCCTTAGACGAGCCTGATCCGGTAGAGTTACTATTGTTCTCTGCATTTGCCGCAGATCGATATGAGACGGGTATTTGAGATACCGCAGGTACAATACCGTCTTCTGCTTCTATGAGTGCTGATCTGATCGCTGGCTCGCCCGTGAGTTCTGACAGACCCACGGACATTACTGAGTCTGTTTCATCTCTACCATTTCTCTCCACCCTGGTATGCTTGCAGTTAACCTGCAGGGACGTGAGCTATGCGGCAAACAGTAAGCGTTGCTGTGACCTACCTTCCGTCTCTTGCATTCGGCGCAGGCGCGAGGACGGATTGGCTTGTTGGCGGCTTTTTTGGGTCGTGGTTTTGGCTGCTTTTCCGACTTCTTCGGCACAACGATCTCTTGGAAGTCGTCTTCATCTCCATCCGTAATAAGCCCATCGGGCGAGTCTGATTTTGCTCGAGATGCTTGGCGTGTTGGTTGAGTCTTAATTCTCTTTTCTATGGCTAGCCTTTTGGGTGCTGGCAATCCAATCTTATCATCCTCGTCTTCCTCCCGAGGATGCTTAGGTGATCGCTCAGATATAGTATCCTTGGATTTTACGGATACAGATGAAGGTGGTTTCTTGGGTGCAGAGTTTTTAGCGGTTTGTAGGCGATCGCTGCCAGCTTCAGCGTTGAGCTCGAGGAAACTTGTGGGTGTAGCTTGAATATGTGAAGTTCCGGGGCTGATCTTTGTGGGCGAAGGTAGGTCAGAGAGTGGTGACGAGAGTGGTGATGTTTCGTCCATCGTGCTGCTGGATCTTGCAGTGGAAACTGTGAAGCTATTTGCAGTTGAACCAGTGCTTGTGCTTGCTGGTAGTGGTCGTTGTTGGGGAGAAAGTTTGTTCCGTTTCTCGCTCTGGTTTTGTCAGATGTGACGCTTTGACAATAATGTGAACAATGAACCGTGTATCAAGGCGCTAGCAGATAGTATTGGGGGTTTTGAGGTGAGAGGGCAGTTTTTCCTTTGCAGGTTGGGCATTGGTGAAAGTCGAGTGTTCCAGCTTCGCGAGGAGGACGAGGCTGAGCTTTCGAACCCAACAGAAAGAGCTGCAAGCAAGCAAGCTAAAGCTAGAGCAAGAAAACAGTGGCCAGGAGGCACTACTTGCCAGCAGTTGACTGGTCAATAACGGAGAGACGTATGCGGTTTGTCGCGCCTATTGCGTGCTTTCGGGGTGCATGAGACGCGTCGCAAGTTCGAGAAGGTGAGGTCGTGGGGCAAGCATTTCGTTTGTATCATTGGCACGCCAATTCACGTTGTGTTCCCGATTTGAGAAGCGCTCACGTACTTGCGTTGCACAAAGGCGCAGCTTTTCGAGGACTTTGACCTTCTCGCCAGTGTCAAAATGCAGTGTCGCACCATGGCATACTTGAGGTTGGAGTGGTGGTGTTGAGGTGGCCCGTGTCACCTCCGCGCTCCTTCCGCATCATCATCCTTGGACGAAATAGCTAGCTAGAGCCTCGACACGTAGCCTCAACACCGCCACTTCCTCATCTTCTAGGGAGGCACTTGGACTATTGTCCTTGCCAGAGAGGGGATCTATAAAGAACGTTCTGCTTGCGCAGCCATCATGATCAAGCACACGATCATCTCGCGACTCGATGGTAGGTGTCCACACGATGGACGTCATTGTTTGTATGTTCACAAGTCACAGGCCTGATCCTGACTGCCTCTGTGGACGACGGTCAAGAAGATGCCGAGTTCAGTGAAGTCAAGGGCAAAGTCAAGCTTGTCCAGCGCCGGTTGACTCGCAATTCTGAACCCCAAGCCAGTATCGAGAGCGGCTCATACACCTACCAGTATGCCCTTGAGGCCATCTTACATGGTCGTGTACGCTGAAACGCCATAATAGCTACCTCATTAGCGGCGATCTTTGCTTCCTCTGCATATGCGACCGGTCCTATCCCCGCAAGCTCGCCTTCACGTACCTTTCTGATCTCTCGCAAGAGTTCACCACCATCTACCAACCGCAACAGTATCTTTCTCCAACTTGCCGCCCGTACGCATTCGTTGAGTTTGACACATTCATTCAGCGCACAAAGAAGACGTACCAGGATTCGCGCGCGACGCAGAACTTGGACAAGCTCAACGATGAGCTCAAGGATGTGACCAAGGTCATGACGAAGAACATCGAAGATCTGTTGTACAGAGGGGACAGTTTGGAACGCATGGGCGACATCTCAAGTAGGCTACGAGAAGATAGCAGGAAGTACAAGAAAGCCGCAGTCCGAATTAATTGGGAGCTGTTACTGAAGCAGGTTAGTAGTGAGCCGAGCTTTTGCTGAGAGTACAGTAAGCTGACGTGATACAGTACGGTCCTATTGGAGGCCTTGCATTCATTATGATTGTCTTGATCTGGTTGAAGTTCTTTTGAAAGCGCAAAGCAGCAAACACCATACAGCCTCTTTGGCTACAACTGCTGTGACCCGGATTGTTCATGGTGTCAGGTCTAATTGATCAGAGCTACGGTCGGATTGACAATATACCCAGTTCCACGTTTAATGTTGATTGCAATTATAAGTCTAGATGCACATGACTCGTGAAATTTCCTCCTTTGAGCGTAATCTGACTGCGCTATCGGCCAGCTAGATTGACATTGGTAGATCGTGTAAGCAAGATGATTGACCGCACCCACTGTCATCCTGCTTACGGACAGCCATCTGGGACGCGGTCAGATTTGACAGATGCCATTAAGTTAGTTGAGTTGAGCCCCATCTTTTCTTCCTACGCTAACAGTAGTCGCGACCGTAACTTCAGGGGTGAGCCAATTCTTTAAAACCAGCGCAAAGTCGCCGTTATTATTTTCACGAACCGCGTAGCAATTACGACTCAGCATGACAAACTCGAAGCCCCATATTGTTTTCTTGCATGGGGCCTGGCACTCACCTATCTACTTCACCAAAATCACTGCTCTGCTCCAAGACCACTTTTACGTGGTGCATGCTCAGCAACTCCCAGGCGTCGGTGTCCCACCATCATGGACACCGCCCACAGATCTAGCTCAGGATATCGCCGCTGCACAGAGACTCGTCGACTACGCTATCGCAGATGGTAACGATGTTATCGTCATCTGCCACAGTTGGGGTGGAACGATAGCTACCAGTGCACTTGTAGGCTACAGCAAGGAAGAGAGAGAAAGCAAGGGCCTCGAGGGTGGCGTTGTCAAGGTTGGATACATGTGTGCATTCATGATCGACGAGGGCCAGAGTCTCCATGATGAATTTGGTGGAGTGCATCCAACATTTTATGATATAGATGCAAGTTTACGATAGTTTTCTAAGCTGGCATGACTGACGTGTTACAGGATGTCTTGTTGAAGCCTAACGATCCCAAGGTCTTTTATAATGACCTTCCAGAGGATGAGCAAGCCTACTGGTTCTCGCAGCTCCAGACTCACAGCCTTTCGACTTTGGAAGCCCACCTTCCTGGTGCGAGCTGGAAAACCATTCCGAGCAGTTACTTGATGTGCGAGCAGGATGCTACGATACCCGTAGGATATCAAGAGGCCATGGCTAATGCAGCGAGAGACAAAGGCGCCATCATTGATGTTGTCAGGCTGGATGCTGGGCACTCACCGTTTCTTTCAAAACCGAAAGAGACTGTAGCCTGGATCAGGAGCGTGGCTGGCGAGGATATCTAGGTAACAAAACTTGTGGATGAGATCCATTTCTGTAGAGGGGAATGGCTATAGCGGGATACCATTATTATTTTAGCGAAAAGGCCAAATCGTTTTCCTTTTTCACGGGGTCACATGTAGATACGCATATATCTGAGACGAGATGTCGGAAAATGCAACGCATTGCCAAGTATCATGTTGGCTAAACAAAGTAATACCCCTCATGTTGGTAACCGCGAATTCTTTCCGAGCGCCGGCTCTCCACTAATGGCCCCCACACCTGACCACCGCAAGTGGGGTGGTGATCACTGAATACGTGCTTATACATCTTGCTGGGCTCCGAATGTACCCTCTCTGCAATTCAAGCTCACTCAGGCGCTCTCTTCTGCTATCAACCTTAATGCTCTCAACTCCACAATGTTGAACTCCGAACATCCAATTGACGTAGCGGACTGGCAACAGTTGGCGCTCTCGAAACGCGTTGCAACATTCAGCAGGATTCCGAAAGATTGGCTCCTACCCATCGAGCAGGCTTCGCAGTATACCGAGACAAATTCCATTTCGGTGCTCGAGGTTCCACACACGAGTGGAATCCTTACGCAACGAGAACTAGACATCACTGAGAAACACGATGCGGTTGAGCTCATTGCTTTGATGAGCAAGGGCGAGCTGAGCTCTGTGGAGGTTGTAACGGCGTTCTGCAAGCGTGCAGCCATCGCTCACCAAACAACAAACTGCCTCACGGAGATCATGTTCGACGAAGCGCTAGCTAGAGCAAACGAGTGTGATGAGTACATCAAAAAGCATAAACAACCAATTGGGCCTCTTCATGGTTTGCCGATCTCACTTAAGGACAGCTTCAACGTCAGAGGCGTTCAAAGCACTATCGGCTATGTATCCTTTATTGCAAACCCTCCTTCCAGCACCAACTCTGCGGTAGTGCAGATTCTCTTCGATGCTGGGGCAGTGTTTTACGTTAAGACAAACATTCCACAGACCATGATGACACCAGAGTCTCACAACAACATCTTTGGTCGTACTCTAAACCCACACAACCTTTCACGCACTGCGGGAGGCAGCACGGGTGGCGAAGCAGCGTTGCTTGCGATGAAAGGCAGCGTCTTGGGCGTCGCTACAGATATAGCAGGATCAAATCGCATTCCTGCGCTCTGCTGTGGCATCAGTTCTATCAAGCCAAGCGCTTCACGTGTTCCGTTTGCAGGTGGTACGCTACCAGGAAGATCGGGGAGCCCCGGGCAGGTCCTCCCTGTTATCGGGCCGTGTGGGCGATCTATTCGGGACTATGAGCTCTTCCTTCGCACCATTGTGGTTTCTGAACCATGGCGATCAGATCCCATGGCGCTAAATATTCCCTGGCGGACACCAGATGCTGGGCTGAAAAACAAGAAGCTCAAATTCGGCTTGATCCGTAGCATTCCTTCAAGACCATTGCACCCACCAATTGCGCGAGCATTACACTCTGCAGCTACAAGCCTTGAAGCTGCAGGTTATGTCGTTGTGCCCCTGGATGACCGGATTGGCGACACGTATGCCGATGTTGAGCTGGCGTGGAAGTACTTCATGCTCGACCCTGTCGTCACGCCACTTCAACATTTGAAAGCTTCTGGTGAATATCCAATCCCTAGTTTGGAGATCTCCAGCTGGCCGGAGCTAAGGCATTGGAAACCGACCTTGGACGAGCTTTGGGATATGAACGTGAAACGCGCCAGTCTACTGAAGAAATATCAGAGTCTCTTTGTTAACGAGGATCTAGATGCCATTCTGATGCCGGGATATCAGGCGGTTGCACCGAAACATGACACCTATGGATTGCCGATTTACACAGCACTGGCCAATTTGCTTGATTATCCGGCAGGAATACTGCCTCATGGGAAGGCTGAAAAAGATGCAGATGCTAGCTTTGACAAAGCGGAAGTTGCTTATGAGCCGGCTTGTAAGTATATCAGTACTACACCACGGTTGGCCGAGCTAATACTGTCCAGATGATCCTGAGGCCGTACAGGGATTACCTGCCCATATTCAGGTCCTGGGTAAACCGCTGATGGATGAAGAGTTGCTCAAGATCATGGAAACTGTCGAGAGTGTCTTGAAGAGCGCGTCATAGGGCTTGATCGATAAGACTGAACCATTCGGTCTGGACTGTGCAGTCGACCGGGAGTATGACGCTGCTTGACTGTGTGCCTCTAAAGGAATTTTAGAATAGTCTGCCCGGTACTCTTTGAATCAGTTCTTGATGCTTCTAGATTATTGAAATGATGGTTGCTCGCTGACATGAGTTCTGACATGCATTTAAAACGATGATCAGACCACGGTGCTGATCAGCAATACGTCATCTCGTCGCACCTTCCCAACATTCCCCTTCTCTCTTGTCACTCATGAACAACTATTTCTACCAAACTACATACAGAATAGATGGGACTTTATGTTTACTGGTCTGGATCAAGTGCTGTATCTCTTCCATCTATCATTCCAGCCGCAGATTGTGAGGGAAAAGTCGACGCTTAGATATCCAGCTAGAGTAGGATCGTAGCTGAGATATGCGAGTAGCTCGGTAGAATACTGATAGTCTGTAAATTCATTTGCTGCCCACTTGTTGTCTCTATTCTGAGGTGGCCTTGAATTTTGCAAGTGTCAAAAAATATCATGGACATGCTCGGCTGGACGAAGCGCTGCGCTGAGGCTAGATAGCAGTGTTCAAAGATTCTTGACGGCGATTTAAAAGGCAGTTTATGAGCTCTGATTATTGATCAGAAGATCCTGACATTTCATGCCATGTCGTTGTAGTGAGTTGAGAATGTGGTTATTGTAGGCATGATCCTGAAATCAATCGTACGTCTTGCATCAGTGGAGAGATAGTGAGATGGGAGGCCGGAGAGCACACTCTTTTGTTTTGTGTACAAAAAGGGCAAGATTCGTAGAGCAGTATTGTATTGTCCCACCTTCGTGTGGTTACTCGCAGCTGTCTAAACACGGCGAGCAGTTAGCTCTTCTATGATGTATAACAAGCATTGCAAAAGCGACGAGTCTTCTATCGGGCTCACACCATTCGGTTACGAAGCTCTCGTTTCCAGCTCAAGCTAAGAGAAGGTCATTCGGAACTAACAACTAGTTTGCTGGCTGTGTATGAGAGGTGACAAGCTGATGCAATTGTGTAAACTCAATACACAGTAGCTTGGCAAGTTCAGAGCATCAATGAGTACGCCCAAGATCTCAGAGAGGGTTTACAGTCATCTAGGGCGCGATCTTCGTGGCGAGGGCTCACATCACGTGAATGCGCGTGTAGGTACCTACGGGGATTTTGAGGCAACACCCCGACGCTTCACCTTTACCGATAACTCGACCACAGACCTCAACGACTAACTGACGCCACCACTCTCGCATCCCGCTGCTGCATCGATTTTTGCAGTGCTGAAAAGTGCATTGGCAAACTTTTTGTTACATTCGTCAGCGCATCCTTCTCCCGAGCGGCCTGAACATCGCACCCTGCCCAGTAGTACCGCCGTGCCACCATCTGCAAATTCAATCAACTACCCACGGTGCAACTCGAGTTGCTACAGTTCAACAAAAGCTCCAGTATTTCAGCTTACCAGCAAATATCTCGCTATCATTTCCCCCAGCTTACCACACCCGCTCAAGACCAACTTGGCACGGTTGCTGGCTTTTTCCCGACCCCACATCAAGTTTGTACGCCGGGTCGCAGCAGCAGAATATTGCATTGCGATCACGCCGACATGGCATCTAGCCTTTCCAATGGCAAAATTCTATCCGATGGGGCTTTGGCTGCCTCGATCTTTCCAGGGCACATTGATGGTTATATTGACATGATCATCCTGGTCGACATCCAGAAGTCTCTCAGCCAGAGCGAAAAAAGTGACGATATCTCACTTGCTACATGGATCAAGCAGAACTACCTCCAAGAACCTTTGAGCGAGATCGGACGCCCCATTCGGGATGCTGAAGGCTACGCGAACCTTGATAAAGCTTACCGTAGGGTGCGACAACTGACTGGGAAGGCAAAAGACGAGTGGCCATTCTTCGACAGAAACTGGAAAAAGCTATCGTCGACTTTTGTGAAAAACGCTATCCTTGGGGACGCTACTGTGGGCACAACTCAATTCAACACCAGTAGTCAGCTTCGCGATGCGCCTATGCACAATCGCCTTAGAGGTCAGCATGGTTAGTCGACACTCTGAAGCCATAGAATCACAGCTAACAGTACCCAGACAAGACGCTACAGTTAAAGGAGCCGCAAGCTCCTTCCAGCACGATCAAACGTAATAGTCATTTAACGCAGAAACAGGAGTCACTAAAGCCAGCAGTCGATACACTCTCCGAAGCAACAGAGCTGGAGTTCCAGCGAAAAGGTCTGTTTTTCCAAGACTTCTCTCCGTCTCCAAGTAGGTCAATGAGTATTGGAGCCATGCGTTAGTCTCAATGCTTATGCCTTGTCTTGTTTTCATTAGTTCTATGCATTTCAAGCTCGCTCGGTTTGCTGACCACAAAAGGCCCAGACCTGTTTCCCAATTCAGACATCGACAGCGTTCCCAGAAGCGCGGCCAAGAATGATGACAAGGGAACTCCCCCATATCACAGCAGTGCCACACCATCAGCGGATATTCTGCGTGATGCAGGAGCTGGCAAGGTGCGTGGTTCACACGGGCGCTTTGTGAATAACAGCAAAAAATCTTCTCCGGCGAGAGACAAGGTTTCTAAGTCGAAACATGTGAGGAACTGTATGTTATCTCGGGTTTTGTGTGATGCAAGAAAGCAATGAGGTGCTAATAACGGCTAGCAAGATCCAAGAATACTACGGGAGCACGAATCGAAGAAGTTGGTGCTTTAAGCGATGAGGACGTTATAACACCTAAGGTCGCCCTGAGTCCGTATCACCTACCTTTTGTGACTGCCCAAATCTAAACAATTGTAGAAACTTCGATTACCTCACCAGAGAGTGAAGAAGATGCTTTCCAGAGCGACAGGGATCGACCTCAGGAACCCCAAAGCATGGACAATACAACTCGAGGTAAGTTAGTCTGAAGACGACTACGTGGTAATATCGTGTCGTTTGTATTTGCCGTAGGTTACAACTGTTGACCATACGCTATCAGATCTTCAAGTATCCGTGTCGGCCATCCTTGCTGCTGAGGCCGAGGCCATACCTTCCAGTTTGGACAGACTTCCTCCAGGATTTGCACATAAGAAGCGCAAGAGCGAGACGAGCATCGATCGAGGTGGGCTAAAGCGTGCTCGTGGCTCACGAGGAGGAGTACTAGGTCGACCTCGCAAGTCTGAAACGCTTGCTAAGGGCCCTCAATCAGTTTCAGAAGAGCACCCGACTATCGAACAAAGCCCAACACAACCAGAGATGCCTGTTGGCACTTCACTAAAGGTCGCTCGTCGCAGCTCTAGAAAGTCTGCCGCTTCAGCTCTAGAGCTTTCGACACCCTGGGATCCTACCGCCGACGTGCTCATCAATGGCTCTGGACAGAACCTTTCAAGCAAATACAGCGCTGATGTCGCCTCAAATGGTGTTAACAACATCGTAAATGGCGATTATCTGGCAACTGAAGTCTCGACCAGCGTCACTCAAAATTCGATTGACAACAGTAAAGAAATAGTGGACGAAACGTTATCCTCAACTCCAACGAGGCTGCCTTCACTTCAATCTTCGATGCAGTCCTTGAGATCGCAGACCGCGTGTGCCTTATCCAAGGAGAAGAAGCGTGTGTCTTTCTCGTCACAAGCGCAGGCCAGCGATGTACAATTCTTTGCTCGTATCAGCACCAGTTCTGGTATCAAGGATGTGCCTTTGTTGGAAGAGGATCTCAAGGCTGAAGTGGACCTTGTCAAGCGTTACGCTGCCTGGCAGAAAGCTGGAAACACCAATGCCACGTTTGAAGTCTTCAAGAATATCGCTCATTTCACGAGGTAGGAATGTCTCCGTTCAGCCCAGATTGTTCAGTAGCTCAGATTGAGGACGTCTCAACGGAGCTAGCCTTACCTAGCGTGCGTAGCATCCAGGACACAACCTGTGTGATGCAGGCGATACCATAGAATTCGAGTGGCCGTAGTAAACACGTCATCAAATTTGACGCAAGCATATGGCAGATTCATTCGCTCAATAGCTATCGTACACGTTACGAGACATGGACAAAATTTGGGTGTGGGATGTCCCACGAGGCGTGCTGCATGTCTTATTTCTTTTGTTCTGGGTCCAAAATTTCTATTCTCCCTCAAAATCAAGGTAGTGAGCAGTCCGAAATGTATCTTGTTCTTGTGGGCACGATCCATTGTGGCAGTCATCAGTCCGTCAAAGTATCCCTTGTATGCAAGGAGAGCCCAGATGAAGAAAGGTTGGGCGTATACCGTGTCCGTGCGCGCAACGCCCGGAGTCGCGCAACGCCCGATCACTGTAAATTGCACCACACTTCAACGCGTAATAACTTAATAAGCATAGCACCTATTAATAATGCGCTTGCAGTAATTAAAGCGCTAGAGCTAGGAAAGAAACTTATATATTAAAAAATTACTAATTAGTTTAGTGTTAATTACTTAACCCTAGCGTGGAGACACAAAGGCGTTCAGGCACCCTAGGAAGTGTAACGACACAGGATGCTAGAGGGCTCCGATTCGGGTCCGTTACCACTGCGAGGTGTATGGGAGCACTGGGTAACGTTGCCAGGAGAAAGTCTCTATTCCTATAGGTCTTGTACGAAAGGATACTCAAAAACTATCTACTACAGCAACGTGCCATGCTCTGCTTATATACTGGCCAGTGTCCTAGGAACTAGGGAAGTATCGGGACTTAGTAATGCCGGGATCGGGTGGATGTCGGATAGGTATCGGGCTTGGTAGGCTTGTGAGATACATTGTGGTTCTTACAGGAAGCTAAGGACTTCAGCTAGCAGAAGCTTACCCTACAGCAAGAGGAGGAGCTTATAACATATATAGAAGAGCTTACTGCTTATTATATACCTCCTATAAGAGAGATAATATAAAATTTTGCGTTGTCTATAGCTAAAGAACGCATAAGTAAGAGCTAGGTTACTTGCTTTATTAACAACTACTCTATTAATCTTATCTCTTAATACTTAATAGGTATAGACGCTAATTGCTACAACGCTAATTCCTACGCTAAGTACAAGCTATATTTTAACTTACTACAGCGTAAGATTACTAAGTATAAGGTTAACACTAAGCACACGTATAATATAGACAAGAAGGGCTTTATAATTAGAGTAACTACTAAGACAAAGTATATGTTTAGTAGGCAAATATAAGAGAAGGGGGAGGTTAAAGCATTACTTTAAGATAGTAATTATGCCTAGATTACGCTCCTAGCTTATGTGTGCGGCGATAGATTAGCACTACTGCTAGGCCTTCTATACAAGTCTGCTAACAGCACTATCTAATTAAGCTAGGTAGAGGAAATACAGCTAAGTGTACACTCTGTGCTTGTTACCTTATTACCTACTAGCTAGACTAACAATAATATAGGCCTTGCCTAGCTTTAGCAGGTGTTTAATTGCTTTACTAAGACTAAGGCACAGAGGAAGTGGCGCCTTCTAATCCTTAATAGCTATAGATCCTATGTAACAATAGAGTTTATTAACTACTATAATTAGAATAAGATACTCCTAGCTATCCTTCCTCCTTATTTAACTTATACGCTGTAGCTGCTTAATATAGTAATGTTTAAGCCTCTCTTAACTGCGTACTTAAAGGAGCTTACAACACACCTCTATAATAGCTAAAGACTATTAGTTATTAAGAAAAGTAACTTCTTTTACCTGTTTTAGAAGGCCTAAACATGCACATTTACTTAGGGGTTAATACTTAAGTTATTTAAGGTAACTAGTATAGCACCCCTTTAGCCTAACGTTATCCTTTAACGCTTTGCTAAGCCTTCTCCTTAGGCCTCTAATATAAGCAGAAGCTCTTCTTTTACATATTCTAGCAAGAATTAGCTTAAAATTAAGACCTTACTGCGCAAGGTAGCTAAGGATAAGAGTAGTAAGGAGCTGAGGAAGATTAGCTGCTCCCTCTACTACATCTCTATCTAAAACTAGCTACTCTACTATAAGATAGCAGGCCTTAAAGAGGTTCTTAAGACTTAGAAGAAGCATAGGAATAAGAGCAAAGCTCTTAACTTCTAGGAACATAAGGAGTATTACAGTAGAGCTGTGTTCTATTCTCCTTACAGGGTAGATAAAGCACGCTAGTATAAGCAAGTTAAACAATAGGAGGCAGAGGCAGAAGAGGCTAAGAAAGTAGAGATAGCTAAACTTAGACGCGCAAATAAGCTATACAAGGAACAACTTGCTTAGGAGAAGCATAAGCAGCAGGCAAGGGAGAAGGAAGAGCAAGACTAGGTTAAAGCTAAGAAGGCAGAAGAAGTAGCAGAACGCAAGGCTAAAAGAGAGCGTTAGAAGCAAGCTTATAACGCTTAAGAAGCTCTAAAATTGTTGCAAAGAGGCAGTTAGAAGACATTAAAAGCTTCTATAGTTAAGAAGAGGCCTGCGCGTTATAGTGTAGGTGTGCGTAGTCACCTAAAGCCTGCAACGCCTCCTCTACCTGCGCGCACTTACACAACTTGCAGTAGCTGTACTGCTACTTTATATAAATAGGTTATATAAAATAATATTATTATATAGGCCTATAGATTACTCTGCTAAAAGTTCTAGTAACATTATCTACTGTATGTGGCTCTATAGCCTTACTTCCGTGATGGGCTTCGAGGCTCGCAGCGGGCGTTGCGCGACTCCGGGCGTTGCGCGCACGGACACGGTATGGGCTCCAGGTCGATTGCAACATATAAAGTCTGCCTCCAGTCGTTGGAGCAGATGATTGTACCTCAGACTGAGCATCTTTGTCATCAGATGGCTACAGTTCACACAGGGACTCTGCAACGTCGTGCTTCCATCTTGTACGCTTGTCAGGGCATCGCCACTACGTATTCCCGCTGGTACAAGTAAAGTGTACCGTTCATACCGCATGCATGCCTTTATACCGCTGGACCGAGCTTAACGACCAACGATCTGTTCGGCTGACCTTGAGGGTTTCCTCGCGCCATGGCTGCAGCTTGTACGAGGCCAGCACTGTGCCTACATTCCACATCATACGTTGGACGCGCATTGCCCAGGCAAGCGGCTCAGCTTCATGTTGTTGCGATCTTCCGGGATACTTCTCGGTTCAGCCTTCCGCAACGGACCAAAGTCTACCCCAAAAAGGTTGGGTCGCCTCTGCATTGCAGCCGGTCGGAGATGAATCACCATCTGCCCCCTTCAACACGGGCATACAAAGTAGAGCTCCCTGGTAGCTCGTGAAAGAGAATTTGTAAGCGACGCAAGGTTCCAGCGACACGTTCATGCTGCATGAGCCGTACAACACTCGCGTGGCGGCACCAGTACCACTAACATGTACAACAAAGAAACGATAACAACCCTTGGCCAAATAAATGTTAGAAAGAAGTGAGGGAAGAGGCGCGCCTCTTTCAATAGCGTCCAGCTGCGAGTTTAAGGGCGGCGAGCGGGAAAGCGACGGAAGAGGATAGGACCGTGACGAACCAGCGCCACTGAGCTGCGGCACGCAGGGCTGCTGGACAGGGAGCCGGAAGGCTCAATGGGCTCAGGCTGCAAGCAACACATGTTCGCCCGCTAGAGGGGTCGTGTCGCCTGCATGATCACGAAGCTCCGTCGAAGACTTTGAAGGCGGCCCAGTCTCGTGGAGGTTTAGATAGACGCCGAGTGCGCTGGTGTGCTGTGCATGTAGGTACAAGAAGACCGAGGCCTGCCTCCACGACAGTCAGCATACCGACGAGAGCCAGCCAGCATACCGGAGTGGTCTTCACATTCGCCTCTCACCAAGATCGCGAAATTTCGGCCCGTTATTTTGTCCCGTTGTATAGGGGAGCGTCTAGATTGGATTGTGCATTTCGTCCCCGCTGCACCGGGTCTTGTTACCTCGTCTGCTCCTCTCGCTGAACATAGCATCACGTTTGCTGCAACTTCCGCTTTTCACAAGAATTACAGGAGCTGGGCAAAGCAAAAAAAATGAGGCTGACCTTGGGCACAACCGCGCTGTTCGCAACGTCCGTAGTTACAGAGCCAATTCCCCGTGCTGTGCAGGCACCCACTGTCGATCTCGGCTATGCGATATATGAGGGAAGTTTCGATGCAGCCAGCAGCATTAACGCTTTCAAAGGGTATAGCTGTTCTGCAACAATTTGTGTAAGCTGCAGGCTAACGACGGCATAGCATTCGTTACGCTGCACCCCCTGTTGGCAATCTGAGGTTCGCTGCTCCTCAAACCCCAGCGAAGAACAGGACTTCCACCATTGCAGCTACTAGCAACCCACCGTTCTGCCCACAGACTGGTGCTTCCTCTGAAACGCCTGCTGCCTATGGATTCACCTCCGCTATTGGGAACGAGGATTGCTTGTTCCTAAACGTGTATGCACCAGCCAATGCCAAGAACTTGCCTGTCTTCTTCTGGATTCGTACGTCTTCAACAGCACGATTTTGATTTCAACTAATGGTGCATAGATGGTGGAGGTTATGGTATTTTCAGTGCTACAGGCCTTGATCCTACTGAATTCATGAAGCAAAATGATAACGGCTTCATCAGCGTAATTATCCAGTACCGCCTAGGTGCTTTCGGCTTCCTGTCTTCTGAAGACGTCAAGAAGGGCGGTGTTCTCAACGCTGGACTGCTTGACATGAACTTCGCCTTGCAATGGGTGCAACAGTATGCCAGTAAATTTGGTGGCGACCCAAGTAGAGTCACAATTGCTGGAGAAAGTGCTGGTGGGGCTGCTGTCTTGTATCAAAGTCTTGCCTATGGGGGTAAACAAAAGCAGAAGCTTTTCCAGAACGTGAGTGCTAACATGAGGTTTTCCGACTCTTCATCTACTAAGACTGTACTAGGTGATCACCGCGAGCCCTTGGATCCCATTCCAGTACAAGTACAACGATGATCAGCCTACCAAGGCTTACAATGACTTTGTTGCGGCTGCAGGCTGCTCGGGCTTGAAAGACAAACTCCAATGTCTTCGCAGTGCCGATACTGTCGTAGTCCAGAACGCCAGTGCCAAAATATCAGAGGCAGGCCCATTCGGTACTTTCGCCTTTCTTCCCGTGACCGATGGAACTTTCGTGAAGCAACGACCTAGCCAGCAGCTATCATCTAAGGCAGTCCAAGGACTGCGAATTCTGTCTGGCAACATGGCAAATGAAGGCGTTCCTCTCAGCCCTCCTACCACCCGCACCCTGCAAGATTTTAGGAACTACGTCGACATTACCTTTCCCCACTTCACTCGATCCGAGAAAACCGCCATCGAGAAGCAGTACTCCTATGCTGGCGATACCCAGGATGTGAATCTAGCCGCTCCTCTGTTCGCAACAACCGGCACTTCTGTTCCTACAGCCGTTAACCAATCCACTTTCGGGACAGGTCAGCAACAGCGTGTTTTCAACGTCTTTGCGGAGTACGCCTTTGTTTGCAATAGCTACTGGGCTGCATCCGCTTTCCCCAAGGCGTGGAAGTATCAATTCAGTGCCCCGCCTTCTTACCACGGATACGATCTGCAGGCGCTCTGGTCCGGCACCCCGACACCCGGAGCGAGCTTCAAGCGCGCCTTGCGCAAGATCTGGGGCAACTTTATCACGCAGAATACGCCTGTGATCTCCATATCAGACGCCAAGGGTGGCGTTGCAAACAGTACTGTACCAGCTGCAAGCGGGTATGGCAATAACATCGATTGGCCTGAGTGGAACGAGCGCAAACCCGTACTGTTGAACTTGAACGCGACGGGTGGTGTGGCAACATTTGTGCAGGCTACTGCGGATTTGTTCTACAATGTGTACAGCGATCCAGGTGTTAGTAATCAGATCAACCTGGCGAATGCAAGGGACTGGGAGGGTGGACGAGGGAAGAGATGTGATTTCTGGAAGAGCGTAGCGAAGGATGTACCATACTAGAGTATGTAGACACGAAGGGGTTTCCGAGGCCGATTGAGAGGTAATGCAGTAGTATATCTTGTCAAGTGTCAATATAATTTGAGTGAATGAGAATTCTCGCACATTTGATATAATTGGGCTCATATCTAGGCTGGGCCAACTCCACAGCCAGTCTTCATAGCCAGCCGGCCGCGGCGGCCGAGGCACCAAAAGTGAAGATCAGGGCGGCTGCGGAGCTCCACGCAGTAAGTATAGTGATGGTCTAAGAAACTGAGCGACTCGCAGCAGAATGAAAAAAGCAGTAATTAGAACTTGTGTTCTAAATAAAATCTCGAATGTGACCCTGGATATCATGAAACATATGCGCCTGCCCAGGTGATGCACCATGTAGTGTCAAGTCCAGAACGCCACGACGAAGACCTTCCCATAGCGTCTCAAAAGAGATAAAAAATGACCAACCTACCTTTCCAAATTCATTTGCGCCGTATTCATGACTGCGTGAACGTGTGCGACTGCTCACTCTACCGCGGTGCGCCGTACGTTCCAAACCGTTTTCTTCATGCCTGACTGTGGTGGTGATGAGGGGCCATCTTCTTCTTCGACCTCAACCCTCGTCCAGATTTTGGGATCTGGAGGCGCAATGTGCTCCATACTTTCCAGCTCGTCCCAAGCCCCTCGATTTGTACCTCGATTGTCCGAGTGCGTCTGCAATCTGCTAGCGTTCTGTGTTTGATCAAGACTCGTAAGACCGAGTGCGAGAGCAAAGCGACTCCTACGAGACGAGCCAATGGTAGGTGTATGACCGCCGGATGATGTAGGTTTTGAAGGGGTATGTTGTGGAAGCGTTGCCCTGTGTTTACGCCACATGTGCCAGATAATCGGGAGGTTGGTGCAGAGGATGCCTCCCAACGGTTCGAAGACTGAGTATGCACCGAGTGGAACGTAGTACCAGGTGAAATTGGGACTGCCATGTCCAAGGACTACGGTGAGACGGAGCGAAGATACGACGCAGGTCCTGTGATAGCATTAGCTATAATGCAACTTTGAGCAAAGTCAAACGTACGCTAGACCAATGCAGAATATCAGGCTGAGCAACAGCTTCTTCTTCGTTTGCAACTGAAGATGCCAGATCATGGGCATCGGCATCAGGAAGATCCATATGTCGGTGACAAGGTTTGAGATGTTGGTGAAGTAGGTAAAAGTAACGATGGTCAGACAGGTGCCTTCCACCGTGCGGTCCCAATAGGCTTCCAGTGGCCGGCAAACCAAGAACAGCGTGATTGTTATACTAATTCCCCAAGCGATGATAAAGACTGCGGTCGCGATAACAGTCTTTCGAAAAATCGGGTGAACAAAGACTCTCCAGTAAAAGGCGAGGATGCCCAGCTTGACGAAAACCAGCGCAAGATCGTAGAAATGGCTGAATACAAAGTCCCCTTTTCGAACCATCATTTGGTCATACTCGGATACATATATGACATGTCTGCCCATGCCATGAGGCGGGCCTGCAAGTGTCAGTCACTGCTATCGTCTGAACTGTGTCTTAAGAACAGTAGGAGCAGCAAATATTTACCGTAACCCAATCCGCTCGCGCATTGCCCTATTAGACATAGCTAGGTCTATTAGATAACGATTATGAGCTGTGAGCCATCGCGCATGCATACTGTTGCGAGAGCGATGAGATAATCATCCAAATGTATGCCGTTTCGACCGAGCCGTTTAGCATACAGTCGCAATCCTGTGCTGATGACTGAAGCAGCAATGGGAACACTGTAAACCCAGTGAATCTCGGCGACTCGCGAATCGCTCTTATGCATAGACGCCAGCTCCTCCGGAGTAAATGGAGAAGCCATGTCTCATGGTTTTGATCGTCTTTGTCGTCCGCTGGGAGCTGCTGTGAGGCAAGTGGCGTTGTCGTGAGGCTGACACGAAGGAAGCGTCTTTACATTTTGTTTGAAGGAGGCGGGCGAGTGCTTCAAAGGTCACGGCCCAGGCCGCGAAGGCAATGATACTCCGTAGATGAACCAGGGAAGAGACAAGGGAAGGTTAAGGCAATGGTCGCGCACCGTGGTTGGTGAATGGGCTAAACAGCGGAGGGGGGTGCGGAAGGACAGGCCGGAACAGATGAATGGAAGGGCAGCGATGCCGTGCCATACCTGAATTAGGCTGAGTTTTTATTGCATGTGCATCAAAGTCAAGGTCGCATCTATCATCGCGGTTCTAGGCCGGAGTATCGAGCGATAAAATCTGGTACAACCACTCCGAGAAAGCTGACACGTCTGGATCTGCGTGTCGATCGCAGCTGCCTCCGGATGCGAGGATTTGTACAATCTCGGAAGGTGCGGAGGCGTCAGGGTCGTTCGAGACTCAAGAACAACAATGGGCTGCGGGAGAATCCCAACTGGGGAAGCGAGTTAGGGAGGGGGCGGCTGGGCATTGGTCAGATTGTGGCCCTGCGCCGGCGTTTCCCTCCCTTACAACCTTCAACCTTGCAAGTTGCACGCCAACATGTTGATTATCGTGAAGGTTTGACAAGTTACAGCAACCATCATGGCGTTGGAGCGACGTGAATTGCTGCGATTATATTTTGGCAGCTTGGAGTGTTGACTGATTTTAGGGTCTGCAAAGCTCGAAACTGACAGACACTGCGTACGTCGGTCATGGCGGCTGTTCAGCTCGGAGCTGTGCTCTCATGCTCTTAAAGCATGATATAGCCTGCTCATAATAATCACACAAACGCACCGTGAACATGATGATCAGGTATGAGGAAACTTAGATCCTGTCCTAAGAGGATGGACCATCTAGCTCTAGCTCACAGTCTCCCAGCTGTCTTGTTACACTCGTGTAGACGAGAAGTTTGATCTCTAACGTCAAGACGTCTTGGGAGGCGCCTAAACGCCGTCATTAAAGACATAGTCCTTATTCCATCGCTGCAACGGTCAGTCTCTATTTATCTGTCCTTGAATCGAGCGCACTGACTTTGTCCCATGGCTTACTGGAGTCCACAAATCGCAGATCGGTACCAACTCTGATGATATTGTTTGGGTCGTAGTTCATGGTCGAGGCATGAATCTGTTTGCTGTCAGATGCATTGTTTCCCTGCGAGAGGCCAAACTTACAGCGAAAGGATTATGCAGCACAACATCCCCTGCCTCGTACGATGTGACCAACCATTTGCGATCAAACGTTTCGGAATACTCTCTTGCCCCATCCGCTAGCAAGCCAGTGGACAGCATGTTCTGATTGAAGGCATACTTGGCCTCCTCCTCTGTAAGGCCACTGGCCTTTGCCTTCGCTGTGAAGTCAGCTTCCACTTCCCGTCCGAGAGTATGGCCTACTCGGATCAGTCAAGCAGTCATCATGGGTTTGACGAATACGAACCATTTTCCAGGTATATCAGGCCGCCGCCAGTGAGGCTGACATCACCCATAGGAACCCATGCAGTAACACTGGTAGGCTCGCCATGTCTCAAAAAAATCTGATCATAGTGCACGCCGATTGCCTTGTTCCCCGGCGTGTTGTTACGAAGCAGGCTTCTCCTTACAGCTAGTGTGTGCTCCTCACCCCAGCCTGTCATTCTTGCAATGAAATCCTTCAGAGCTGGATGTTTGCAGAATTTTTCTTTGTACCAACCCGCATAGTGAGCCTGAAGAGCAAGGTCCACAAATTGCTCTGCTGTTTTTTCACCAGGTCGTCCGTTACCCGGACTCGCACCAGCTCCGATACCTGGATAATCTGCAGGATTCTTCTCAGGGTTAAAAACGCCTTCAACGGGTTGAGTTCCGGCCTTCAAGACTCCACTTGGCGCCAGCGAACTAAAGTACTGCTCACGAGCCTTGAGCACATCTCCTCTTGGTAGCAAGCCCTTGAGAAAGATGTAACCATCTTGGGCATACCTTGATCGCAGCTCTTCGATCGACATGTCTGGTGATGACTGCCTCAAAGCGCCAACTTGCTCTGGTTTCAAGAGGCCATCATTCACGTAAAGTTTCTCACCTTGGAAACTTGGAATATTTCGCTCGGACGACAGGGCGTGAGGCATGGTGCGGGAGACAAGGCTCAGAGTTCAAAAGCAGACAATGTTTTTAAGACGACAGAGATTGATTGCTATTGTTTACAGCTAAGATAGGCATGCAACGCTTTATATGTGATCCAGTCGTGGCGGCACACTCAATTACCGTGACGATATAATGGAAATGCCTCCTACGTTTGACAACAACTTGCCCACATGCGACAGGTGAGCTGTGGGGAAGCGGGGCACAGGGGGCCAATTAAGGAGGTTTTGCTCCGCAGGATCGCGGCGGTCTAAACCGACCCTGACTAAAATGCGCCCTCTGATTGGATGCAGGTCTGCATTTTCGGCGAAAGTTGACCTTATCCGGATACCAAGACCCATTTTTGCTGCGAATCCCCTAAGCCCTGTAAACGAACCACACAGCTGCAAAACCTGGCGCCTACTCTCGCAGACGGGTAATTTGCCCCGACAACATCCATTCGCTGCCAAATGAAGATCTTGGACAGTATCACAAATGCCATGGTATGCTGCTGCGTAGTAAGGATTGAAGTGCTCGTTATCTAATCCAAGTAGCAATCGTTGTCGCACACGTCACTATCGATGTAAGATGTAAGCGTTCATTAAAAGAGCTGGTGTTAAGGTCTTGCAATAGGTGACGGTGCGCAGCCAAAATGTGGGCGATGCGAAAATTCAAAGAAACAATGCATCTACGAGACAGGCCGGCGATTTAGGCGGTCCTCCATCCAGGAGACCTTCAGCGAGAACCAACCCTGGGTCTCAATGCCACCGCGTAGTATGAAAACGAGACCTGCATGGGCGCCATATTACTGACATTCCTTAACAGTACAGTTCTTGGATGAGTCAAATGAAATCCGCTCGCAATACTCAGATGAAGCCTACTATCCATTTCACAGTCCTCCGGCCCTGCAAGGCTTTTCGCCGCAGACCCATTCTTCTATTAGTGTCGGCAACCACACCAGTACGCTGCCGACCTCTGTCATCTCGCCAACGGAAGGGCTTACCGTGCTTTCACTGCTCAACTCAGAATCCCCAGCCCAGCCACACACCCCCGGGATCTCGCCGCCTTTTGATTACCAGGTTCAACGGACCACTTCAGAGCCACACGAGTCTCGTACATTCGTCTACCAGCAAACACCAGGGGAGCCGATTCTCTGGCCGCTTGAGCACGAGCAAGAGGCCATGTTACTACAGCACTATATCGAGAACGTCGCCCTCTTTGTAAGCATACAAATATCATTCATTTTAACATCGGCTTACAAACAACAGTTTGATATGATTGATAACGAGTGCCACTTTGCAGTGCATGTCGTGCAAAGAGCCAAGAAAGACAGTACTTTGATGAACGCAATTTTAGCCCTCTCTGCACGTCAACTTAGTCGAACCACCGACTTTGACCCGTACATCGCAGATGCGTACTACCAAAGGTGCTTCGACACGCTAATTCCCGCTCTTAACAACAATAACATCGCCAAAGAAGACGAGTCGCTACTCGCAGCGACGATCATCCTTCGACTGCTTGAAGAGATGAACATCTCAATCGTTGGCAATGACCCTCAGGGTCATTTGTTCGGCACCCAGGCCATCATTCGTGCAGCAGAACAGTCGTATGCCGCAACAACTGGGCCGAGCTTCCGGCAAGCCATTTACTGGGCTGCTTTCCGTCAAGAGCTTTGGATATCCCTGATGACACAGCGTGCTTTCCAGCTACACATTTTCCCTGCTGATCGTTCACTCGAGCCCGCGAACGACTCTATATGGGCCAACCGCACCATCGCTCACCTTGGCGACGTTTGCAATTTTGCTTTTGGGGAAGATAGACATAGTATCTCACGTTACAGTCAACTCATGGACGAGAACAGATCTTGGAGAACGCGGCGCCCAGATAGCTTCGATCCTTTTTACTACCGACAGGATCGCGATGGCAGCGGCCGTAACTTCCCAGATATCCGTCTCCATGAGAAGACACACGTGATGGGTACACAATATAATACGCTTGCTCATATGCTATTGGTTGTGCATGACCCTACCATCCCCCAGCTTGGTCCGGCGCACAAACAATCTCGCGCAGTCGTCGACAGAATGGTTCAAGAAGACGTTCGCGCACTTTGTGGAGTTGCGCAGTCAAATGGGAAGTATTTTCCGTGCAAGTTCGTTGCTTGTTTCGCCATTGCACTAGTTGGTGATCGCTTTCCAATGCGGGAGGATCAAGAGCAGTTGCGCAACTTATGGTATGCATGCGAGCGCTCGCACGGTTTTCCGCCAACAGCAACAATACAGCAACTGGAAGAGTCTTGGGGCTGGCATCAACATTGAAGACAACCTTCTGGCGCTTGCACTTCTGCCTATATGCCCCAGATATGTCCTTGTCATAGTTCGGAGGAAGACCAATGCACGCATTTTCCAAATGCACATTGGTCCCCCATCTATCAAAAAGACACTTCTGGGAGTACGTGAGAACAACTCTTACATGGCCCTTGGTGTATGCCGCAGTTGGCGGAAGACTTCCACAACGGAATCCGAATCAGCAACAGGAACATAGACTGGGTCACGAGCAACGAAAGTCACGCCAAGGCTCATTGATTTGCCAGCATCGCACTTAAAATACTGGTTCGGGTGCAACTGCAACGCGCTGGACATTTCGTGGGACGACAATGAGCTGATGAGTATTACGGATTTTATGGCAGGACTTTTGGGCGATCTAGCAAAGGACACCAATATTAGCTGGATTGGGTCTGACTCCTTCAATTGCGTCACTTCGGCAAGCTTTCTTTGTATCTACGTTCACGATGGCCACGGCGTTGTGCCAAATGCTAAACGGCCACGCCAGTCAGCATGGCATTCACTGGATACAATCAATTGTAATTCACGACGAGAATGATTTTCATTCTACATTTCACAGATGCTATCGCCGAATCCTCAACACTGCGACCTTTGCCTGCACTGATTCTTCCCAGAATAGCACCCTAATGACAAGACACAGCCCGATGAAACGATTTTCAAGGCTTCTTAGAAGGAATGACGCGGCAAAGCGCAGAACGAACACCATTAAGAAACCTGCTCCGGCGATTCAATCTGCTGACAAACATCAACATGACTTAGTCACTGCAAAGGAAAATAATAACAGCAGCTTTCCAATCGAGTATTATTCACCACGCCCTGTTCCCAAAAGCTTCGTCGTACGAGAAGTTCGTAAGCTCAATGACGATGGAAGCTCTTCTCGCCTCGTTAAAACTGAGAGTGGCAATATTCTATCCAGGCTCGGGTCTCCCAGTGACTCAAGTCTATGCGACACAGGGGAAAGCCACGCTTATACCCTTGCCATAAACCACTCTCCACCGAGTGCTAAAGAAGGACCTGAAGTTGTTGACAGATCGTGTGCAAAAGTCTTACCAACTAACAGAGTGAACCATTTGAACGAAGCTAAACATTCACGTCCAGTGGGTAGCCTCCTCCTTGGCCAGCACGACCCTAATGATCCAAATTGTCAGCAGCAGTACTTTGGTATCCCATACATTACTGGCAATGAAGGGGCATATGGAGTCCTGAAGAATACCCTCTACCGGATTTCTGAGCTCGACCCACAAGCCGTTCAGATATACAGGGACTACATGCGTATCGGCAGAATTAGATTCAAATATTTGGAAAGGATCAGTTCGGAACCTATTTGGTCTCCAGTCTGGCCGTTGATGAACGCATTTGTTCTGGGATGTAATATGCAGGAACCTGAATTTACTGACAGGGTGATGGACTTGTTGGAAGAGAGACTCACTAGATTCGTCAGCCCAGATGTCCAGACTGTGAAGCAATTTTTCAACAATGACACGAGCGATGCCCTCCAGACTTTGAATGGATTTATGGCTGATCGCTTCATCGATGCTCAACAGCAGTCATCAGATGTTCTTGAAATTTGGAAGTACCCTGTGTTGTTCCAGGCTCAAGTCCTCCAAACCGCATTGCGGCGGTTGTCTCGCATTTCCACTACAACAGCACTTTCAGGCTGCACATACCATACTCGCGATGCAACTGGAACTTGCTACAAGACTGGATCGACCACGGTCGATGTATTGAAAGAACGCAAGCTGGCAGGCGCTCGTGAGACATCCAAAAGGGATGTGCAGATTGCCACAGCCAACACAGTTGAGAATGGCGTCAAGACTATCGATTGGGAGCAGCGCAGAGCGGATGTTCATCGGGGCTTGAAAGTTGATACCAGAAGATCTTATGACGGACTCAGAACACTTGACAACAGGCAGTGTAGCTATCATGGCAGCAAACAGGAATCAGATCTTGGAAGCCACAGCACGAAGGTGCATGCCAGCCAATCTGAAGGACCATCCAACGAGCAGCAAAAGAACTCAACGATCGATGCAACTATTTCAAGACATGTACTAACCGCGACGTCGAACCCTTCCTCTGTTCGAGTTGCTGGATTTGCATCAGATGGCGCTGTTGCAACAACCAGCTTGCAGACCAAGGCGCCCGCGCACAATACACAAACCCCAAGTCTAGCAGAACTCGAAGGAAGCAACACAGTCAGCACTGAGCTACTGCACTTGGTTTCGACATGTCAATCTAGTCTTGACCGACTGCTACAATTGAAAGACCGCATTGTGTCCACGGAAGCCAGGAGGGAAGTTACGGATGTCTCTGTTACATATCACCACAACGTGGAAAACAGGGTGAACGAGCTGGGGACTGAACATGAGAAGTATATGAGGTGCCCAGGTGCCTATCCGGAATCAATCTGCGGTGCGTGAAAACTTGTTTGACTTGGGCGGTTCCGACAAGATCCCGGACTGATGTGGCAAGTAGCCTATTATCAGCTATGACCGCAAAATGCCGTTCAATGGTCTTTAGAAGACTTGCATATGTATAGCAATACTCAATGAGGAGTTTCTGGCTTGTTAGGCGCGTAATGTGTGCAATTTATTAGACAAGCTGACGCCACCATGGCTATACGATGTATGATCACAACAAGTTTCTGCCAGGTATTATTTGGTAGATATTGCATGCTCAATTTCAAGCGCGAATTAGAAAATGGCCGTGCCATTGACGTGCGAACTGACTCCACCAGGACAATTGGCTGGTGCACTGGTGAAGAAGAAGAACCACCTGTTCTTTTCTCTACAGGTCTGCGCCAGCTTCTCCAAATCCAACATTTCACCTAGAGGCATTCCCCATAGTGCCAGAACTGGTATTTGGTAAGTGTCATGCATGCTGACTATGTCACATTGACTTACTGTACTCATGCAGGTGATAGTCCTCGTGCGTGGGCCATGCTTCAAAGGCCGGGGCATCGCCCGCAACACTCGCAAAGTAGCAATCGTGCAGCCAGTCCAAGATCTTTTGTTCTTGGCTCACTCCTGCATATCGCGCGCCATCCTCTCCGTTGGGTCCATGCCTTGTGGCAGCTTTCGTTCTGTCTTCATCCGATTTGCTGTCGTACGCCTCCTTCCAGCCTGATCGAATGAACAGCATATCACCGATTTTGATATCGCCGCCCTGCGCCGCAGGCCGGATGTCAATTCCTTGGTCTTTTCCGCATTGATACAGCTCTTCCCAGGAGATAGGATAGTAATCGTACGGATCGTAATTGATGCCCCTTTTGTGCGCGTAACCTCGGTAATCTAGCAACACTCCACGTCCTGCAACACCGTGCTCAGCCCAGTGATGAATAGAGCATTTGTGATTCGCGGATGGCCCGGTGATGTCAGAGCCCTTGGTACCGTTATAGAAAGAGCCTGTCGGAATGTGCGCGAAGTGTCTGAAGCCATCCCATTGCGTGCCTGATTGTGTGTTCATGTGATATAGGTCATCGTATGCGATGCCCTCGTGAAGTGTTTTGATTTCGTGCTTGAAGACCTCGCGGCCGAATGCAGGCTGATTGGGTACGTTCAAAGGAAGATTGACAGGCACAATCTCACCAGATCGAATCTCTTTGGCTGCAGCGGCTACACGGGTGGGTGTAAGGAGATTCAGTCGACCAATCTGCTTTTCGTCAGTATACGCGATTTGCCATTTGAATCTCATCATACATAATCATCTGGGCCCCATGTCCAGGCAGCTTCCTTAGGTGCCCCGGGGATATCTGGGAGTTCTTTTCTGGTAGGGAACTTGGTGGAATTAGGATCCCATGGGATTGTGGTGGCAGTCTTATTCATGGTCAGAAAATCGGTGATCTGTGTCAGTCGCGAGTTCGCGTAGTTCTTTGGTTCAGTCATCTTGACGTTCGGCTGCCTGCTGTGGTATGGGTCGCAATGGCCTCCTTGGAGCAAAGACAAAAGCTCAGTAACAGCTCCAGATATTTGAGAATTATAAGCAACTGTGCTACCCCGCTAATCCAACGTAAGCGCAGTTGCCCCGCAATTCATTGCTCCAAAGAGAATTGACAGCTTCAGCGCGCCGAGGCATCCACGAAGTGTGGGGTCACGATACCATACTAGTAACGCGTCTCCGACTTCCATACGATGACTCGCCTAAGCACGAGCGAGTATCATCCTGAACTCCAAGAGCTCCACGCAAAGAAAGTATGACGATTTCGGATATGTCTCTTTTTGTACAACGATGATGCTGTACGAAGTAATGAGGATGCATGCTCAAGCATTCAGGTATGACGTAACGGACACGCTAATTCACGCTTGGTCCGTCCTGTGAGTGCTGTCGAGAAAAAGCTTGATTGTTCTGTTCCTGCAAACGCGGTATTGTATCATACAAACAAGCAGATCAGAAGCACAACGTTGTGGGCGCCTATAACCACTTTGTGGCGTGGTGATATTGTAGGTACTGCCGCTACGATCTTCTATATTTGGCTAGTGGCGCTCTATCGAACGTACCTCCTCATCATTCTCTTCTCTTACTCCTCCACACCACAGCATTACACCTTCGCATATCCTCGTGATCTGCGCGTCCGAAGCCACCATATCACAAAGATGGCCAAGTTGAGGGCCTCTAGTCCAGCCAGGCCGACACCAGCCCAGAACGCAAACCGCTGCGCGACATTAGCTAAACCTTTACGGATGTTGTAGGCCTAATTCGACTTACCGTCTCCGTACAAGTCTGGCTGAAATCGAACTCTTGATACTCGCGATTGCGATGAGTACAAGTCCACGATCTGTCGATGTGAGTAAAAAGCAGCACACAGGCTTGTAGTTACCTACAGCAAGTCATAGTTGGTCTCGGATGTGTCCCAAGTACCATACCAGACAGTCACGGCAGTCCATAACACAAGGCTTACTGAGGATACAACTATTGTGCTGATGTTACCAATCTTTGTCATTCTTCGTACCTGCACCATTGTCAGCACTGTCTCTGGCAACGCCTAGCTAAGGAGACGCACGACTTTGGTAAAGCTTGCAATAGTCAGGATAAGGCTAATCGCGCCAGCAATGATCGCTGCACCCAGCAATACATATGTGGGATACAGCTTCAGGCCCTCTCTCTCAGGCCAGATTGGCATGCTTCCGCTGCCCTCACGGAACGAGTTTCTGACAGATCTTGTCTTTCGGTAGTCTTTGATGGCGTCGATCAGACTAAAACAGATCAGTGCGCACGTCAACAGGGATAATACACGTATGACTAGGCGAAGCCAATAAATGGATCGATATTCGCGTAGCTCCGGCGCGGACGTTTGCTTTTCATTTCGGCGCTCTGCCAAAAGGACTTCGGCGGCATTGTGTTCCATATCGGACGCACACGGGCACAAAACGTAGTAACAATAAAGGAGGGACTTGGCGGTAGGACTTCTCCTGTCGTTAGATGGGGGCGCCAGCACGGTTTATTATTGCCGTCTGATGCGGCGCGGGACGCCGTAATCTGACAGCCTTGCCAATTTTGGAAGCCAAGCGAGGCTGGTGGCAGTCAAGCCCAAACCCATCCTCCTGGGAGCACTGCTGATGTGAGAGGCTGAGTCTAGTATACATTTTAAAGGATATTACTATTCAGTACTATATATATCATCATGGACGTGGTTTGTCTCTGCAAGATTTGTCAAGAATCTTCTACCCGTAGTAATTCAAATCTCGATAGTGAATCCTAAGACAGAGACATTGAAGGTAATCTGATTTAGAGCTCTTTGAGCAAGTCCGAGCGTGTCAAAATGCTGTTTGATGGCTGAACGAAACGATGACTAGTAGGACTGCTCACAAATGTATGGTTGATGGTCCGTGCATGTTGTACCAGTCTTTGCACTAAAGCCTCACTCACGGATATGTACCCCTCATCGTCGAATCTAACCCCATTTCTGACACTGGGCACAATTAGCCTCTCATACGTCTTGATCTTTGAAGGTTGCTCTTTGAAAAAAACTAATACTGTAGGAGCCCCACTTCTAGTGCGTACTGAATGTTTCCACGTCTCCGACGTGTTTTCATCGTTGCAGTCCAAATAGCAGCAGCCGCCCTCGTTTGCTCCCTAGCGTTGAAGTTCCGAATGTCCCCTCCGTTGTCTCCGGCGGACGTTGCCTCTGCTCTACTTGCGAAGCAAGGCCTCAACGTGGCTTCGATTTCGCTGTTGCAATCCTTATGGGCTGGGTATGGTCAAATATGTCGCATCAATGCAATTGACGCTTCTGGGGAAACATCTTCACTTGTTCTTAAGCTTATTACACCACCACCAACAAGAGCTGGGAATGAAGGGCACACGAGAAAGATTCTGAGCTACCAAGTCGAGCAATACTTCTACAGCCACTTAGCGCCACAGCTTCCGGCGTCCATTCCAGTAGCGAAATGCCTCGCGAGTATCAACCAGCATAACTCGGATGGCACTTCCATCACTGCGATGATTTTGAGCGATCTGAAGCAGGATTTCTCAGTGGCCGGCGAGAAACGGGGTGCCTTGTCGCCCATCCAAGTTGGTGCTTCTCTCGATTGGCTCGCCGGATTCCATGGCTTTTGGTGGACCCGGATAGGCGATATGAATGCCAAAGAGCTAGTGTTACCACCTTTGGAGGAAGTCAAACAAGATAGACAGGACGCAGCTGAGAAAACCGTTTGGCTCAATGGAGGATGTAGGTACACTTTGATAAGGGGTCTGGGGCTCATCTTGAGGGGACCAATATTAACGGAGTGACAGACACTTATCTAGCCACGCGAAGGTCGGAGTACGATAACCTAGTGAACGATGATTCAGAATGGACAGAACCATTGACAGAACCCTTCAAGGGCTACAATCAATCCATATCGGAGTTAGTTGCTGCGTTCCTAGCGCCCTCAGCATCGGGACAAAGTTATATTCAAGACTACCAAACACTGATTCACGGAGATGTCAAGTCACAGAATCTCTTTACCAGCAAGTCTGGAGAGCAGGTGGCTTTCTACGACTTCCAATACACCGGCTTGGGGCTCGGAGTCTGTGATTTGGCAAAACTATTCACTTGCTCCGTACCACTCGAGCTGCTGGTATCTGACGAAAACATTCCACATAAGTTGGAAATGCAAGAAGGCGAAAAGCAACTGTTGAGCAGATATTTGACTAGACTACAAGAGACGAGTGGGAAAGGGTACAAGTGGGAGGTCTTTGTGCAGCACTGGGAGATTGCGTTGATCGACTGGCTCCGATTTCAAGCAAGCTGGGGCTTCTGGGGAAACACTGAGTGGCTTGAATCGCGTGTTAGGAGCATCTTGGAGGACAAACAGTTGCGTGAGACACTCAAGATCATAGCTGATAAACGGTAAGGCCGGTGTCGGTCAGAATAGGAGTTAGAGCCGATCCAATGCCCCACTTACCCCTCATTTCAGCGCTCAACCAAGTTGCCCTTTCCTCATCGCTGGCAGACATCGATAGGACAGGAAAGATAGGATGTAATTAGATATATATTTTCACATTTACCACTTCGGTGTAAACTCGGTTGAACTCACCAAGTTGAGAAACTGCCCGTTTGGCTTAGTGGTACAGCGTCTCACTCGTATACCCTGCGAGAATCCAGTAGGACTGAAATGAGAAGATCCTCGGTTCGATTCCGAGAATGGGCAGCAGATTTTTGAACTGCTGTTTTTGTCGTTCTATACAGTACGCTTCTTCGTTAGAGCGTAGTAAACCGATGTTGAAAGTGGCGGGCGGCACCACAACTTTTAACATAGCTTTTCACTTCACATACTTGTAACACACAGGTAATTATTATTTTGAAAGGTCAGGCAACGCCCGTAATGCTTTAGACGTGACTTGGCGAAATGTACGTTGAGGTGGCTTTCGTGACTTCGGGTCAAAGTTCGCTAGCTACTTATAATCTCACCTCAGGGGAGAATGATAAGATTGGCGTTTGACACATATGAGTCTAAGATCGCAGAAAGTTAGTGCTGGCAGGTGTGCTGTCTGTATTTGTTTGCCATCTAAAGATAACAAACCCCATTGCATTTCGCATCCCGGCGATAAAAATTGGAAATTTGCTCACAGCTTGTTCTGTTTCAAAAGTTCAAATCGGTCGCTAGAAGAACGATTCTGCTGACTATCCCACATGGCCGGATTTTGGAAGGTGCAAGAGAAAACGGATCATAAGACAATATCGTATTGTTGTATTACTTTCTATCTCATACTAGCAACATGCTAGCTGTAAATATCGAGCTCTTACGCGGGACCGAGACCATCAAAGAACACTTCATCTAGGAGGGTGAACAAGACTTGCTGACCAGCCCACTGCTCCTCCGCGGCACCCCTAATCCTCTCCGGAGGCAGGATAAAGCCAAAGTCACCAGTGTCGGGAAGCTCAATGGTGTACGAAAAGTCCGCACCACCGATTGCGTAAAGGTGATCTGGCGCAGCACCCGTAGTGGTGTAGAGCGTGGCACCACTAGGGCCGAATGTAAAGGTCGTGCGCCTGTCCGAGCTGTCACGGATTACCTCGCTCAACAAGGAGGCAGTCTTGGTCCACTTGCCCAGCTCAGGCGCGTACCACTCCTCCTTGGAGCCAAAGGGCGAGAGGATATACTGTCCGTAGCTGTGCCAGTCGATGTAGAGCTTGATGCCGACGGTGTCGCGCAGTTTGCGGGCGTATGCATCAAGACCCTGATTTTCGATGGTATCGGATGGCTTCTCGCCCCTGTAGGCCTGGGCACAGCCATTCTTGGAGTGGCCGAGCGGGTTTGCGTCCCAGCCATACTCCCAGTTGCGGTTGATGTCGGTGCCGAAGCAGGTCTGGTTCTGGCCTGGATGGGGCGGTGTGCGGGTCTTACGCCAGAGACGGTCGTTCTCCTGCGAGTAGACGAAGCCATCAGGGTTGACGATGGGAAAGATGTGGAAGTCATAGGTATTCAGGACCGACTCCGTTGCGTTTGTCGCATTCTTGTGGCTGTTAATGAGCTGGAGTGCAAGATACTCCACTGTCTTCGAGGTGATCCATTCCCGGGCATGGACGTTGCCGTGGTAAAGCACTGCGGGCTTTCCCGGGCCAGCATCGCCATAGAGGTGGATGCCCTGGATTGTGCGGTTTTCGTACGAACGACCGGAAGAGACCAACTTAGAGTTGTTGGGGAAAGCCGCGTGAAGATCGGTAATGTACTGAATATGCTCAACATATGGCGAGTATGTGTCGTACCAAGAGATATCATCGATATCGCGCTTGCGGTACGCCTTTTGCTGTCCCTCCTTCTCAATTGACTCTCCAAGATCCTTGTGCAGTGTGCGGTACTTCAAGCCAAGAGACTCAAGCTTCTGGAACTGATCTGGCGAGACGACTATATCAATGTGAGAGTCGGTGTCCTCCCATTGCTGGTAGGATATGGTTGCAAGCTTCCTCTGCACCTCAGCGAGGTGACCCAGTGTGTTCACACGGAGAACCTGGTAGCCAGCGTAGGACACCGCGCCACTGGAGGCAGCAACCACACCAACTGCAAATGATGCCAAAAGTGAGGAAACAACGAAGGCTTTCATCTTGCAAGTTGCTTGACGAAGTAGAGAGTGACGATCATCAGCTCAAGGACTTCCTCGTCTTTATACCTAACCGCCATCACGACTTTCCCTTAGCGACTAGAGCAACGGCGATGGCGCCACAATTGCGTGCGACGTTGGCTCCTCCTCGCATACAATCCTGTTAGATCATCTTGTGGCCAGTCTCTAGGAGCGTGATTGTCGAGAATTTTCATGTTGTACCGCGAGTCTAATGCCAGGTACCTTCCACATCGGTGCTAGAGTTTGCATGGCATTCTCTTGGAAACCCCAAAATCGTGACTTTCGTGATACGTCTCACAGATGACGATCTCGTTTACAGCATTTATGCTTGATCCTGG
The DNA here is from genome assembly GCA_016920805.1 of Stagonosporopsis cucurbitacearum. Taxonomy (NCBI): domain Eukaryota; kingdom Fungi; phylum Ascomycota; class Dothideomycetes; order Pleosporales; family Didymellaceae; genus Stagonosporopsis; species Stagonosporopsis cucurbitacearum. The sequence goes on along the minus strand of JAFEKD010000020.1, from coordinate 1,355,734 downwards.
CTTCGATGAGCCGCATTGTTTCAATATAGTCATGCGGGTGTTCGTTGTAGATCTTGGAGGAAAGAGAGCCAGTCGCATTCATCGCTAGTCACACAACGCAAAAAGCTACCAATACGCGTGTGGGTATTGAGGTATATGTCTTTCGAAATAAATCGCGCGAACAAGGAATTCATTGTCAATGCTACGAAAACACCGAGAGATAGAAACGGATTACGACTGCTGCCCGCGTCGCGCCAAGAAACGATGACGCGAACATGTCGCGTAATTCAACATTGAACGACATGGAGTTATTTTTGTCTCTATAAACAATCTCACAAACTTCCCCGAATTCGAAATCTGTCTCTATAGAACCTCCACACCACCATATGCGGTGCTCAACAGGGTCAACACGGACGGCCCGAATGCTCACAACTGTGTTCAAGTTCCAACGTCACGAAAACTCGAGTAGGCATTGCCGGGGTATAGGCAGGAGGAGGCACAGTCAGACCCGGAATAATTATTGACTCTGGGTCAGAGTAGGTATCACCATGAGCTGGGACGTAATCTTCCCGGTATGTGGACCGGAACGTTTCCTGGACCTTCGTTTTGCATCTCTCCATACCATCTGGAATTGCGTCAACGGTCCTGCGCGACACTCTCTTCGTTCCCGTAGCCAGCTTCTCTGTCGTGCTTGAGAACCCCCGGTACCAATCGCACATCATGAAGTAGCCGTATGTTGCGACTGGCACGAAGACGATGAACAGCGAGAGGAGACCAGCCGTAAATCCCGCGATCAAGCTAATTTCCAGCACAGGGTATGTTTTCGAAATCTGCTGCTCCACAAAGTCGATGATGGGGACCTGTGGAACAGCACCGGTGAACAGGTATCCATAATTGCCTAGGGATACAGCCAATTTGCTGAAATGTTGGATGCCGTCGAGATAACCGCATTGCCCTTGATACCAGTCAACCCTGAAGACTCGCGGATTACGAACATATTCCAAGTAAAGATCGGTTCCTGGTATGAGCTCGCTCCGGCAGTACCCGTAAGGGCAGGTAGGAGACGCTTCTGGGTCGTTGAACAGGGCTTGGCGTAAGATCTCGGGATAGCTCAAGCGCCACTGTGTCTTGATGTAGTGGAGTGCCTTCTCGCCTTTGAAGTCAAGGACCGGCGAACCATCAGTCGAGATGATCGTGAAGTAGATGTAACCGTTACTGTCGTCATGACAGTCCAAAGGCAAAACTTCAAGAAGCGACGAGTGAGTTCTGGAAGGAAGCACGGCCCTTACCGAATTGGAGCGGGGGACGTTCACCGAAGATGTCTCCACGACCGTGGCAAGTGTTGTCGAGGTTGTTGATGTCGTGGGCGTTGGCTCCGAGACCACGACAGGACCATGTCCAAGCGTGAATTGACTTTCTGTCCGCTCCACACGAGCAACCGCCGTCTCGAACGAGATGATAACAGGCCCTGGCCCGAAGATCAATGGCGGCTCAGTCTCTAGAGCCGGCACCGGCAGTATATCGACGGTACCGGTTGCGCTGAGCTCCATAGGAGCGGCAAAAGTAGGGACAAGCAGCTGGCGCGCAGCCATCGCTACTGATCGGGAAGCGAGATGCATCTTGGTGGTATCTTGACGATGTTTTGTGAGTGTTGCAGAGAAACCTTGCTTTAATGGAGATAGCTCTTCCATCCTCAGCGAAGTCTCATACTCTTGTACTATGCGCGTGTGGCTGTGTTTCCGTTTCCGTGGTTGACCTGATTGCGATCTGAAGGTTCTCGCGCCCTGAACCGTACTTGGGTGCCACCAATACTGAGAATGATGAGCAGTCAACCAAGAAAAATGAGGACTATGGCAATCTGCCACAAATTTGCATGTAAGCGGTGTGGCAGAAGATGAATCATTTCTGTGAGGATGTATCGTGCGACCTTGTATGCGGCAAGTATCAGCAGATCTATGCTGATATGAAGCAAGAGCTGGAAGACTGCCACAAAAGCGAAGAACGCAAACCCTCTTCTGGGAGGATGGCTCGGTATCGCTGTTGACTGCGGGGTTTGGAGTGATTGGGCGTAGGGCAGGAATATTTCGCAAGATCTGAGAATTGATTCTCGAGGTTGTAAATGAACTCAAGGAACGTGATTTTATATATATCAGTGTTGGTACATGGAAAAGGCCCAGAAAGAGGAGGGTTAATACTGAGATAGTGTAAAGCGGAGTCGAGCAGTGCATATATATGGTTCATATTGCGTACATTACCAACTCACGAACAAGTAGGACTGGTAGAAGGCCTTGAAGCCGAATTACTAGGGTTTGTCTGCCCACATCCATTGGCAGCACCCAAGAGCGTATCATCGACCGCAGAGTTGAACGCTGCGCCACAGTTTGCGTCGCTTGATTCTCGTCAGTACTTGCGGGCTCCATACAGATGCGTAAAATATACCTGGCGCCACCAGAGGCGTTATTAAACCAGCTGCATATATCGTGGCTGAAGCAGTCTTGTGTGTACGCGTTCCCAATTGCAGTACCGGAACAGCCTGCACCACAGCGGCCATTACAGGAGTAGCTGGGACTGTTAGCTATTTTCTGAGCTACAGCAGGAATACAGAAAGACATACTCTCCACCAGTAGCACTGTTCGTGCCAAAATTACTTCCTACGGTGCCAGTCCAACGACACGTTTTGCCGGCAGCATTCTTCCAGGTCGCAGTTGCTGTGGCACCAACTTTCAGACATGTAACTGCACGCTTTTCGAGCGTCTCGGTCTCGATAGGAGAGGCCGAAGTGAGAGCGGCGGCGACTAGAAGCGGAAAGAGTGTCGACTTCATTGTATGATCCTCGAAGATATGGTGTTGGGTCGGTTGAAGGAATACGAAGAAGAAGTGTAAGTATTTATGGAGAGGAAACCGACCTGATCGCAAGGAGATACTTCTTTTTCAGGTCGCTGATGCCGCGACACGTCTCGGTTTTGGCACCTCAATATCTAATGGGCCATCAGAGATCATGATCAAGAGCATATTGTAGGCCGGACTTGTATCCTGTAAATGGCTCAAGCTTCAAGCATAGAGCAAGCTGATGGCAAGCTTTTGATGAACACGCAGGTACGCACTCGCACTTCTCCACCGAGCTTTCCGCCTTTTTCGGTCGATTCGCCTGGGCTAGCAGCTGCTTTCTGACCGCTGCGTGGACCTGGTAGTTGGTAGTCAATCAAAGAGTGCGCGAAGTGGGTATCATGAGGGCTGTCCGGCTGACAGACAATTTAGAGTCAGGACAAATTACTAGATCAGGCTGTAGCGATGCCTCGGCAGATGTTGCAATCTGGGGTAACGACATACAGGGATTCGATGTTGCAATGCCGTTATAGATCACTTTTCCCAAAACGTCAGAATGGAGCATAGCAGAACTGCAAATTATTAAGTCCTTTTCAATTCGTACATGCCAGATTAAAAACAAAACGCGGCAGCTGCGACGTTACTACTCGCGGCTGTCAGGTGTCTCCGCGTGGCTTGCTCTTAGGCGCTGTGCGGAACACTGCTGGGTATCTTCGAAGTAATCTTGTGGTAAACAAGTACCAGAAACATTCATAAACTCGGATTACTGGCTCATGCACCACCTGCTTGCTGTGGTTGTGCTGCCTCCTAAGTCAAGTCCAGAGTGGTATTGACAGCAATGAAGTGTGGCGACGTCTGATCCATTGCCTGCTCAGCAAATATGTCGTCAAAAGCCGCATCTTCCTCCTTCTCTTCCCTCTCTTGTTTCTTCACTTGTTCCCACTCTTCTCTTGTCTTGATCGGACTCATAAGCGTAGTCGAAAACTCGACTTCGGCTCTGAGCTGAGGAGTGCTCTGTCTTGAGCCTTGAACGGCCAGCTGGTCTGCTGCAACGTTGCCAGGATCATTTGCGTGTCCTTTGATCCACTTGAACTTTGTCTTTGCCCTGCATGCTTCACGTTCACACACTCGCGACACGATAGGCTCGACCAGATCCCTGTTCTCCACGTCCTTGCCTGACGAACTCTTCCACCCATTCCTTAGCCACTTCGGTGACCATTCTGTAATGCACCTTATCGCGTAGTATGAGTCTGTGCAGATAAGGACGTCTCGGTCGATAGGAACATGATCGAGGGCTCGAGCGACAGCCGTCAACTCAGCACGTTGATTAGTCTGTCTCGATCCTCGTAACGGTTCAGACACGTTCCTGTTTGGTCGGTCAGTGCTGGACCATCTCGAGCAGACCTTCGATGGCCTACCTTCTGTCATTGGCGCCAAAGTATACCCCAACTCCAGCAATGGCTCCTTGCTGGCCGTTTCCAAGTGAACTGCCGTCAGTGTACACAACGATCTGGCCAGTAAAGTCGCCGGTTGGTTGCTTCTTCGTAGTACCCAGCTCTGCCTCGGTCTTGTACCTGATTGCACCACTATCGAGATCCATCTTCAGGTTGCGATCGAAGCCGTCTTCGGCGCCATCTGGGAGCGGACCCATGCCAGGCTCGTACTCGACATCACCACTGGACAGCACTGCAGCCGCTAGTCCGCTGTTCTTCTTCTGCTTCTTAACGACAGGCTCACTGACTTTACAGCCTTGCCCAACTGCAGAGGAGGCCTCAGACAAATCGCCACGCAAGCTGATGGGCACACTGTGGTCTCGTGTGTGCTCGTTGACGAAGGCCTGCGCCTCTTCGCGCGTATTGAAACTTTGCTGGAGCCCACCGCTGCAGCCCTTTATTTGTGCCTGTGTCGACGGCCAGTCCGTATATACGCCAGGTACGTGCCCGATAGCTACGCCGTAGTACTTAATCTTCCCTGATTTAGGCGTGGTTCTTTGCGTACCGCTAAGGAAGGCTTCGGCATCCGTCAAAGTGTCAAATTTCCTGTCTGGCTCTGCTCAGTCAGCTGCTAGCAGAGATGCGTCGGACTACCTACACTCGGATTTTGTGCCCTTAATTTGTGCCTCACAGTCGGGCCAGCTGTAGTATATGCCTGGCGTGCGACCGACTTTGACAGCATAGAAGGCAGGGCCATAATTTCTCTTCCGCTTTTCACTGGACGGGTTTGACGTCGCAGACTTGGCTTCGCCCATCTCTGTGACGTCTACTTCCTCTGCCGGGGGCCAGGCGAAAGAAAACTCGTATGCGAGAACCTGGTGAGTTCCAAAAGGACGGCGATAGCGTAGGGGAAAAGGTCGAAGAGGGTATGAGAAAGCTCGGGGTACGATTCTAACCGAGGTCGTGCTGCTGAACCGTGATCGTCTGTCACAGTCAGCTTTGTTTGTAGAGACCCGTCCAACAAAACTGCATACAAACCGGAGGTCCGCTCAAGTGTGACTGAGCGCTGGCAAGCAAACAACCGAGAAAGCCGTTTCATGTACTGCGCAAAGCAAGGGGAACAATAAAGGGCGAGCTGAATGTGGTGGATTGACCGGCCAGGCGATATATCGTTGGCTGCCTTGCGCTGGTTGTGGAGGGGGGAGGGGAGGCAGGTGCACTTGAGCTTGGGAGTTTTGGCAGGGAACTCATTGCACCTCGCCTTCTCGCGCACCCTGCATCGTCGTTGGAAGACAACAGCTATTAAAAGGACAATGCGTTTAGGCTCGCGAAGACATATCGATCAAGTCATCAAACGAGTCCACGTACGCGATAGTATTGAATGATCAATGAGTCCAGATATATGTGGTACGTGGGGGAAGATGCTTCGAGCAGCCTCGGCACCAGGACTGCGCCCAGGAAGAGCTTGCGCATCTTGAATCGCCATAGAGACAATGTACCACGTATGCATTCCAATAATTGGGTGCAAGCTTCACCATGGCTTTATGTACGGATGGGTATAAGAGCACATGAAGGCCAGCAAGTAGCCAGTCACCCAGTTACCCTTGAGCATTGACCAATGCCAGTGCGACCCAGGTCGAATTCACTAAAATTACTACGAATGTTAAGTACATTTCAGAGACCTAGTCCGATGTACATCTTCAAGGACCCTTGGGAACACATCAATTATCGCGCTATAGCGCGTGACATGCTGAGTGCTGATGCGTCTTCCGATTTGAGCTGCTCTCAGGTGAAGACAGTGCAACCTCGGCACCAAAACAGCCGAACTCGCTCCATGTTCACATGAGCTTTGCAGTGACACATCAACAGCACCATTGTTGCGTGAAGGAGACCATTTGTTCCACGTTCCTCAGATCTTCCATCACTTTGTTAATTTCTCTGGAAACACTCACCATCATGTTCGAGGGCCGCCATGCCGCCGACCGATATCGGTTGAGGCTTCATCGTGCTCGCTCAATCATTCTCACGCAGAACGAGATGGTGGAGATCCGTGCTGCACAACGAACATTTGAAGGAGCGTACATCCGTACGGCTATAGGACAGTTTTCGTTCGCACTCATTGTGCTGAAAATCTTCACCGCTGAATTTTACTCCATCGGTGCGCTGTTCGCGGTTTACGGAGCAGGCATCCTCTTCATTAGTCTTTTCAGAAGACAGCAGGGTCGGTAGACGAGGCCGCTGCAGCCAACACAGACGTGCTGACACATGGCAGGCAATAAGCAGTTCTTCTCGGAGGTTGGTGAAGATGGTCTCCATCGAAAGAAGTTCAGGACCAGTGGAAATGTTGTGAGCGTGCTGACGGCGCTGAGTATTTCGGCCTACGTTTGCTTGCTAGTCCTTACGCTGCGGCTCGAAACTTGATCAGCAGATATTCATCACCCTGATGATGAGGCCTCATTGTAGTGCTACAGCATCATGTCCGCACAAGGACGAGAGGAACAGCTGACCTTGCCATTGACGGTCACGGTGCCAAGACTCTGGATTGCATGCAGGCGCGTCGCCAAAACTCGCCGCTGAGGACTGCGGGGTGCTGCAAAGCGAGCCCATGGCGAGACAATGATCGCAACGAGACAAGGCACCGAAAAGGGACAGACGCATATCTTCAACGTTGAGCCACGGCTAGATAGCAGCATCGCAGCTGGATTGGTCGCATCGAGCGCGTGTCCAAGCTATTGGCTGCCTCAAGCTGCAAACAAACAACAGGCTCAAAGGGCACTTGTTCGTCTCGCTGTCAGGCGTAGATAAGAAACCAGGCAACGAACTGCATTGCGTTTGCAGAATCTGCGCTATCTTTCTGTGTTTGAAGGTCCATGGTGTTCGCTCAGTTTCAATCATCGACCATCAGCCATCGACCATTAACCATCGACTAATCGAGCGCGGACGGCGGACAGCGGACAGGCTCCAAGAGAGTCATCCGCCCCACGGGTCGCTCTTCCCACGGCTGCACAAAAGCAGCAGCCTTTGAACAAGTTTTGGGCGCGTTTTTCACGTCCGTCCAAGGTAGGCATTAACTCCACTCACAGCCACCAACCTCGCCCGCAAGGGCCGTGCAAGTCGTGCATCCCGCGGCCGTTACAGGTGGTTCGCCTGCTAGCGGGATTCCTATTCAAGTATGGCGTCAACGGCAACCCACCATCGACATCATCCGCAGCGCCCACCCTCCGCTCCCACCACCGACCCAGCAATTTCAACCCGACGTTCCAGCCAGCACTCTGTGCACGCGCGAAACGTTCTCATGAGCAACCTCAACCAGAACAAGGACCACGCGCAGCCCACGAAATCGACGACCAGTAACGGCGAGCCTGTTCCTCGCGCGCCGGCCCCACCCATTCCGTCCGCTGGTCCTCCAAAAAGCGTGCAGGCCATCAGAGATCTTGCTGCCCAGCGCGGAGAGCTCAAGCCTCCGCCTGCCTCGACCGGCGGCGCCCACCACCATGGACATGCGACCTCCAAGGATGGCGTCGGTGTTGCGCTGAGCGACACCCCAGCGCCGTCGCAGCCTCCAAGCCCCAAGGGGTCCGTCCCAGATGCTCAGTCTGCTGAGGCGCTGCGTACTAACAGACCCAGGGCTCTGACAAGGAACAGCAGCGCTGCCTCGACGCCCCGCATCCGCCCAACCACCCTTGACATACCCGGCCTGACCAAGTCGAAAGTCTCGCCGGATGGTAAGATTGCCTCGCGCGATGTCGGCTCCAAGCTCGTCATTGTCATGGTCGGCCTGCCTGCGCGCGGCAAGTCCTATATCACCAAGAAGATGACACGGTACCTCAACTGGCTGCAGCACGACACGAAAATTTTCAATGTGGGAGAGAAGCGTCGTGTGGCTGCAAGCGGGCACGGCTTTCGCCTTTCGCAGCAGAGTCTGGACAAGATTCCCTCTGGGGTTAGAAACGCACTGGAGCAGCACAAGGATACACTTCCGCAGATTGCAGCTAAAATTCTCATCAACGGCGACTCAGTAGCTGCGGACAATGGCGCAGTTGCCCCACTAGACCTCAAAGACCCACTTCGCGACCCAAATAACACCACCGCTATTGAGGAAACTGATGTCCCTTGTGTGCAAGTCACTTCACCCGGATCCAAATCGAATGGGGATGCACCAGCAAGCGGAGATGCGGGCATGGACCAGTCGGCAGAGTTTTTCGATCCCAATAACCAGAAGGGCGCACAGATCCGAGAGCAGTGCGCAATGGAGACTCTGGATGACCTTCTCGATTATATTTTAAATGGCAACGGCTCTGTCGGCATCTTCGACGCGACAAATAGCACCCTTGGACGGCGGAAGCAGATCATGGAGAAGATCCGCGCGCGAGCTGGTCCTGAGCTGAACGTCCTCTTTGTCGAAAGCGTGTGTCAAGACAAGAGTCTTCTCGAGTCGAACATGCGTCTGAAGTTATCCGGGCCTGACTACCAAGACAAAGATCCCCACGCTGCGCTTGAAGACTTCAAAAAGCGTGTTGCCATCTACGAGAAGAACTACGTTCCTATTGGCGACTATGAAGAAGAGAACAACATGCCGTATGTCAAGATGATCGATGTAGGCCGCAAAATGGTCTCGCATCAAATCAAGGGCTTCCTTGCCGGCCAAGCAGTTTACTACCTCTTGAACTTCAACCTCGCACCTCGCATGATCTGGATCACGCGGCACGGCGAGTCTCTTGACAATGTTGCAGGCAAGATTGGTGGCGACTCCGACCTGTCCGAGAACGGTCGCAAATATGCCAAAGCGATGACTCGCTTCATCGACAAGCAGCGCACAGAGTGGGCCATTCGACAAGCTGACAAGATGGCGAACACACACTTTCCCCCAGTACCTGGTGACCATACTCCGCCCAATCCATACTTCAGTAGCGATTTTGAGCAGCAGCACAATTTCTGCGTTTGGACATCCATGCTGAAAAGAAGTGTTCAATCCGGCCAATACTTTTGCGACGAGGACTTTGAAGTCAAACAGATGCGCATGTTGGACGAGCTCAACGCAGGCCTCATGGAAGGTCTTACGTATGATGAAATTCGCACAAAGCACGCAGATGAGTATTTGCGCCGGCGCCGTGACAAACTCGCGTACCGCTATCCCGGCCCTGGCGGCGAGGGCTACCTCGATGTCATCAACCGCATCCGCCCTGTCATTGTCGAGCTGGAGCGCATGACAGACCACTGTCTCCTCATCACACATCGCTCAGTCGCGCGTGTCTTGCTGGCATACTTCCAGGGCCTCAATAGGGAGGACGTTGCCGATCTTGACTGCCCTCTCGGCATGCTATACCAGCTGGAACCGAAGCCATATGGCGTCGAATTCAAGGCATGGCGATACAAGCCCGAGAAGGATGACTTTGACTACCTACCACTGTACAAACTGCGCCGGGCGACAACAAACCCACAGCTCAACTAGGAGTGGCTTTTACTGGCGTGATATTGTAGCCCAAATGTGTTTAGATGTGTGTGTATTACTACAAGCTGGATTTGGCTTGCGCGGTTTTTGATGGTGGTTTGGATGGCGACATTTTCTTCCTAGCATCCCTAATACTTCTTTTGCGCGTCTGAATGTTTGATGACATTTTCATTCATGCATTTGTTTGGCGTATCTACTAGGCCGGTCACAATGTTTTCTCTCTTTATGTTTCCCGTGGCTTGTGCATATGTCGTCCTATGCCCCTCTACTACGTTGCATGTTTATAAATAAGGAATGATTTCTGCCATCTTGCTTTCATCATGCTCTGTTGGCCTTCTCTGCCAAGAGCGCATCTCTTGAACCGCAGAGCATACGTCGTTATTCTCACAGCCTCCACTCATGATTTCCTGCGTAAGCCTGTGTTGCGAAGCGATGGAAATGATGCCGCTGACGGAGTACCTGTTCAGGCAAACCGCAGACCGCAGATACGCCTTCTCTTCGCGCTCTTCCATATCTTTGGTGTGTGGCTTGAACTTATCAAAGGTGTTGGTGTGTGACCCACCCCAAGTGGGAAAGCTTTCGCGCCTCCCCGAGTAGGAAGTTTCTTGCACTGCACTCGTACTTACCGACGAGGCATTGTACTTTCTTGTATTAGGACCTTCGCCAAGACCGCGCCACAAGGGGTTGAAGCAAGAGCACCGTGGCTGAGGTCTTGTGATGAACTGCACTCTTTGTAGTGGCGCAAAAGACATTCGTCCAGTACCATAGCACTCCGCAATGTAATGCGGTCATATACTCCATCAAAGTAGTCTTTCGAGATTGCGATGCATGCTTTTGTCGTGCGTTGTATATTGTGCGTCGCGAAGATATGGCTATGAGGAGCTTTCTTTCCATCAGGTGGTCGTCTTCAGGGAATTCAGAATCTCACCCTAAACCAACTTGCTGTCGTTGGTAGCCTAGATCGTAACGAGCGGTCTTGATGGCGTAGAACTTTGGCGCAGGGAACTCGGAACGAACTTTTGGACAACCTTCTGGGGTACTCTGCAGTCTGGACTTCCTGGACATATTTCACTACCTAGTGCACGTCATTCGCACATGCGCTGTTGAGGCTGTTTGTTTATGCTGACAGCATGCTGACTTGCTCCCTCGGTGGGCACTTCTCGCCCTTCACCCTATATGCAATCCGGAAACCGGCAACGGAGCAACTCGAATGGCTCCGAGATTCTCGATCATTGTTAAACGGTCTGGGTAGCAGCAGATGTACGGTATTGCGACATGCACGACTCGTGGGATCTAGTTTCAGATGCTGGTACAAGGGCTGTCGTTATCGCTTGGTAAGCTTGCACGAAGGGCCTATTGGCGCATCGGCTAGCCGGTTACGCGCTTGGCTCTGCAAGCAAGAGTTTAGTGTTCAACTTGGGATATAGTGAACAGTTCGCTGTTATCAATCGTATGATGGCAGTACAGTGCCCCACGTGTTTGTGTCATCGTTGTGAGTGGGCACACCACAGATGGTAAGTAGCGCGAGAGTGAGGCGTTAGTATCGACCGAGGTTCAATCAAGATGTTGCAAGTACAAACGCTTAGTTGAGAGCTGGCCAAACATCATCAGCAACGCAATATAGAAAAGGAACGTTGAAGGATGCCAGGGGATGGTCCGTCCTCGGCCCGCCCGCGCCCTAATTTCGGCGTTCACACTGTCGCAGGACGGACCACAGGGAGCGTTGACACCCTGTAAACGCCCGTCCGCAAACGGACGGGTCGGATAGCAGTGCCGATGTGCAACTGTATTGCCCTGCTTACTTCTTACAGCACACACGAAGCAACACGAGTGTGGGCAGTTGTGCACACTCAACAACATGCCGCAAACCGGAAAATGACGTGGCAGTTCCAGCTCTCAGCTTCACAATGTTTTGGTCAACGAAACGACCTAAGATCAGACGCTGAGGACGGTGCGTCAATACCACGTGTGCCATGCCATGCACGATAGATCATGGTACCCAACAATACCGTGTACCTGCTCATGGGGTCCGTACACGGTATTAATCAGCCGATAGACGATGTCGTGACACTATCAGCGCAGGACACTAGTCGATCACTTCTATCAATTTGGACGGACAGCCGACAAAGTTTCGTGTCTTCAGAAGCGACACCATGCTTCTTGCAGAGCCAAGGATACCTGGCAGAACAAGCAATGGCGCTGCCGCCGCATATCGACATAGGAGAGGACCTACGAGAGCGAGCTCTACGTACCACTGGTTCAGCTGGTCTAAAAACACCGCAGCTTGCACACATCAGGGTACCGAGAGTGGTATGTCTTCCTTGTTCCGAATGGTTCATTGTTGTCACCTCAGGTGACTGGACAAGACGAATGGCATCTTGTGTGGCCAGATGTTGTTCCTTACTTCGGGACTTGTCTTACAGGTCCTTGGCTTGCAACGAATTGTGAAGCCTAACCCAACAGTCCGGCTCTGTTCCGATCCCACCAGGTCGAATGCAGCCATTGGCGCCGCCATGCGAATGGACACTGGCTCGCTCTCCCTTGCGAATCGCGCAACAGCCCCGAATCCCCCAGGACATCTTCTCCACCTCCATGGATCTTTGTTCATTTACGACCAGGCCGTGTCAAAGCGAAGACGTCGATCGGCGCATGTCATCGCTTGCGCCGCTTCTCCTTCCGTTCTTCGAGTAGTATCATCTTTCTCGGCGCTTCCTCTCCCCGAAGTTTCGCAAGCTTGATTGGGAGCCTCGAGCATATCGTACATCCCCTGTGCGGCTCTTGTCCCCAAGACCATTCCCGCATGCACCCTCAAGACGTATCCTCAGACTCTAAAAAGAACAACTCAGCACAACGAGCAGTCCCCGGATCTTTTAGAGTCTCTATGACTTCAACTTGACTATACGAGCAGCAGATGGTTCTTCGCCCTCTCGCGTGGTACAGTCATGGATCAATTCTTGCCCGACGAACTCGCCGCCTTGCGGGCAGATGACCGAGGGCCTCTATGCAAGCGCATCGTCATTGCATTCACATCATTAGCATGTATCTCAGTTGGTCTTCGGCTGTTCACTCGGTTCAGGTTTCACAAGACAGGATGGGAGGACTGGACGATAGCGATTTCCATGGTAAGTTGTACTGTTTCTGGAACCGAGGCAGACATTGACAAGATCATAGGTGGCTTCGATAGGGACCTGCGTTTGCCAAATACTCCGTAAGTCAAATAAACATAGAAGCAGCACGGTGGTGACTAATTTCTGTCAGAGGTTGATGCGGGTAATGGAAAGCACGTAATATTCGTTCGCTACCCGGAAGAGGTTTCGGAAGTACTCAAGGTTTGTCAAGATGTGCAGATGTTCGACATGTACTGACAGCGACGAGTATCTTTTCTTCAGCATCATCACATACAACATTAGCCTCACTGTCACCAAAATCTCGATTTTACTGCAATATCATCGCATCTTTACGCTGCGCGAGATGCGCATCCCCGTCTATGCGGCTTTAGTCATCGTCAGTGTATGGGGTACAATTCTCATATTCACCTCGACATTTTCGTGCATACCAGTAGATGCATATTGGAAGTTGACGGAGCAAGCAGACGCTAGATGTGTCCATCGAATGGCGTGAGTGATTTCATGTTCAGCGTCAATCACGAATGCAATGACTGCGCTTTTCGTGCTACAAACACAACACTGACCCGCGAGTAGGCTTTGGTACACCAATGCCTCCGTAAACATCTTTACCGACCTCATAGTCGCCGTCATTCCAGTCCGAGGGATCTGGAACCTACAGATTCCAAAACGGCAGAAGATTGCGCTACTCGGTGTCCTTACCATAGGATGGTTCGTCTGTATTGTCTCTGTTCTGCGCGTTGTTGCGCTCCATGACTTTGCAAAACACCAAGACGACGCAACCTACTACAGTGCTCCAACGGCATACTGGAGTGCTATAGAGGCCAATCTTGCGATTGTCTGCGCGTCACTTCCGGCCTTGAAGCCTCTGATTGTCAGGATCATTCCTGTCTTTGGTACCAGGAACAGCAGCAGAGGACGAGGTTCGACAGCGGCGAGTGCTAACACTCACCGACTCCATAAGCTCAGTAACAAGATTGCGTGGAGGTCTGGCGATGATAAGGAGAAGCTCACGAGTGATTCTGGCGCTAGCCATGCACAGTCAGTTGTGTCAACAAGACCTTCGGAAAGCGAACAACATGGGAGGAGCATATATGTTACGAAGCATTTTGAGCAACATGTTGAGGATGTTAGTGGGCCACACAACCATGGGCAAGAAGCGTCAGCCGCTGAGTTCCTGGCGCGAAAAGATGGGCAATAGGAACGCAGCATGCGGACGAATGGTTGCATTCAAGTAGGTAATGACAATATCCTGGAGATTACAACGTATGCCGGTCCGGACAATAGCCTTTTCGTGACCTATCCAACCATAAGAGATCTACCCAACGCTACATTGAGGCGGCTTCCATACACGAGTCAGATATGCTGACGTGCCCACACTGATCCTGCGCCGACGACGATCACGTCGATCAACATTGATCGCCATCACGACGACGCTCAGAACGAAAAGTCGTGGCCTCCTTGTTCGGTGGAGAAATTTGGGAAGATACTCATTCCCGGGCACGTGGCATCCAACCTCAACAGCTACTCCTTATTGTTCGCACCCACACTTGGTTTACCCAATCTGAGCCCGAGGGGTGGTTTTCAGGTCATGACGAACGCAGATCAAGCTGTAGCAGCACAGATCACACAAGTACACCGTGCCGAAAGGATCCATGCGCGAAACGAATCAATGCACAAAAAGAAACTGTGCGCTAAAAGGAACTGTGCACCAAAAAGCATTTATGCACGACAGCTGGTGTGTGCAGAATTAAAAGCATCCGCGGTAGAAGAGGTGCAGCAGGCCCTTGATTCGCGAATGTAGATTGTAGCCAGCTACGCACGCGTCGCACTTTGACCAGGATCTAATGACGATAGAACCAGGGGGTTCGGGCTCGACTAGATTGCATCGCAATACATGGATACATCAGCCTGTGTGGCCGTATCCTCGATCCAGTCCGATTCATCCAATCACACTGTTTGAAATGGTCTCGATAAGTATGATGCTCACGGCAGCAGCAACAACCACAACAGCACCTCTTCTCAACGCGCGATACCTCGCTGTTGACTTGGGTCATGGTGTCCACCGATGTTCTCACGACTCTTACTACTCCACTCAACGTCTGCAGGTTCGCAATGTCCTCAAGCCTTCCCAGCTCCTCTCCCTAGCACACCGTCCCCAATCCGGAAGTAACGCCTGTCCGATCCCTAATGCGTCTACCCCGAGATGTTAAAGCTGGTAGAAAGCCACCAATTCCCGTGTCGATCCATGGAGGCGGGTATAGCGATGGCAATGGCCAGCATGCCATGAGCGAGGCTAAGATCTAATATCTATCAATGCGAACTCAACAACGGATCCATGACTGCGGCGATTCAGCACGCACAGTAGTAGGTTGTATGTCAGAACGAAAACGCAACGGTCGAGATTCAAGGACTGGATCATCGGTGCCTTGGTAAATTCAACTTCCTTTCTCCAGCTGACATCGAAGAGAATGGGAGGCTCAGTGCTGGCATTCTCGATGTGGGTGGGCTTTTGCTCTGCGCTGTGCACTGGACGTAGGACCACATTGGCTGATTCCGAGGCGGGGTAGCGTCGATGTCTCCGGTGAAAGCGCTGGTGCTAGGAAGTCGTGCACCTGGGTTTTGTGCGGAATGACACTCATGGAACATGTTTGTTTTTTCACAAAGAGGGAGGGGGGCACGCTGTTCAAGGGTCTGCACCTCACATGTACAGGCGCAAATGCCATGCCACCGAGTCCACGGACACGGGTTTACAGAACGAATCCAGCGTTGTGGACGCGGTGATGTGAGGCGTGAGGCGTGAAGCGTGAAGTGTAAAGCGTAAAGCGTGAGGCGCAAAGTTTGAGGTGCGAAGGAGCGTCGCGAGCAGAATACCCGTATGATACGCATCTTCCTAGGTATGAAAACGGCGCCACCATCCGTCCACCTCACGACAAGCCAACACAACTTAGTCGACAAAGAAAAAGGGCAAAATGTCAACAAAACCCCCTATTTGTTCTGCTTGTGCAGTTGACTCTTGTTTTGGCCGTCAGGTCTCGTGGTGAGGTGCGGATGCAAGTCCAGTATCCGGTGTCCAGTGCCCAGTGTCCAATCCAGTACTCAGTATCCAATGCTCAATACTCAGCGTCCAGTACCAATCACGCAACGCACATGTACCCCCCGATTACACCGGCATCAGCTCCAGCTTCACGGATGTCTACTACTACTACTACTACTACTACTACTACTACTACTACTACTACTACTACCACAACAACAACACAGAATCCACATCCCTGACAAGACAAAGCAACATATCTCAATAGAAATGTCAATACCCTTCTCTCTGCTACTTTGGCGTGTGTATCTTCAAATCTTCAAATCTTCTTGTCTTCTTTTCTTTCTTCCTCTGTGCTTTTCCCTTGTGCCTTTTCCTTGTGCTTTTTTTCGCTGTGTTTTTCACTAGTCATCGAAGTCCTGTGATGATGAGCTTACTGATTGATGGTCATGGAGCGGTGTTGATGGGGAAGAAATGCATGGTTGTGTGTGGAAAACATGTCAAACTGCGCATGCAAAGTCCCGATACATGCACCTGCACCCCCCATTTTTCACGTCAAGTAGATGATTATTTCGAACATGCTATTTAATTCTCATCATCATTATCGTCAACTAAGCGACGAAGCTAGTACACTACTACTCCTGCTTTTCACTATGACCAGACCCCCCGTCCATCTCTGCAACTTATCCAAGAAATAGAATACCCCAAGCGCGCCGGAACTCCTTGCAAGCCATTCAGTGGTCAACTTGATGTCAAACGAATCGTTTCTCCACCTCTACCTCCACCTCGAGCAAAACTACTGCTTCATCCCGGGACGGACATTGAGCAAATCTACTGCTTCAGCACTGCCTCAAGCCGCTCCAGCAACAGATCCGCGTGCTGCTTCTGGAAGATCAGCATCGGCCTCAGACGCACAGCCTGCATGCCGCTGCCGCCAATGTTGACGCCGTGCGCCTTGGCCGTCTTGAGGATCTCGTCTCTGCGCGGGGTGTCCCACGCGATGAAAGTGCCCTGGCCCTGGCCACGCAGGTTCTGGATGTCCCCTGGGTAGCGCTCGGCCAGGCGCTGCAGACCTGCATACAGGTAGTCGCCTGTGGCGGCGGTGTGGTTGACGAGGTCGAGGCGCTCGATTTCCTGGATGATGGCGCGGAAGAGCAGCGCGCGCGCTGGGTCGCCCATCCACGTGTTGAACTGGCGGTAGGGCTTGTTGGGCCGCAGGGCATCGTTGCCGTAGTAGTAGCCCGCTGTCTGGGCTTTCTTGGAGAAGGTGACCATGTCTGGGGGTGTGGAGAGGTTCCAGTGGTCGTGGGCCCAGAACTTGCCAGTGGCGCCGACGCCCGTCTGGACTTCGTCGACGATGAAGAGCACATTGTTGCGCTTGGTGATGTCGCGCAGGCCCTGGAAGAAGGCAGGCGAGGCGTGGTTGTCGCCACCCTCTGACTGCACGGGCTCAATGACAACAGCGGCGACGGGCTTTGGGAATTCCTTGATCAGGCGCTCCGTCTCCTCGAGGCAGCGCTTCTCCTCTGCGGCATTCTCGGCGGCGAACTGGTCGAGTGGGTACTTGAGCGCGGGGAAGGGGGCCTGGGGCCAGTCAAAGGCAGGGATGTCGAGCTTGTGGATAGGCTTGGAGCGCGTCGTGGACAGGCTGCCGAACAGACGACCGTGGAAGCCCTTCTTGAACGACATGATGGACATGTCTGGCGCACCGGGAGCCTGGTTGTTCATGGACGAGTTGATGTCGGCCTCGGAGAAGTCGGCGTCGTAGCTGCCTCGCTCCTGCTGGCGCTTCCACATGAAGGCAGCTTTGTACGCGAGCTCATTGGCATCGGAGCCCGCCTGCGCCGTGAAGACCTGGTTGAGGCCCTTGGGCGCCACAGACAGGATGCCCGTCTCCAGGATATCCGCCCAGTCGTGCTGGGGAAAGTTGCCGAGCGCCGGGCGATTGATAATGGCCGACGCCATCTCAGGCGATGAGGCTGCACGCAACAGCGCGGGGTTGTTGTAGCCTACGGGAATGGAGGCAATCTGGGCGTAGACATCGAGCAGCACGTTGCCGTCAAGATCAGCAATACTGGGCACTCGCTGTTAGCTGAGCCGCGGCCTCGACCCAACCATGGGCCACAAAGAACGCTGCACATACTAGTTTCCGTAGCTCTGCTGGTAGTTGGCCATCATATTCAGGCTACGTGTGTCGGTGACCTTGCTGAGGCGCTCAATGGCCGCCTTGCTCTTAGGCCCAGGAATCTGCGTCTTGACAGTCGGCTGGCTGGGCTCGCCAGGGAGGAACGAAGCCTGCTCGCCCGCGTCTGACGGAGCAGCAGAAGCAGCAGCCGCCGCCGAAGCATACTGTCGTCGCAGCGCTGTGGGGGCGATCTTGCTCGCTGTCTGTACAGATGTGCGCCCGATTGTCGCAGTGCGAAGGAGATACGCCATTGTGAAGGGTGGAAGTCGAGAAGAAGGACGCTACTATCAGTGAGGTAGGTGCGTGAGTCGACGATGAATATATATAAATATATATCTGCCCTGCGTCGGCAGCTCAATGCTGAAAATGCGGGGGGGGGGGGAGGCGAGCACCGTTATCGCAACAAACCAGGACCCCTCAAATGCTCTGGTAAGCCAGCAAGACGAAATAGAAAATCTGCGCAGATTGGACACTTCCAATAAGTAGGACAACAGCAGCGAGCAGCGAGCAGCGAGCAGTTTTACAACCTTCTCCCCACACACCGGGCGCATAGCATCTTATACCCGCCTGCACTCATTGCTGCCATGTCCCTAGTACCTACCATAGCCGTTGGTCGCAGCAAAGCAACTTTTTCCCAATCGAGCTACTCCACGCGACGCCAAAGCTTAGTTCCCTTATCGCTTAGCCTCTCTGGGGCGCCCGCAGTCGCCAGCGTGATCGCTACACGCCCGCCACACGCGCTACACGCTCGCAATGGGTAGGAGACTCCGACGTGCGACATGGCCGTCTTCATTCCGAGTCTTGTTTTCCGACGGCCTGCTGAGTGACACGAGAAGACGAATGGACTTGTTCGGAAAGCATGGTGCTTGCATCGTGTCAGAGGAGTGTGTCGGAGAGAAAGAGAGGGAGAGGTGGGGCAGGGTGGAGAAAAGCGTGGCAGAGAAAAGAATGGCGTTGTGGTTGATGAATCCATTACTGCTGGTTGCTCAATCATGGTCTTGCACCGAGAGCAGACTACCGCTACTCATCCATCACATCGCTCCTGACTCTACTCCTGCTCGTCACCGTAGTCATACACACCAGCTCGTCCCAAACGCCTGCTGAAAATCACAAGAGAGGTGCTTTTTCCACCTCGAGGGTATCACCGCCGCAAGAAGAGGCGCAGCCCGGCCCATACCAAAGCCATGCGCGCGCTACATAACAGAAGACCATAACCATCGCTCAAGCAAAAAGTATAGATAGTGCTCGTTTGGGGGGGGAAGATATCATCGTCTCGTCTCGTTCGGCCATCATCTACGTGGGCTGGTCTAGGTTTATGCGGAGGGAGTACCTTAGCCCTTCCTTCTCGCAGTATTCATGGAGGAATTTCAGCCCAAACCGCACAGCTTGAATGGGCGTCGTGTCGCTCGAGATGGGCAGGAAGTAGGGGCCTGACAGGCGCGCTCCGCTGACCTTCTCTGGCTCCTTGATTAACTTGGTGTTTGCCTCTCGCCCTGACCATGTCCTCTTGTACATGGTCTGGAGGTCTTCAAGGGGAAGTGCTATCCTTGCGTCTTGAAAGTGGGCAACCATCTTCTTTGTGTGGTCTGCCAGCAGCGCAAAGTTTTCCGCGAGCGACGTGTGCTCCCTGGCAAGCTGTGCGTGCGCGACGTCCTGGGGCGAATCATGGGACTTGGTGCTGGACGTCCGTTGAGACACCAAAGAGCAGATTGTCGAAGCGATGACCGAGCTAAGGTACAAGCGCAGGCCATCGAGGTGTGCGAAGTCTTTGGTAAGTCGAGCGTACGAAAGGCATAGTGGAAGGAGCGTTTTCCACGTCGCTTCTACCTCGCCTGCTCGTCCACGAAGATTCAAAGACGTATCTTGAGCATAATACGCTGCCATGTAAGATCTACTTTATTGTTAGTCATGTTGTTTGGGTCAAGAGCATCCATCTTACATTATACACTCCATGTTTGTCACCGCCGCCCGCTTTTGGTCCTGCTTGGTCAGCTTGTTGCCCTTCTCCGTAAGGATCTCAGTCGCTTCGTGTTTCAAGGCGCGGCCCATCACGTTGAGCTTCTTCGATGTCTGAGCCATCAGGGATATGTCGGCCTGCTTTTTAGCAGTCAACGGGGCAGATGTGGACGTAGGCCGAGCATCAGGTCGGGCATTCGCTGGAGTGCCGCCGGATCGTCCAGGTGTCGCATCCTGGCTTTCAGATGATCCAGTGCGTAGCATGTTGATAGCCTTGTGCTCTCTCTTTGGTGTCTCAAGTTGCGTTTGGCTCTTCTGCGCGCTAGCTTTGCTCGAGACAGTGGGGGACGAGGTCGCGTGCGCCGCTGGGGCGTTGGTTCTATCCAGCGAAGAGAGTGCTCTTTGACGCTTAGCTGGCACTGCGAGCGGCGCATCATCCTCAAGTCTTGGGCGCTTCTCCGCGGTCTTTGCAGCTGGCGTCGTAGGCTTGGCGCTGGGTGTGGACGGGGGTGCTGATGTTACCGACGCCTCTGGACGGCGCGCAACGACCTTGGGTAGCGGCTTCGCTTTCTTTTGTACAGGTTCCTCCACAACTTTGGTACGAATCTTGATTGGAATTTCCTTTGGATATTCCTTGGGAGGATCCTGACGCTCTTTCTTCTCTGGACCAGATCGCTTTTGTGGTAAACGGAGGACATTTCTCACAGTTGCCGCATGCACTTTTGAGAATTTCAGGGTCACGATCAACGACTCCTTTTCTTCGGCCTTGGCTGGCGGTGCAACGTATGGTGATTTCCCGCATACAGAAATCGACCGAATACGTTGATCTGTCTTTACGGTCTTGCCTGCGTATTGAGGCCTTTCCTTCTCTTTTGTCTTGGGGGCTGCAAGCGTTTGGCTCTTAGGTTCGGTGGACGATGCTGAAGCACTGGAGTCTGCTCGTGACCGTTGTTGTTCCAACTTGTCCAACTCTGCTTGAATGCTCGAGGGGAGAGTAGGCGACAAGATGCTAGGAAGCCCGTATGGGTTGCTGAGCGGCTCGTGTACCGGCGACAGCATTGGAGGTAGGCCATGGGGTGTCGCGTTCGAAGGACTCGATTTGTCCACGGGTCTTGCATCGTCGTCTTCTACACGTTTGGGCTCTGTGACGGGTGGTCGTGGGGGTAGTGGGTTTCGATTGGCTGCTTGTGTGTCTTTTACTGACTTGCGCTTGTTGCCGTCATCTGTAGCATGTCTGTCATGAGGTTAGCAGTGTTGTAGCGCATGGTCGCATTGACGTACTCCTTGTGTGGCTTTGGCTCTGCCGGCTTCTGAACGGGAGCCGGTTGCTTTTCAGGCTTCTTCACACCGTTCGACTGTGTGCCTGGGGGGTTTGATGGAGGTAAGCTGGGCGAGGCTAGCTTGGAGCCGGGTGTGGGGGTGATGACGCCGTTTGCCTGCTTACTCTTGTAGGCAGAGAGGCTGATCTTCTTCTTGGGCGCCTGGGTGTGGGTGTTGTTGGAGGCTTGCGACGCCTGCGACCTGGGGCGGTCTCGCTCCGGTTCCGGCTCGTCGTCGTCGCCAGCCTGGAGCTCGAAGCAGTCCTGGCACGGTTCACGGTAAAGGTATGTGCGGTACTGCATGTGCTCCTCGTTGTGTTTCCACAGGTGTCCGAGCATCCAGGCATTGGCCTCCTGCTGCGAGTGATAGCGGTAGGGGTCCATGGAAGGGGTCGACAAGATGTATGGGTTGGGGGGCACGACGGCGCGTATGCGCTTGATGGCCACGTCCAATTCTTGCAGCTCATCCTGAGCGCCTTTGGAAAAGGTCTTGCGCTTCAGCGAGCGTGTGGTGGGCACGTCGGGGGGGTCTGAGCTTGACATGGTGCTGGGCGGTGGGATTGGCCTGGCGGAGTCGGGGTCGCGGGCCCATGGACAGGCGGAGCAGGTGGGGCTGCAGCTTGCGTAGGTATTGTAGTGCGCGGAGACGGTCGTGGACGGTGTGGGGGGCGGTGAGGGGCGTGCTGAGGGAGCGGTGCGGGACAAACGATGGGGCGCTATGGCAAGTATCAGTGTCCAGACAGCGCGCAGCAGCGTACCGTACCGTACCGTACCGTACTGTGCCCTACACTACACTACCGTACCGCAGCGTACCCAGGAACAAGTGCGTGCTACCTCAGCCTCCGGTGCGCGGTGGAGCTGATGCCGCCGGGACAGAAGCCAACCATGGCCCACACGCAGGCCGGCTGGAGTGCGCAACGCGAGTCTGCCGTGGCGAGCCGTGGACGAGGGCAGGGCGTGAGTCTGGGAGAGGCTCCAGCGTGTGCGGAGGTTTGCTGCGACGATGCGCTGCCTTGGCGCAGTGGATATGGCGTCTGGCGTCTGCCGCCCGGCGGTCCTCGTGCTAGTGCGGTTTGCGCGCGGGTTCGGCTGGCCATTGCAGCGAATTGCTGCTTCTGCCCTGTCTCACTTCGTTTTCGTCGTCACATGACACGGCCATGTGTGCCGTGACGCTGGAGAGGACGCTACAGAACACTCTACAGAGTACCGTCTCTGATGCACTGCCATACTTTCCTCACTGCCGCTCAATGCCTTACTGTCATGCTGTCATAACTAGGCAGACCTAGGCCGCCTGTTGGACACCACTGGCACGTTCCGAGCTGAGATCCGCGCTAGAGGCCAATCTTCCCGCATCGTCATGATGCAATGCCGCTGATGGCCTCCGAGATCCATCATCAATCCAACCCCTTCACTTGGCGACTTCCCCAACCTTTGAGTGAGCATATAGAAAGTGTGTAGACAGCATATAGACAACAGGTAAACAGCAGCTACACAGCACTAAACAGCACTAAACAGCACTAAACAGCACGTGAATAACACACTGCGCACTACTCCTCAATCCAACCTCTCAACAGCTCAACACTGAACGTTGCCTGGCTTGTTTCAACACAACTCTCACCAGGACAAGCCAAACCAAATAAAACAACATTCGTACTCGCACTGCCCAACTTGAGCTATTCAGAGTCTACTTCCCACATCACATACCACATGCGCGCTTGTGTTTCTGAAAGTACCTTACGAAAGTGTGCATCGGCGACGAGTACACAATCTTTCCTTCACCCTACTACAACGAGAGTCTTCTAGCGGAATCTTAAATTCCTGCTGACCCCCAAGCTGATGCATGGCCGAGCATGGACCGTTGCTATAGCATTTGCCATGTTTGGTGTTCCAAACTGTATGGTACTCGCATACCTAGGTGCGGTGCGCGCAACCTTCCCTGCGTCGCAACACAAGCTTCAGACGAACTTTACTGCTCCACGCGTCCGGTCCGAACTGCTTGCACCGGCGTTGGAGCTAGACCCCCAAACTCAAAAATCCGGCTGCTCGTTATCGCGAACCATGTCGCTTGCGAACATGCGTTCACAGCTCTTCGTCGTCAGTTTCGTCGTCGTCGTCATGAGCTAGCAGCGGTGGTGAAGGTTTCCTAGCTGGGCCTCTGCTCCGTGTCCCGGCCCTGCCAAATGGCAGAGAGCGCGGTGGTGGCAGTCCGTCGCCTGATGGGGCAGCTTCTTTCGTGGGGTTGGCGACTGTAGATGTCGATTTCAGTGTCTCAGATGACCCGCCCCTTAGCCTGCTGTCAGAAGCCTCACCCTCGGACTCTGTTTCAGCATCAGACCCACGGTCTGGCGTTGCTGGGCCAAGCACATCCTCATCTTCGTTTTGCTCCTCAAGTTTCGCTTCCTCAACCTCCATGCGGTCGCTGTCTGACTCCTGCCCCTGAGCCAGCTTTGCAGCCCTAGCAGGTGCTTTTCGCTTTGACGTCCGGGACGGCCCTGCTTTACGGGGTGTCTCTGTCCGAGCCGATTGAATGGCAAGTGCTGTGAGTTGGCGATTAGTTGAGTGACGGCACCACCGAAAAGAAAACATACCTGTAGACTTGTCGACTTGAGCGCCAGCCAGCAGACGACTCTGGTCCCTTATCTTCCTCTTCTTCTCGTTGAGCAGCTCCATGAACTGCTGCAACATGGCTGTTTCAGCCTCATTCTTGGTCTTGATGAAGTCATCCAACTGAGCGCTGAGTCTCGTGATGGTGTCCTTTTCGTTGTCTATTCGCGCCTTCACCTCAGCCAGCTCTCGTAATGTCTGAAAATGGGCCTGGGCTGAAGCTTGAGCCCACTCGAATGGGTTGAACTCAAACTCGTCATCTCTAGGCAATACGATTTCACCCCATGTGACCTACTTCGTATTCAGATCAAGCTCGCTTGAGAGAAAGAGAGAGAGAGTGGTGTTACCTTGATGCCTTGCACATCCTGCCGAATCGAAACCTCGAGGCTGTCCTTCGTCAAGGCGTAGACCATGCGGACACCTTCCCATAGATTGGCGCGGTCTGGGCCCAACTCTTTCTGCAACAGAAAGTGAGCCAGAACAGCCTCCCACTCTGCATCACTGCCCTTGAACTTGTGTTTCAATCGGGGGAGCTTGCTTTGTTTGACTAGAACTCCATGTCAGCATGGCAACCGAGGCGAGTGTGAGGGTCACCCTTACTGTTTACCACATACGGATTTTCACCCTCACATCCAACGAGCCGAACGTCAAGTTCATGAGCGCCGTGCTGCTGCACCTCGATGACGACCAGCTCGCCGCGCCCGCTAGCCGGCTCGACAGGCACGATGCGGCGATCCATGATGATGTGCCTATCCACTAGCTTGCAGAGCTTCAATGGGCGAGGCGTGCAGGCTAGGCTAGACTGTTATTGTTTATTTTTTGCTCTGCCGCGGCACTCGCAGCGCAACTGTGCAGGACGTCCAGCCTCAACTCCAGACGGTGGAGCGCAAGTGACGCTGTTGTGGTGGCGTATTCTGGGAACAGCCCTACCAGTGTGTTGCAGCTTGCTCAGGATGCTCCCTGTCAGAGACGACCCTGAATTCGATGGCGGCCGCTGAAAGGACGCAGTTTACACACAGCGAACAGACACACAGGCACGAGGCGGGCGTTTCACTTGCAAGAAGATTTATCGAAATCGTAACTGACGTCTGGGGAGAGGAGCTACGCAAAGCTAAATACACGCGTTCCAGTGAGAGCTGCGCGGGTGCTGCCTTGAGGGCGGCCGGCACGCCAGGCACACGACGCACGATGCACGCCAGAGTTTAGCACACGACTCGCCGTGTTTTGCAGCTCAATTTAGACCCTGACGTCGTGTTGTTTTGGCTGTGCAGCGCCCGCGCCCCCGGCTGAGTGGCGCTGCCCTCCCCAACACAGCAGGCTTGACGTCTATATACACGCGCACGCCCGCCCTCTGCATTGCGGGGGATCTTGCATGAAAAGCGTTCGCTGTGCGTTCTGTGTTGGCTGTGTTTATTTGGGCAGCTCACGGCCACTCGGTGTGACGAGCAGCAGGGTTAACGCGTCGCGCTTGCCCAAACCTGGCCGCAGCGTGGGCCTGTGAGGCGGGAAAGAGCGTTCGCTTACGCACCCTGCAGCAAGAACGACCGACCAGCACACCAACCTCCTCCACTCTACCCAAACCTGTCTCACTACACCACAATCGCTCCGTCGCGATCTGCCGACCCACTCTGCCATGGCTGCTCCGAACCGCAGCTTTGCGGGGCGGATAGCCTCCATCAACTCAATGGTCTCTGGAATCGAGAACTGGGACGATGCCGACTTTGAGGACGGCGATGGCTTGCTGTTCAAGAACTCGACGGTGCACTCGCTGTCCTCGCGCCTCAGCGTGCGCTCCGAGTCCAACACGGGCGACGACGACTGGCAGGTCCTGCTGGCCCCCGACGACGACCTGGCGACCAACAAGGCCATCTTCTCGGCAAAGCAAGCCGGCATTCCTATCCCTACGAGCGTGCCTGCGTCGGCGCTGATGGGCGGAAGTATAAAGCGCCTGGGCAAGCCCAAGAACAACAAGAGAATCGAGCTCGATGACGACTGGGGCAATGACCTCGAGCTCCCAGACCCTGCAAACGGCGGCGAGCTCAAGCTGAAGCCGCCCATGCCACGTACACCGGCCGACCACGATGACGACTGGGGCGATGACTGGGGCGAGGGCAGCCTGGGTATCCGCTTCGCCGGCACCAAGAGAGATCCGCGCGGCTGTCGCAGTTCGTCAGCCTCTGCTATGAGCCCAAGCCTGGGGAGCTGCATGACCCTAGAGAGTGAAGACGATGACCTGACGGGGCTCGTGCTGCCCGCAGAGCCCCTGGATTTCACCGCCCGCCTAAACAAGCTCAAGACCACCGAACAGGTGCCTTTCATGCCCTCTCCGTTTGCTAATCAACAGCAGCGCGAGCTGCCCCCCACATCAGTACCCGCCGTGGTCCCTGCTGAGGACGTGCCCGTGCCTGCCGAGGAGCCCGTCCACCAGGAACCCCCCGAAGATGATTTTGAAGCAGATTTCGACTTACCGGCCGCCTTTCCTCCACTTACACTGAACCAGTCGCGCACAGAGTCACCTGCCGTCACCCCCTTCACTTCGCCGCCGCTCGAGAGTGAGGCCACATCATCGCCCCAACCCCTGCCCCATTCGGCAGACGAGGAAGAAGACTTCATGGAAGGCCTCGACTTCGGTGCAGGGGAGGCCCTGGATACAAGGAAGCTCACGCTAAACCGTAATATTGTAGTGAAGAAAACGGCTTCCAAGCCAGCTACGCCACCTGCTGCGCGACCTACGACTTCCATCACCTTCATTGACAAGCCCTCATCGTCGAGCTCCAGAATACCTCGACCTCTACCCGTCCCTGCTGCACGTACTAGGCTTACTCCCGTATACGAATCTGGCGCCGCAATGCAAGGTAACACTCGCCCAATGCCCACCACGACCAGTGCACAATACCTCAAGGCAAAGCGGTCCGCACCCATGCTTCGTAGCTCCAACTTCCAGTCAACACCACGCTCCAGTGTGCCCTTCCTGCCCGCTGGCAATCCGACTTCGCAGTCACATCATGTCACAGCTAGAGGCTCACAAAGTCACCTTCGACGCGACTCCGACCCTCGCCGTCCTTTGTCGCCGTCTATGCGTTCTCACTCGCGCATGTCGATCGGTGGTCAGCTGGACGCTCCAACCCTTAGTCGTACTGGATCCCGAAGGGACTTGGCTCCATCTACTCTCGGCCGTCACCCGCCGCCACCAAAGAAGTTGACAAAGCCTCAGCGCAAGCGAAACTTTGGCGACGGCCATGAGCTCGATCTCTTTGATGATCTGCCGACCTCTGCTGTGAAAGAGAAGCAATACGAGAAGACACCTCGGAACACTCCCAGCACCAAGACACTTCGGTCACAGACGAGTACGTCCCGTCTGCCAATGCCAGATCGAATGACCACGCCGCTGCCCCAAACACCCAAGAGCCCACCCAAGACGGACAACACGCCACGATTTGCTCGAGACACCGCCGCTAGTAGGAATGCCCGTGAACAGCGTCTGGCAGGTACGAGGTCGCGGGGTGAAGGTCCTATTGTGGCCACCGCTCGGCCTGTCAGCTGGCAAGCACAAGTCGCTGCCCGGAGCCCACATACAAGTCCGACAGCTCTTCGCAAGAAAGGAACGGGCCAAAAGCCGCAGTTGATTAGACAGATGACTCAACCTTTTACTCAAAGTAAGACTCTCCGCATGCATGTCTCATCACTATCACTAACATCAGCCAGCCGAAAAGGGAATGGTATACAACCCTTCCATGCAGCGCTGGGAAGGCAACGAAGATGTTCTCGTCTCCTTCTCCCAGCCCAACAACTCCACTACAACGCTCGCGTTGACTACGGCGAGCACACCCACTTTTGCACCACCTAATACTTCGCATGGCCGTACGCACGATCGTTCGCAGTCCATGTCGCACACCCTCCTGTCGTCGATCCACTCCAGGAACCTCTCCTCACCACGACTGATGAAGGTACCATCTAACCCTGCGCCGGCACCGTCACCACCACGTCCGGCGTTGATTTCGCAGATTTCAGCTCCTCGTGGTGTACAATATGAGGGCCGCATGGTCTTCGATCCTGTGAAGATGACATGGCTCAAAGCTCCACGACACTCGACTGGTCCACAGTCGCCGATGTCAGTCGGCGATCTCGATGAAGAAGAAGATCCATTCGCTGGTCTGGACGACCTTAAAGACAACGAGAGCGTCGTTGGTGGCAACAACTTTGGGGGTGGTGCAGGCGGTACCACTAACAGCGATGACCCTACATTTGTCGGCGAGGAATTCGACGTCGGCCCTAGCTTTATTCGCAGACAGCGCGAAGAGGAGGCTGTCTGGCGCCGTAGGGTCGAGGGCTGGGTCGGCGGCATCCGCGATTCTGGCGAACAGCGCGGCGGCTGGAGGTGGGCGATTCGAGAATTCGCTGCAAATGCCTCTGCCGACACGCTCGAAAACTAAACGCCTTTGTACATGCGTTTCACCATACTTACGATCTTATGACTGCATTGCACATTTGGATACTGGGCATATACCCATCGGCAAAAGGCGTCTGGACACACAATGTCCTGCTAGATATCCCTGAGTGTTACGACGGGTGCCTGGATGCGCGCCTCACTCTTAACGACACATTCATGACTTATGACTTTTGCAAAATTAGTTGCATGGGAGACCTGGGCTATCTAGCTCGAGATAGAGGGTTGTAGCTTTTTGGGCTTGACTTTACCATTGCGCAGTTGGCGTTCTGCTTCACGCTTCTTGCAACGTACTGCTACTAATACATAGGGATCTTGGAATACATATGGATTATTGTTACCTTGACTATGATATGTGCATGTCCTGTCTTTGTGATGGTGAAACCGGTGCTTTGGACCCCCGACTGGTAGGTGGGGCTGTAGTCCGCAAGCGTGGCCCTTGACGCCCGACACAAGTCAGGTGCCTCGCAACAGTCACACGTCACCTCTCCGCCCCGCTCGTCACTCTATATAACACCATGTCTCGGTCCAACGATCCTGGACACTACTTTCAGACCACGTACGTCTTGTACACTGGCATCTGGAGGCCCGACGCTAACGGGCAGCAGCTCTGCGCTCAACGAGACCGCGCGCAAGGCCGCCAAGTCGAAGAACGACAAGGGCAGCCCGTTCAAGCTCCCCTCGAAGATTCTCGCCGTTGTCGCCGACCCGCAAGATGAGAGCCAGATTTATATCGCCGAGGCTGCAGGCAACGTGAAGCGGGTCAACATTGAAGTCGGTTAGACCTCCATTCCACTCTCCCACTTCCCTCCGCACATGTCCTCGCAACGCCGAACCAGGGCTGACTGTACTGCTTATTCAGACTAAGAGGGTAACCGCAACCTTTACTGGACCAGTCGCACCTCTCACGTCACTCGCCATCTCGCCGAGATCTGACACCGTGTACGCTGGCTGCTGGGACAAATCGGTATGGTCGTGGACGCTATCCACAGGAAAACTAGCAAAGCGCTTCCAAGGACACAGCGACTTTGTCAAAGCTGTCCTACCCGTCTCTCTGAAAGATAAGGAGCTCCTCGTTTCGGCCTCTGCGGACGCGAGCATTGTTGTTTGGGACGCCGCAACAGGCAACAAGCTGCACACTTTAAAGGGCCACACACGAGGGATCCTTGCGCTTGCGCTAGATACTGCAGATTATGAGCAGAACAAAGAGTCGGTGACGGTGTTCAGTGCTGGCAGTGATAGAGAGATTCGACGCTGGGACATCAGTCTGGCCTCGGCTTCAGAACTTGAACCCTCGCCCATCCTTGCGCACGAGACGAGCATTGACGCTGTGCACTTTGACTCGGACGGCGATTTGTGGACGGCCTCTGCGGATAAAACCGCAAAGTGCCTCATAAGAGGCAGAGGGTGGGACGAGGACTCGGCGTTCGAACACCCGGACTTCGTCCGCGACGTTGCCGTCGATGAAGAGGGAGGTTGGGTTGTCACAGCTTGCAGAGATGAGGAGATTCGCGTATGGGAAAAGGGCAGCGGCAAGCTGCATCATGCCTTCTCCGGGCATTTTGAGGAAGTAACTGGACTGGTACTGCTGCCTGGTCAGAGAGTCATCAGTGTGAGTATCGACGCGACAGTCCGACAGTGGAGCTTGAAGGCGCAGGAGCTCGCCAAAGCAGTCAAAGAAGCTGAGGATGAGCTGCTTGGTAAGAACCAGGAGAAGGAATCAGAGAAGAAAGAAGGCTTGATGACTGCTGAGGAAGAAGCAGAGTTAGCCGAACTCATGGAAGATAGCGACTAGCGACTAGACAACTGAGGCGAGCGGACGAATCATCGCATCGTGTTTTGCCAGCAACTCGCTGGCACCTTCGATCGACGTCTTCTCCGGTCGCCCTAGGTAGGGTAACAACAACGAAGAAGCGAGACGACGGGACAAGCACAGTTGTGCAAGGCTCTACTGGCGCGTGGTTAACACTGGGCATAGTAGGGTTCATTCCCAGCTCCTTGATGGAGTCGACTGGTACCCCCCACACCCTATGCTTCCGCGATCTGTGGCACTGTTTACCGTGGTAATTAGCTTCGTACGACTCTGGCCTAGAAGGACCACCTACCTTTTGACATATCCCACGACAATCCACCACCACTAAGTGAATCTCACGGCTTGCGACGCGCGATCCTCTACCCACTGCCGCAACTACGGCAGCCGTTCATGTTTCCCACCTTGCCCGTTTCCCCTCGATCACTTCTTTGCGTAACGCGACGCTTCTTTATCGACTGACGCGCGCCGTTCTGTATTCTATTCACCTTCCCTATCCCACATCTTTCCCACTCCACGCATGCATCGCACATCGATCCGTTGCCGACAATTGAAGAAAAGCCACTCTACGGAATGTGGCACTATCGAGTACACTACCCTATAACAAAGTGATCCAAAATTGCCAAGTCGAACAAGACCTTCCACTGCAGGATTTTAATCCCATCACCAGTGCGGCCTTCTCAGGTCAGTGAGTGTGAGAGAGGCCAGCAGCTATGGAACCACAAGTTCTGACAGGCATTCGTGTCCTTGGCATATTGCATGGAAGCACTCTTGTTCGGCGATACGGCTACAACCCCATGTAGGGACCATCGACAGCTTGTTCGTACCTAACGGGAACGGTATAGTGTAAAAGGAGCATGGCTGCTCCTTACACGTCCAGCACAAAGAGACGTGGATCAACATTGAGATCGAATCGAAGACGACCACGCCGTCACCAGTAGTCTTGTAAGGGCCCTGGACTTGGGCTTCCTCACCCAGCAGACAACAGCAGCGTTCAGTGTCGATACTAGACGGGAATGTATCGCAGCTGGCAACATTGGCCACAGATCTGAAGATTTTCGGCAAATGCGCACAGTGGATTTCACAGGCAGCTGTAATACAGCAGGATCACACTCTGGTTACAGCCTTCCGGGGTCGACGGGTTACTGGTATGTGTCACTCACCTAAGAGATTCCCCAAAAGAGTTGGTATGGTGGGATGGCACGCCCGTGAGTTGCAGGTTCTGCGTTTACTGGTCTAGAGCACTCCTTTCAACTAACCCCCTAACATGTTTGGGGTGCTTTGGATCAGTCTGTCGCGTCCTCAACTCGAATTACTACGATCGATAGACTATGCTGGTATTACAGCATGGTTTATCGCTCGTCCGCACCTAGCATCTTGTATGCCCTCAGTGAGGCAGGGAGCCTGTCTCTCAGAGGGCAACCTCCACCACCAGTGCCTCTCTTTTCAGAGGGGAGTGCGTGGTAGATGCCTGTGATATTGAGATTCTCCCTGAGACTCTGACAGACCGAAAGGTCCATGGCATATCGAGAGGCAGTTACTCCTTGCCCGTAGGTGTGAGCTTCAGGTCGCTGGCCTGAGGCGCATTGCGTTATGCATGTTGAGCTTTGGCTCCACTTTGGCTTCACGTTGGCTCCTTTGGATTCTTTGTCGAGTTCCATCCGTTCCAGCTTGCGTTGCGACCCTATCCTAGCGCTCGATCCTTGAAGTTCCTGTCCGAAGAAACCTGCACGAAAGGGACTTATGTCTCCACCACCAGTGCCTCTCTTTTCAGAGAGGAGCGAGTGGCAGATGCCTGCGATGTTGAGTGTTCTCTTGCAGAAGGCTCTGACAGACCGAAAGGTCCACGGCAAGTTGTCTACAGGTACCTTCGCTGCACCTTCCATTTGATTTGGGTTCGCCCACGTTTCGATCAAGGTCATACTGTGTGTCCAGATACATCATCTCTTTCGCTAGAGCATCCGCTCGCGCACCGTTCCGTCCGTCGTCCCAATCAACGAGGAACTTGCACAGCAGGGGATACCCTACCACGAGTGTTCACCTTTTCAGGTGGAAGTATGTGGGAGACGCCAATCGATATCGAACCCGCGTCTCAGCTCTCAAGCAGAGATTGTGGGCTCTGACAGGCTCCAGGGCCCATGGCAATCGTTGCGTGCAAGCACCCTCCGGCCCCGGTTCATGCGGTCAGGAAGCTGTCCTACGCGCCGCTTCCAAGGCCCTCGATACCTCGATCCGCATTTATTCCTTCGATCGTTCCTCCTTTCTGACTATTCATAGTCTGCATCTTTTGGCCTATCATGCAAGACACTGTTCTTTTGCTTCGCTTCTGTGGTTGTGGGTAAAGCGGGGCAGGTGCTATTACCTGTCTGGAGAAAGTGGGTCAAGCACGGTAGTGCTGCTGGCCGCAAGAGGTGGACGGATGGTAGAAGTCGGACCCTTGCGCCTCCTCGTGGTGCCATCTGGATAGTTGACTGCTCTCTTGCGCGAGAGTGGGAGACGAACCAAATGCAAGGGACGCGATATGTAGTGAATGAACATCACCGCGACTCATTTTATACATACCCGTGTGTATAGTAGATGGTTTTCTTGTTTGATGTTGTGCAACTACTTTTTGTTCTCCTGTTGGATACATCATTTTCTCGCCTGCTCGCACACCCAACTCACGTCTACCTTAACTTTCCCCCTACGCCGCAAACAACATCCTTGAATTGTCGGGTGGCTCAAATGTTGCTCTTCCCAGGCCTCGGTTCTAATGCAATTCACCTCAGGAAAGAAAATGGCCGACCAACGCCAGCGACACAATCCGAGAGAGCTGGCACAGAGCTACTACTACGCACGCCGAACAAGTTCCTTCATAAGACGGCAGGTGCTGAATCACCTCACAGGGAGTTCGAGGGGAGACAAACACAAAATAAATCAATTCACTCGCTATATCACTATCTTACAGGCTGGTCGCACGATCGACACTGGATGCCACATCGGCAGGTACGCCAGCGGCAAACACAGCAGCAGCAACAAACAGCAAACGCTCTCACTGCCTCCTTGGCAGCGCCCTTCACTATAGCCATCGTCACCACACCCTCTGCCCGAAGCATTTCAAACGGCTCTGACAGCTCAGCAGACATCTACACAACCGCATCTCAGCGCACCGTCCATTCTTTCCCCTTCCCCTCACCCCGCCATGCGAGGACATGGCAGCTACCTCACCCCTGCAGGCGTGCCGTTCGACCTGCCCCAATACGGCGCGCAGTACCATCTTCGCGGACATGACCTACCAGTTTCAGACAGAGGCAGCGGACCTGCTTGTCTGCCCTCCCAGCAGGAAAGACTTGGTTCGTGTGCAGCGGAGGAATACAACAGCCGTGGTGTGTCTGTGGACAAGACCTGCTGCAATCCTGCTAAGAATGCAGCGTGGGGACACGCGCAGCGGCTGAGTGGACAGCAGTCTCGATGCAAGACTGCAAGCTCAGACTTCAGCTCAGAGTCCAACTCCAACTCCAACCCCAATAGCCATCCCCACGCCACCACCACTCTCATCCCAACAGAGAAGAATCCACACGCAGATCGGACCATCTTCGCCCAGCGCGTGGGCCAATCCCCCCAGAAGCCCACAACACGAGCAGCTCGCAAACACCCCACGCCAGAAGAGTCAGCCTGGGGCAACTTCGCCGCCTACATCGCGCACGGCGACAGGGCTTTGGCCGCCAAGGCGAGCGAAGAACGGGAGCAGCAGCTGCTGGGCGGGGGCGCGGCTGTGGGCGGTGGTGTGAGGCTGGGGCCTGGAGTGGGGGTTGAGGTCAGCGAGGTGTGGCGGGACCGGCAGGGAGGGGAGGAGAGGAGTGTGTATACATGGGGGCAGGCATTGAGTAATACAACAGTGTGAGGCGACGAGAACGATATTCTATCGCATTGATCCAAGCAAAAAAAAGGGAACATAAACCTAGACGATGACGGGGTTTGCTGGGGTAACTTGGTGTACGACAAGCAGCGAATTTCCCAATTGAAGATTCTATGGAAGAAGAAATTACTCTTTCTACGATTAAGATACCTGCCAATCACCTTTTCGTGCCTACTTTCCTCAAGTCCAAGTAGACGTCCAAGTAAAAGCCCAACCCCAAGTAGAAGTAGAAGCAGAAGCAGAAGCACAAGACCAACTCCAACTCCAAATAGTAGTAGAAGTAATAGCACAAGTAGAAGCACAAACACAACCCACCAGCACCAGCCTCAAGCCAACGACAAGAAAAACACATGATCCAGCGTCCCACCCTGAGGATTTGCAGAGGACTTGCTGAGATGGTAGTCTGGCGTCGCTGGCTCGTGTTCGGTCCTGTTCTTATCCTTGGAGTCGTAGTCATTGTTGTTGTCATGGCCATGGGCATGGGCATGGGCATCCTCCTCTTCGGCCTCGATATCGGTCTGGGTCTGGGTCTCAGTGAGACAAGCATCGTCGTTGTCGTCTATGGAGAAGATGCATGGCAGATATGCCGCATCCTCTTCGTCGTCATCATCATCATCACCATCATTAACAGAGTCATGACTACCATCCCCCAAAGCAGCGCCATCTCCTGCGCTCTTCACCATTGGAAACACACTGCTGGAACCCGTGTTGCGTGCCTGCTCAACTGGTGTCTTGTTGCTTACGACATCCTCGCCTTCATCCTTACCTTGATCCTTGTGCATGAGCTCAAGTTGTTCGTGGCCTGCCCGAATAGCATCTACAACCTCTGTGGCGCCAGCGCCAGCGCCAACGCCCTCAAGGTCAACACCAACTTCTCCGCGTCCTTGCTGTGACGTCTGGATTAGCCGCCCGTTGACACGCGTCGCCCTTCCGGCCGGCAGGTGGGGACACAAACCCTCGCATTTCTGGGGGCACGCGGGCGGGCGCCAGGACGAGTAGGGGATGTTGGTGAGAGCGTTGGGGTCGTGGGGTGGGGTGTGGAAAGATGGGGCAGGGGGGGAAGCGAGGGATAGGAGGCATGCAAGGGAGGGGTGGCAGAAGAGGGGCATGGTGGGTGAATGTGGGGTCTTTGGGGATGGATGGTGCTGGTGCTGGTATTGGTGCTGGTGCTGGAGGGTGGAGGAGCGAGGTGGGAAGGACGCTGGGTACTTGATCTAACGGGGTCGACTTTGTTCACTGCTAGAGACATTATTATGTCTCAGAGATGAACGACGTCTATTGTGGTATTCTTTGTGGTGAGCTCGACACGTTTTAGCAGTTGGTGACTCTTTGGAGTTGCACTGTCCAAGCAGTCACAGGTTGGCATGTGAAATCCTGCTACAATATTGTACACTGTGGTCGTCTCGTCGAATCCAAAGAGGGAAATTGCCCGACGGCTCGGCCTGCCTTGCGCACGGGGACATGGCGGCAGGATGGGCCCGGAGGCATGCGAGGTGTGATCTCCTGGGCACAAGTGTCTGATGTGTTTCTCATTGCTTGACAGGACCTAGCGTTAAGCAAGGGGCTGCCAGGATGGTGCTCCCACCATCCAACGCGATTCCACCCCACAATCTTGACGGTCTAGGTAGGTATGTAGGTAGGTAGTGCCAGGAAAATGGCAATGTCAATCTCGCAGCAACATTCTTTTGGTGCAGACGAGGCAAAGGCGCATGCCAGCGCATCAGAGGCTCCAAGCCACACTGTTCGCGCTGCACAGCGACTGAAGGTGAGACAGATGAACGTACGGGCATCAGGCCATCCTGATACACGGGCACAATGAAGGCGTGTGGTGGCGCGCAAGTGTCTTTCCCACGTGTTGTGCGTGTGCCAAAACGTCCATGTTTCTGGAGCAGCAACATCAAAAAGCAGACACGGTGGATTTTGCAACCAATGGACGGGGAGTGGCTTGCGGAGAAGGTTGCATATGTCTCAGCAAGAGGTGCGCCTCAGCGGTGCTACACTGTGATCTATTGGTACATGGTGGCGGATGGTGACTCGAGCCGCAAAGAAAACATGTTGTGAGCAGATGATTGAGGTAGGCCAACCACGTCGTATGACTCTGGGGTATCTTGCAAGACTGATGAGTGGGTGATTTGTTCTGCTGGGCCGATACTGGATGTCTCGGGCGTTAGAGGATGAAGGGTTTGCTAGATGGGTATGATGATGTTGCTTTTCCAAAGCACTGTGAGCATGTTCGCAGGAGCCACGGTGGAAGGAACCATTCCGCGGCGGTGGATTGAGAGGCCCCAGTTTGTCGGTGTTTGGTCCATTGACCCGCACAGTTTAGTGGAGCAAACGTCTTCATTCCGCGAGGTGATGAGACCCACTGTTCAGCGGTAGCTTGACAGAGCATACCTAGATATATAGTAGAGGCTAGTGTGGCTAGATAGGTACTATAAGAGACACGAGTAGGTACTCAGGTGTCAGTACACACTGCACAGTACGGTCATATCATAATCCAGCAGACACGAACGTGGGACGTGGAGAGCAGTTGATGATGCCGCAGCACAGCTGTCGGGCCTTATCTTGGGAGCGAGTCGTGTGGCACAAGGTAGTGATGTGCACACGAATCGCTGGGCGGGAGATTGCGCGCGCCGCGGGTTTGGTGCGGACGGGCTGGGTGCATCCGGGATAGTGCTCGGCGAATGAGCGATGGTGACGAGATGCACTTGACCCAGCTCGGCGCTACCAGCTCGGCGCAACCCAGGGCAATGAGTGCAGGACTCCAGGGTGGTAGCTACAGCAGCCGGGGTGGCAGCCGGGGTGGCAGCCAGGGTGTCAACCGGGGTGCCAGCCATGCCAGCCTGTCAGGGCAGCGCTGAGCAGGGACGACAGGGCAGGGACGACAGGGCAGGAGGGCAGGGTGGCAGGCGGCAGGAGCAGTTTGTTTCCCGTCCGAGGCAGGGCAGATTGCAGCGCGGAGCAAGAGGGAGCGGCGCCGAGAAATGGGCTCAGCGGACAGCCTCTTGCGTTCCGCACACGAACATCAGGCCATGTCTGCTCAATCTGCTGCGACGTGAGGGCAGGCGAGCCGCGTTGGGTTGCACGACAGACGAGCTCTGTGCTGTGCTCTGGTACTGTGGTTGCAAGTGCCTGCGCGTACCCAACTGGCGCTGACAGCCGCTCGAAGCCAGCGAGCAGCCAGACGAGTGTGGTGAGGGGCGGACGAGTGCAGCACGTGACGCGTGGCCAGAAGCTATGCAGTCCAAGACAGCACCAACCCAGCAGCATCGCACGCCCCAACACAGCACTGCACATTATTGAGACTCGACTGCGACTCATTCATCAGCCACGGCCACTGGTGTTGACACGCACATGGCTGGGCTTGAGCGTCGACGATAGAGCATGCAGTAGTGGCAGTAGTGGCAGTAGCGGCGAGATGGTGTGAGCCGGGGCCAGCGCAAAGGGTAAGGGGGCGGGCCCAGTGCGTCGAGTGTGCTCTTCCCAGCCGTGCCAGCCGAGGGTTCCAGGAATGGGCCCTGGAGAGACCCGGGGCTTTTGTCTGGTTTGTGACGGGCCCCGCAGTCAGCAGTTGCAGCGAGCCGTGAGGCCAGTCCCCATTCGCGCCAGTTGGGTGCCCGCGGTGCCAGTGGTGCCAGTGGTGCCAGTGGTGCCAGTGCCAGTGGGCCCGCGAACCGTTTGAGCCTGGAGGCCCTGTACAGTACACAGTGCGCCTGCTGGACAAAGGACGGCTGTGTGAATCCTTGTGGGCTGCGCTAGCCGTCTGGGGCCCTCCCAGCCCGCCGTGCCATCAGCCCTCAGCGCTCTCATCTGGCCTCGCTCCTGCTTCCTGCTGCCACCTCCCACCCACGAATATCGCCATTTCGACGGGCGAGCGACCGCAGTGAACGCAGTGAACGCAGTGAACCCAGCGACTTGACCGGACCACGCTTCACCGCCGTTGCACCCAGTCTCTGCGTCGCCTTTCCTCTACGCTCGCTGCACGCTCCTCTGCCATTTGCCCACTGCCATCTTCTCGCTGCCCTATCTCTGCACCGCTCGACCGCTCGACCACTCATCACCCACCCAGGCCCTCTCGACACCAACAACCACCTCCACCGTCGCCCTCCACCTCGCCGTCCACCGTGCGGTCCCGTTCTTTACTGGCCACTCTCATCTGCCAAACGTGAGTCTTGAATTCTTTTCCTCATGCTCTTCCCGGCACCCCGGCTCGCCGGCTCGCCCGGGCCCCGGCCTGAGCCAGTGCCGCCGACGTTGTTCCTGTCACGTTGACGCCGCGACGCTGCTTCGCTGCAAACGGCTGTCTGACAGGTCCAGACACGACCGTACCGTGGTCGAGGTTCTGACATGTCGTGTTCCTCATTTTCCCATCATTTTCCAATTGTACGGGTACCGACGTATGTACCGACCCCGGCCCTTGGGGAAAATGCGTGCCTGACGTCTCGCATCCTGGGAACATGCCCACACGCCCACCTCGACTCGCATACTGACTCGACCCCAGCCAGCACATCACCCTCCACCATGTCGTCCCTCACCGTGATCCCCGTCTCCAATGAGACGAAGAACACGTCGCAACGCACCACCAAAGATGGCCGTCGCATTCGCTACGAGATGCAGGTCATCCAGCAGCCCGAGCGCGCCCGTGCCTGTGGCAGCGGCGCCAAATCGAGCGCTGACCGACGTCCCGTTGATCCCCCACCCATTGTCGAGCTGCGCATCTTCGAGAATGACCAGGATGTCACCTTCGCTTACAACGCAAATTTCTTCCTCCACGCAAGTCTAGAGAATGCTCGTCCCCTCGCTGCCGGCCGTACTGCTCCCGCCATCTCTGGCATCCCGGTCCTCACTGGCACCCCAGTCGCAGGCATGGCCTACCTCGACCGCCCCACTCCTGCCGGCTACTTCATCTTCCCAGATCTCTCCGTCCGCCACGAGGGCAAGTACCGTCTTAGCTTTGCCTTACTTGAGAACCTCAGCGAAGTCAAGGACCTCGACCCAGAGGACCCTAACGTCATCCACGATGGAAACCGCTTCGTCACCAACCGCTGCGAAGTCAAGTCAGCCCCATTCACCGTATTCTCTGCCAAAAAGTTCCCTGGTCTGTCGGAGAGCACAGCGCTCAGCCGTATGGTTGCTGAGCAAGGTTGTCGTGTGCGCATCAGGCGCGATGTCAGGATGAGGCGTCGCGAGAACAAGAGCTCCAAGGAGTGGGATGGCTACGACGAGGACAACGAGTACCGAGGCCAAGCACGACGCACTCCTACGCCAGAGACCTATGGTGGACAGCCTGGTCTGCCAGCACCTGGCGCACCCATGGATGATCGCCCTCGTTCCGTTTCCAATGCCAGCAACTTGTCACTAGCGGCTCCCCGCCGTCCAAGCATGGAGGACATGGCACAGTATCAACAGCCAGGCGCGAATTACCAACAGATGCCCCCACCACAGGCCACTGGCTACTCTCACATGTCGAGCCAGCCCCAGTACCAGTCGCAGTACCAGCAGCCGCAACAACCGCAGTATGCTGCTCCACCAGCAAATCACATGATGCAGCCGCCTCAACCATCGTACTCTCAGCCATCTCCGCAGCAGCCCCAGCACCAGTCGCAGCCTGCATACAACAACTACCAGTCTCACAGCACTCTACCCATGAATTCATCGTACGGTTACCCGAGCCACCAGCAGCCGCAGCAGCCGCAGCAGCCGCAGCAGCCGCAGCAGCCCCCGCAATCTCACTACGAGCCACGCCAAGAGCCTCCAGCTGCCCACCATCAGCCCATCGACTACCGCAGGCCATCTATTCTTCAGCCAACCCAACAATATGCACCTTCGAGCCAGCCGCAGTTGATGTCTCCTTACAGCCCTGTAGACCAGTACCAGCCGCGCTCCCAGTCCATGAGTCAGCCTACACAGCCAATGCAGACCCCTGCCCGCGCAGCCTCCATCTCTGGTCCGGGCAGTATGCACCCGCAGAATATGCATTCCCTGCCCACACTGAAAACGCTGCAACCGCCAATTGGTGTCGACAAGCTGGAACCTGTCTCGCCTTCATATGCTTCGCCCATGAACACAATGTCTTCCGGAACCATCTCTGCCAACTCGGATGCCTCCCACTCAAACTATGCTCTACACAACTACCCTGCCTCGAATCTCCCTCCAATGTCCAGCAACGCCGGCCAGAAACGTTCCTTCTCGAGCACATTCGACCAGGGCCACGTCACGGGACGCTTGACGCAAGGTGCACGACCTGTGATTGCCGGTCCAGGCTACACCTACGACGAGCCCGACATGGAAGAGCCCATGGACAGAGCTGCTATGAGCTACCGACGAGCAGATGGCACACAACGTCAACGGCACGTCCCAGAGGTGAACGTCTAGCTCTGACTGAACCCACTCACGGCCATACGTGCCTTTCTTCGATCTATTACTTTGCACCTAGTCCTTGGAGTGTCGGTGTCTGGCGTCGTTTGACATTTATTCTTCTGAACATCGATATACCCGAGAACAACATCTGTGCCATCTCGCGACATCTCCTTTTTTGTATTCTTCTGTTATTTTCACATGGATGATTGTTGAGTTCATGTCATGACGGGCGGTCCTTGTCTGCGTCATGCATCTCCTGTACACACTCCTTGCAAAGGCGTCTCGCCATGTTTCCTAATGCATTATATCTCGTGCTGTCTCTAGTTGTTGGTCACGGAAAATCAAGCGCGCGGCGCTGCAATATTCTATCCTGCTTATCAGTTTGTCCCATGTCTTGACTGCATGTGTCAGCTTTTTGTTAAGGTCCAAGGGTGGCTGTCTGCAACATTTTCCTGCACCAAATTGAGTTAATGTAGATGGTCTCGTCTGAACAGTGTGCATGTTCAAGTCACGTCGGGCCATGTCAGGAGCAGATGCATTCAAAGCAATAAAATTTGTTCGATCCGACTTGTCTTTTACAATGTGCGACAAGCTGAACACTAAACAGTCATCTTTAGCAGCACACTCACGCACACAGCACCTCTCGCTGTCACCATGCTGACGCCGCACGGCGGCCCCACGGAGGTGCGGACCCTGGTGGACAATTTAGTCTAGTCCGTTTGCTTACATCGGCGCGGGGTAGCTTCTGCTAGCCACCCCTCCAGCTATCACGCAATTCTGTACACAGCACCCAGTGCTCCAATCATACCCCATAAGGAGAAGCCTCATGGACAGGTTCTGCTATAATGGTGGTATCGGGGTTAGCAGCATTGCTGTGTGGAATAAATTTGCAGTGGCTGTCCTGTCTATGGCTCAGAACGGGAGGAAGTGGGACGCGGCCTGACAGGAGTACGTTCAGGGCAAGCGTGGCCCAGAGCATGTATGGACTATTTATATGACGTGACTGACGGCTACTCTTGTGCAATTGCTTCCTCGATATCCTCTCTGTTGTGCTGGTACATCCAGGAAGACTCTTTCTTGCTCAACTTTCAAACCCTGACAATTGCTCGCCATGGCTGAGGAACTTTCCAACAACTTCGAGACGCTACAATTGCATGCCGGTAAGCTCTCCGGTGTATAGGAGTGTTTACTGCTGACAGTACGATTCAGGCCACACCCCGGATTCGGCGACCAACTCGCGCGCGGTGCCGATTTACGCGACAACAGTACACCAATATCCCAATCCTGGACTTCAGTACAGACGACAGCTAACATGACTAGTCGTTCACATTCGACGACTCCGCCCACGGGGCGAGACTTTTCGGTCTGAAGGAGTTCGGCAACATCTACAGCCGAATCGGCAACCCAACTGTTGGTATGTGTGGCCTTTGACGAGAGCAGAAGCCTCCAAGCTAACCCGTATGCAGGCGTCTTCGAGGCACGTATCGCAGCGCTTGAAGGCGGTGTTGCGGCTCTGGCTACCTCATCCGGCCAGGCTGCTCAGTTCATCGCTATCAGCGCACTCGCTCACGCCGGAGACAACATTGTCGCGACCACAAACCTCTATGGCGGCACATACAACCAGCTCAAGGTCTTCTTCCCTCGTTTGGGTATCGACACAAAGTTCGTCAACGGCGATAAGCCAGAGGACTTCAAGACTGCAATCGACGAGAAGACAAAGGCCATCTATCTCGAGTCAATTGGCAACCCCAAATACAACGTCCCAGACTTTGAGAAGATTGTCGCCATCGCACACGAGGCCGGCGTCCCAGTCATCGTAGACAACACATTCGGTGCTGGTGGCTACTTTGTCCGCCCCATTGACCACGGCGCAGACATTGTCGTCCACTCGGCGACAAAGTGGATTGGAGGCCACGGCACAACCATCGGCGGCGTTATCGTCGACAGCGGCAAGTTTGACTGGGGCAAGCACGCGAAACGTTTCCCGCAGTTCAACGACCCCTCAGAAGGCTACCACGGCCTGAAGTTTGTTGACACATTCGGCGCCCTCGCCTTCATCATCCGCGCCCGTGTCGAGATCCAGCGTGATCTGGGTGCCGCTCTCAACCCCTTCGCTGCTCAACAGCTGCTTCTTGGTATCGAGACACTCAGTCTGCGCGCCGAGCGCCACGCATACAACGCGCTCAAGCTCGCAAAATGGCTGGAGAGCAACAAGAACGTGAGCTGGGTCTCCTACCCGGGTCTTGAGAGCCATCAGTC
The DNA here is from genome assembly GCA_016920805.1 of Stagonosporopsis cucurbitacearum. NCBI lineage: Eukaryota > Fungi > Ascomycota > Dothideomycetes > Pleosporales > Didymellaceae > Stagonosporopsis > Stagonosporopsis cucurbitacearum. The sequence goes on along the minus strand of JAFEKD010000020.1, from coordinate 1,313,044 downwards.
ACACGAGCTGGCAAAGAAGTACCTGCCACGCGGATTTGGAGGCGTACTCTCATTTGGTGTAAAGGGAGGCGGTGCGGCAGGAAGCCAGGTAGTCGACAACTTCAAGCTGATTTCGAACCTGGCGAACGTCGGTGATTCGAAGACGCTTGCTATCCACCCGTGGACCACGACTCACGAGCAACTAAGCGACGAGGAAAAGAATGCCTCTGGTGTGACTGAGGTAAGTCATGGAATTCCTTGCACTTCTTGGTTCGGGACAGAACAGAGTATTAATCAGTGAAAAGGATCTCATCCGCATCTCTGTCGGCACCGAGCACATCGACGATATCATCGCCGACTTTGAGCAGTCTTTCGAGAAGTCTGCAACGAAGCCCGATGAGAAGGGCCAGCCAGGTAACGCTGAGAAGACGGGAGACACGGAGGTGTCTGCTTCGCTCTCAGGGTCCACTTAGGTGCGGAACAAACACCATTTAGATACCATATTTCGTTAATTTAGCCTTGCCATTTGGCTCACACATGACTGTCTACTATTATGAGAGTGTCTTCTTAATCGCATCCTCGTCTTCACTACCCGCCGGCACAGCCATCCATCTAGAAGACCAATCGTCATGTTTCTTGCCACGAAAGCCTAACAGCACATCACTTTCTCAAATCAATGCCAGTAATGGATGATGTATGTTAAGGCTCCCCTCAGAGGCTGCGAACGAGCTCAATGAACGGGTCCGGCGAACTGAAACAAATGGAAACCAAGGCAGTCGAGCGTACACGCGAACTACGACGGTCTTTCCAAGCCTGTTGAGTCAGACTGAGGCATTGTGTTATTCTGTAGATCCTTCAGCAAGGACTCTGTCTGTCCATAGACTGTAGCCCCATAGCAGAACCTCTTTCGGTCTATGGTCTTCAAGCTCTCATGTGTGGCTTGGCATGCGGCCGCAACTGCACGCCGCAGGTGGTTACCATTTGGTAGACGCGACGCCCATAACAGGGGATTTATTCTAGATTCTGGAGAAGACAACGACTGATCCTCCACATCAAAAACTGTTCCCTGGTGTGGGGACCTGCTCAGCTTGAGCAACAATGTTCGCTCGGCTGAGAACGATGCCTTCACGCCTGCCTACGGCAGCAGGCAACCAAATCACGTGATATTTTCCGCGCTAGCAGCTAGCGTCCACCTCCCCAATATATAAACCGGCCGTCCCTCGCCCTCCCCTTGTCTTCCTCAGCTTCCTTTGCCATTTGGCTTAGATCAAGTGTACGTCTACCTCCAGTCCTCCCACTCATCATTTCTGTCACTGACTCCTACTTCAGGTAGTATCTGTTCTTTTCAGTTTAATCTCTGAAACTCCACTACGGTGGATTACCTGATTAAATCATTTTTTGCAGACGGCTGTTTGGGTCACTGGGCTTGCTCATACTCTTCGGCACAGTGTCGCTGGTATTGCACTACCTCCGGTGTACGCGAACCTTTTTTTTTCGTTGATCTGGCTTTGCCTTGTGCAGCTGGTTGAAGAAGGAAAAGAAGAAGAGGAGGAAGAGAGAACGAACGGGTTGCTCTGATTGCTCTCTGCTCACTGTTCAGTGGCTCTCACTTGCACACCTTGCAGAGGTGAGAGATGTTTTGTTTACCGGTGATGTCACGCGTAAACAGGCAACATCGAGCAACCGCGCCGCAGAAACTAGTCTCACGTTGACGGCAACGCGGATTCACGCACGCTTGCACGAAGCGCAGCTCCTCGTTTCTCACAACAAGCAAGGTCTACATCGCCGTACACGCTCACCCGTCCTTCTCACAGCGCTGTCGAAGATCACGCACGCCGAACGATATTGAATGACACGAGAGAAAAAAACGTCTGGCCACAACAAGCATAAACAAACAGACACCGTACTACTCGTACGTCAAAGCAGTCTCAACACAGCCATGACGCAGTTTCTCAAGCGCTGCCCGCCCTCTCAGACAAAGATACTCGCCACTGTATTTGCGAGATCCTTGCCATGTCAAAATCGTCTTGCAGTCGCGAATGGAATACCTGGTCTTTTCACTACTATACGTGGGGGAGGTTTTTTGAGGCGAGTGTTGTGCCAAGCGGGTGGGGACTTTATCTTTACTTCCTTGACGGATGTTGTGGAGGAGGGATGTGGTGTGGGGATGGTGATTGTTTGTCTCGTGCGTGGGAAGGGTGTGTGCTTTTGCTAGGATTTGGGTGTGTATGGCGTTGTTTCGTTCTTGGTGGTCGCTCTGAACACTGCTTTGACACCGGAGGTGACTTGAGCTTGAGCGGGTTGGACTCGTCGGAGATAGTTGGGATGTCCCCGACAACTCTGGAGATGTCAGTGATAGTTTTGAACTGAAGATAGTTGCACGGTGGTCTATAGCAGGTGGGCTTCGGGGATGGAGGTGATCTCGACAGCTCACACAGAAGGTTCTCAGTTCTTATGGTAATCACGTCCGTCACAGGGGGGAGTTTGTACATGACACGTACAGACGATTCGAGCAACTTTCCTCATCCATCAATGACCAGCACCTCTAAGCCTTTCCACTATCGACCGCATCAACGCTGTATCCAACCGCAGAATAGCCTCCCAGTTCGGTGCGCACGTATAATTGTATTGCTTACCATGCCGACGGAAACTCCATTCCAGAGAATATTCTTGGAGTCTGTAAGGAGGACGTGCCCGAGTGGATACTCGTTGTCGATATCGAACAAGTCTCTCGTTCTGGGCTTCAACGTGGGACGCTGGAGATCCACCGTCGATCGTATCTTGGACGATGTCCCAGCCCGTGTTGAAAAAAGGTCCAGATGTGAATTTCTCGACCGCGAATCGAAATCTGTGGCATTGGTTGCGTGCTGGGTGGGATTTGCGCGGGTTCAAGAAGGCGTCTTCGTGATCGACGCTCATACTCGGATACCAGAACTTGGGCTCCAAGTCTGGATCCCTTGCTGGTCTCTTCCGCTTCCCTCTTTGAGGCTTCTTCTCTGGGTTCTTTGCTCTGTCCGGCAGTATGCTGGAGACAATGCAGGATACTAGGCTAATGTCGTCGGAATCGCTCACCAAGGTTCTGGGCAAGAGAAGTGCCAGAAACGCGTCCAGGCTGACTATGTCAGCAGTCTCAATACCCATGTCTTCACCCAGGTGCCAAAGAATGTCAAAGTGCTTATTCACGTGACATACAAGGACAGCATCAACAAACACGTCAAACACGCATTTGTTGTAGTCAACGTCGACGCGTTTCGTCCGGTGCACCAAGCCCTGCAGACCGTACACCTTGTCGCGGGCATCCTCGCACCCATTACCACTGAACCTGCGTATGTACCAGCTCAAATCCGGAGCCCCCGTCCTGCGGCCAAACGTGGGTAGCACCAGCGCCTTGGCGGGTGTTGGTTTCCACCCTTTTGTTTCGAAGCAGCGTTGCATGGCAGCCCAAGACACCCATACGTTGCCGCTTACAAAGACCTGCACGTGCGGCGATAGCAAGACCTCCTGCACGACCCACAGCCGGGTGAAGTACGCGTCCGCCACGAGCGGGGCGAGAGAGCCGCTCTTCCCCGTGACATTGAAGTCTGCGGCGTAGGCAGCGTAGAGCCCGTTGTCGTCGTCGTCGCACAGCCATAGGATTGTGGACTTGCATCGGCTGTAGATGCGGGACATGAGGGCGACCTGGTGGTTTCGCTCCTTGACGTTCGACTGGGAAATGCAGATCTGGTCGATCCAGAGGTATGTATCGTTGCACTCACGGCGAAATGTTTCGAGGAAGTGGAATAGATTGCTGCGGACTGGGAAAGGTTGGCCGTCGAGCAAGATTTCAAATCCTCCTCCAGGATCACCCCAGGTGTATGAGAGTGCAGAGTACGGTGGCAGATTATCCATATCAAAGACGTTGACCGTGCAGTGTATTGGGCTCGAGTCGCCCTGGATGATCTTCAGTAGCCGGATCTGCTGCTTTTCTGTGCCCAGCGGCTCGTACGTATAGGATGCAGGTGACTCTTCGCAATCGGTATCCATCTTCACGACAAAAAAAGAAGAATCTTGAGAAACAAGCTGGATGAAAGGTTGCATGTATATCATGTCTTGTGGCGGAGCTAGATTCGGTGGTGGCTGAGCCGCCAGTCAACGTTTTGCCAGGCTCACTTAGTTTTCAGCCCAGTACTCTGTTCAGGCCATCAGCCGCTCCAAATTCCATACTGGACAAAATATCACGCAAGCTGTTGTCTGATTTTATATAGACACGGCAGCTATGATTTGGGCGTTGCACCCCGACCTCTCACTCGAGAGTCGAGTCGCGAGCAGTCAAGGACCAACCTCCTGAGCTTTTCGTGACAAATATCTAGAGTGGAATAGATGCCATGGCTCTGGTATGTGACATGGTGCTAAGAAGAAGAAGAAGAAGAAGAAGAAGAAGAAGAAGAAGAAGAAGAAGAAGAAGAAGAAGACGAAGAATGATTGTGTGTATGTGTTAACCTCACTATGCACATCTTCAACCCTGCACAAATCCCAATCATTGAAATCAAGTGAAAAATCAACCAATAAAAAAGCAAAAGTAAATGTAAAAGTAAAACTAAATACGCCAACGCTATGCACACAAACAGCTTCATCTCACACATTATCCCGTCCCATTCCAATGCAATCCATTCCAATGCAATGCAATGCAATCCAACCCAACCAAATCATTGCACGAACCTAGTCCAAGTGCCTGGGGAACTCATCCTCCAGCCCAATCGTAACCTTGACGTTCATACTGCCCAGCTCCTGAATCAGTAGTTTGGCGGCATACGGCATCGTGATGCGACGGACGGCTTTTTCGCTCTCGCAGAGCTTGCAGTACCCGGAGTAGCCCATCTGGCCGCCTGCGGGAACCTATTAGCGTGACGTGCTCTCTCAAGCGGTAGTAATGGTAGTAGTAGTGGTGGTGGTAGGGGAGGGAGCTTGTAATGGGTCTCAGAGACTTACACTTCTCGCACACGTCGACGTCGTGCGCATCGGAGCTGATCATCAGCCGCTCGAGCAGCAGCTGCGACGCACCGTACGCGATCAGACAGTCACGTTCCATTTCTCCAAGACGCAGACCTCCAGACCGCGCACGACCTTCGGTTGGCTGGCGGGTGAGGATAGCGCGTGGACCGCGTGAGCGCGAGTGCATCTTGTCTTGGACCATGTGCTTGAGTTTCTGGTAGTAGATTGGGCCGAAGAAGGTGTAGAATTGGTGGGCCTCGCCTGTGATGCCGGAGGTGAGGTAGTCCTTGCCGGTGTAGGAGAAGCCGTTTTTGACGAGGATCTCGGACATGTCCTCGACTTTGGAGCCGCCAAAGGCTGTGCCGTATTCGAGGGTGCCGTTCAGCACGCCGGCCTTGCCGGAGAGCAGCTCCATCATCTTACCGACTGTCATTCGGGAGGGGAAACCGTGGGGGTTCATGATGATGTCCGGGCAGATGCCGTAATCGTTAAAGGGCATGTCTTCTTGCTGGACAATGAGACCAGTTGTTCCTTTTTGTCCGTGGCGGGATGAGAACTTGTCCCCTAGTTCTGGTCGGCGCGTTTGCCGGAAGAGCAGCTTGACGAGTGTGGTTCCTGCTTCGTTCTCCGTGATGCAAGCCTTGTCGATGTAGGAGCAGTCAGGCAGCTTGTATCGCTCAGGCTTGTCTTTGTATTGGTTCGATGCCGGGCCCGCCGTGTCAGCAGGCAGACTCTTGAGCAGATACGCGTCGCCGGCCTCGAGGCGGGCGCCAACCTGAGCAATACCGTCAGCACCAATGGCTTGGTGGTCTTGCTTGTTCACGTCAAGAGCGCCGGCGTTGATGCGGTCAGATGTACCATTGGCATAGGTTTTGAGGGGTGTGACGTGCTTCTTCATAACCTGGCAACGACCGAAACCACGGTCGCAGGAAGCCTTGTTGAGGATGAGAGCATCTTCGATATCGTACCCGGAGTAGGACATGACTGCAACGGTAGCGTTCTGACCGGCGGGCAGCTTGTCGTACTTGGTAAGCTCAATCGTCCGTGTCTTGACCATAGGCTCTTGTGGATAGACCATGAGATAGAGAAGAGTGTCTATCCTGTTGAACTGGTTGTATGCGATGGCACCGATAGCTTGTTTACCCATGGCGCACTGGTAGGTGTTACGGGGCGATTGGTTGTGATGTGGGTAGGGAATCAGACCAGCCACAGCGCCCAGGATGGTAAAGGGTTCGATCTCAAGATGGGTGGTGTGTTGGTTGATGTCCTTCTCAGACAAGGCAATGTTGGTGTCGTTTTCTTCGTTGGTATCCAAATACTCGACGAGACCCCTCGTCAGGAAGTCCTCAAACTCCATGGTGCCCTTGCGCAAAGCCTTCAGGTATCGTGAAGTGACCTTGGAGCGCTCGTTCTCGACGATGATCATTGGCCTACAAATACGGCCTTCGTCTGTCGCGATGTGGACCTCGCAGTGATCGTGGTCGATGTGGATGCTGGTAAACTCGGAGATGCGACCCATCCGCCTGAGCTTTCGGAAGCTATTCAGGAAACGTTTCGGCGTATCTGTGACCGCGATGGGTGTACCATTCAAGCACACAGAGTACACACCCTCGGTGTGAATCTCTTCTCCGGTTTGGGAACAAATGTCTTCTGCGCCCAGCAAAAACACAATCTTGCGCACGGGGCCCTCGTCATCTTCAGTAGTAATATGCGTCATCAACGCCAGGTTCTTGACAAGACCACAGGCTTCTCCTTCGGGAGTATCAGATGTACACAGCATGCCAAATTGACTTGGCTGCAGCGCACGCGGACCAGAGACCTTTCTCGTCTTCTCAAACTGCGAACTGATTCTCGTCATCATGCCGAGCGCAGCAATATAACTCAGTCGGCTTAGAACGTGCGTCACACCTGCCCTCTCCATCTTGAAACGTTTCAAACTCCAGTTCCCAGTGGCGATGGCGCGCTCAATACCCATTGTGATGTGGTTCTTGTGCACGCTAAAGTGCGAGAAGGCGTCGAATTCTTGTGCGCGGTTTTGCTTCTTCAAGACCTTGTCGATGCTCAGCTTGAAGTCGTGGTTGAAGCGCTTGAAGTGGTCTTCGAAGAGGAGCGACAGCATCTGTCCGGACAACTCGAGGCGCTTGTTTCCAACGTAATCACGATCGTCGACTAGCTTGGGGTCTTGCATAGCCATGAGCACTCTGCGTGCCATCAAGGCGACGTACAAAGCCTTTGGTCGGTAGTTTGTGCCAACGACTGGGACGTGCGGGAGGATGACGTTGGACAAGCATTCAATGGCCTCGAGATGGTAGTTTCGTACACGTGAGGCGCCGGCGGGTTTCTTGGTCAATCGTACGCGGTGGCCAATGTACTCCAAAGCCTTCTCCTGGGTGTGTATGCCCTCTCTTGCGCAGGCCTCGAAGTTGATGGCGAAGCTGTCCTGATACGCGCTGTCGTCTCCAGCAACCATGAGCAGGATCTCCTTGTCCGAGTGCACACCCAGCGCTTTCAGCGCGAACACAATCGGAACCTCCTCAGAAAGCGTGTTGTGCCTCAGGAACATGAGGCCTTTCTTCTGGATGACATAGGTTTTGGTGCGTCTTTCGTGCGTCGAACTCGTAACGCTGGCCTGCATGATGCCCTTTGCGCTCTCCACAATAACACGGTTCTTGTTCAGCTGCTCCTGGACCAGAATAACCTTTTCTTGTCCACGCGTGATGAAGTAGCCACCAGGATCCAACGGACACTCCTCCATGACGGCCATCTCGCGGTCGTTTTTTCCGGCCAGCACGCACTTGTTGCTCTTCAACATGATGGGCATTCTCCCGATCTTGATTCCTGTTCGCTTGACCTTTGCGCCGCCTCTTGTGTACACAATATCGACGACGATGGGCGCAGCATAGGTCATGTCTCTCAGACGGCATTCGTTTGGGGTGATGGTACTGCGGTGGTGGTCGAGGTCGTCTTCTTCCTGCCTGTTGGGCGACAAGACACGGATGTCGGTATACTCGAGGAGAAACTTTGGGTCAAAGTCGCTGCGTACGAAGCGGTTGGCCTTGATGATCTTCTTCAGCTCGACGTCGACAAAGTGGTTGTACGAGTCGACGTGCTGCTTGACCAGGCCCTTGACCTTGAGAAAGGCCGGCAGCAGGTTCCACTTGTCGCGGGCGGTGTTGATGGGCTCATCAAGGCGCTTGCCGTAGTAGAAGGGCTCGAGGAGGGCAGCGAATTCGTCCTTGGCCTGCGTGTTGAGTGGCGCCTTGCGCTTGCGCGTTGCGTCGGCGGACGTGGATGCGTTTGGATGGAGGTCTGCGGACGGCTGGCCTTGTGTTGCAGTGACAGCATCGCCCCCAAATGGTCCTCCACTGCCAGCATCCACATTTTGCGTGCTGCCGTCGGCTGCTGGAGGTTTTGCGCGTGCTGCCCCGCGCGGGGGAGCTTTGGGCTTGACCTTTGGCGCTTCCTGTGCACATGTTAGTTGTGCTGTGCTTTTCCCTATCGTGGTCATCGTCATCATTCTCATCGTCCGCGTACCTTCTTGCCCACCATGTCTGCAGCCCGCTGGGTTTGGCCTCGGTCGGGGAAGTGGGAGGCGTCAAGAAGTCTGGTAAAAAAGTTAGCGTGCCCGGAGCTGCGAGTCAAAGCAGGGATCGAGCCTGGGGTGGGGATGCCATGGGCCAATCGTAATTGGAGGAAATCCGCCAGCAGTCCATCGCGCCGTGAAGGTGGGTGACCAATGAAGCAGGCTGCACGTAGTAGATGCGGTCAAGACCAGACACCAATACACCAATACACGGTAGTAAAAGCGGTCAAAGACCAGACGGAGCTTGCAAGCCATGGGTGTAATTTCACAATATGTTACTACCAAGGTCCAACGCCCGCTACAATGCTCCTCAACCATCGAGTCGACATGGACATATACAAGAAGACTCTCCTCAGTCCAAGCATCCAAAACGATCCATGTCTGGCTCTGCTGCACTGTAGAGCTGTTCCAGCCCTGAAGCCTGCCCAGCACTAAAAGGCAGCGCCGCCAACTTCCGTCTCGCCGTTGAGGTTCCTCAGAGACTGCTCTGCAAGATCGACGCGGAGCTGGGCCGTTTCCGAGTCTCGCTCGAGCGATTCCCACTCCCTCAGCTTTGCTCGCTTGGCGTCCTCCTTCTTCTCAATCATATCCCGCAACTTCCTAGCCTCCTCCTCGAGCCTCAGGATTTTGCTCTTGTCATATGCTTCTGGCGCTCGCTGTCCACCGGGGATTTCCTTGGGAAGATCGGCCAGGTGGTCACGGAAGCGCATCGTGCGCGGATACGTCGTTGCCGTCGAGTTGCTGGACCCGCGGAAGGTAGCAGAATAAGACGTTGCGCCGCCAATGGAGCCGCGGGAGCCAGCAGCAGGACCGTCGTGGAATCCCCCACGAAAGCCGCCACCGCCACGTGGGCCAGCGGCCCATGACCCACGGCGTGGAGGACCAGAAAAGTCGCGCGGCGAGTCGTATGGATAGCCACCACGACCACCGCCACGTGGTCTGGTGGGCGCGCTCAACGCAGGATTACTTCCTCGCGGGCCGGTTGGAGGCACAGTCGACGGTGTGCTCGCTGGCCCAGCAGGAGGAGAGATGGCTGGCGAAGCGTAGCTGGCGCTGGACGGCCCTGTCGGCGGCGCCCTTGAGAAATCGCCATCGCCGTTGCGGCGGGCTAACGAAGGGCCTGTGGGCGGCGCAAAGTCCCTATCTCTGTCGCCTCGCGGTCCTCGTGGTGGGCTGGTGTCCCTCCTTCGCGGTGGGCTCCTGTCTCGACTGGGACTGGCCTCTCTACGACGGGGAGGAGGGGGAAGAGGATGGGGAGAGGGTTCTCTCTCGCGTTCGCGGAAGTTGTCGCGAGGAGTTCGGCTTGTTTCACGCTCACGGAAGGGCGACCGAGGGGCAGACACGGGCTCTCTTGTCGGTCTGTCGTCTACCAGCGCCGCTCTGCTGGGATGCACCGTAGGACGAGGCGAGGATCTTCGCGAGGTGGCGGCCGACTGGACGCCCGAAGGCTCGTTGGAGGGGAACGCGGGTCTGGCTGACGGCGAGCGACGGCTGCGCCACGTGTCTGTGGTGTATGGGTCGGGGCGGTCGCGTCTGGGCGAGGGCGAGCGGCGCCGATAGTCGCGGTTGTCACGAGGGGGAGGTGGAGGAGAGTTGCGGCGTGGGCTGTGAAGTTAGCAATGGCCGGGATGGGCTGGGGGTTGGTGGTGGGCGAGGCAGATGCGTACCTGGCGATGCGCGAGCGTGGCTCGTCGTAGCGACTGGCGCGGACGGGCGAGCGCATGCCGCGGCTTCTGGCTGGCGAGGCATCGCGCGGGCGGGGCGAGCGAGTGTACGAGTCGTAGCCGTCTCTGCGCGGCGATCGGGCGCGGTCGCTGCGAAAGTCGTCGCGGCGCGGGGAGAAGTTGCGCCGGGGCGGTGAGCGTGGGCGGGCCCTCCAGTTGTCATCGCGGCGTGGGCTGCGTGACCGTCGGCGGAAGGCAGGCGAGCGGCTCCGGGGGCGTGACGGGCGACTGCTGGCGCCAGGCGTGTATGTGTCAGCAGAGGCCAGCCCGCGACGTGGCGGCGAGCCTCGTCGTGGGGGAGGCGAGCTGCGACGCGGTGGTGAGCGGCCTGCGCGATAGCTGTCGCCGCGGGGAGAGCGGCTTCGAGGACGGGGCGAGCGTGGTCTATACGTGTTCGAGTATCGGTCGCGGTCACGGTCGCGGTCACGGTCACGGTCGCGGTCGTCTCTGCAGCCAACGTCAGCAGTCCATTTCGACTGTGCATGTATGTGGCTGGGTGTCGGCTCGACGAACCTTCGATCCCTCTCTCGCTCTCGCTCACGGTCGCGGTCCATTGTTGCGACTCAGGCCAGGCTGCTCTTGTGCTGGATGTCTGAAGCGGCAGCACGTCTTCTATCGCTGGCTGTTCAGGGCTCGGTCAGGTGACCAGCTGACGAGCGTCGTGGTGGTGGTGGTCGAAGTGCTCGCAGTGGTCGCAATGGTCGCGGTAATCGTGGTGGTGGTGGTGGTCGTCGTGGTGGCTGGCGCTGCAAGGCCGTCGCTCGACGTGTGCAACTTTCTAAAGTTCGAGCTAACACGCACTGCACACGCCAGGACGAACGATTCGCCCTGCGTCACGTGTGCAAGGCCACCACTAAACGCTACTTCGTACATCATGTACATGCCTGGATGCATCATCTCACCTTCTGCTCCTACTCCCTCGCCTCCATTTCTTGGCTGCTCGGGACCATTCTCATGTTTGCCCGTGGCGGCGTGACTCTTGATGGCGTTCCGCAATCCTACCTGCTCCGCAAAATGCTATGCCAACAACCACACTCCCCTTGCACGAATTCTTCCCTTCTGCAGCTGACACACCTTCATCACTACTATCGTCTTCTTGTTCAGTCCAGCATCAAACGCAGGCACTGGTTTAGCTCGACTCGATTCGATTCTGTTCATTCTGCGCCTTCTTGGCCGTCGCCGCAAGTAACGCCGTATCCCAATGCTGGCTACCATCCTCTGAGATTCTTGGATATCCTTAACGCCGGCTCAACTCGAGCTGCCCAAATCTTCAAGCCACCAATCTTTGGTTTAATTAGAATCCACCTCTTGTCTTTGCCTGTCCCTTTGCCTTTACCGCTTGCCACCACGCTCACTCTCTCGCTTGACCCTCTTTCTGCTCTCTGCTGCTATCATGTCCGCAAGATCATCTTGATCAATGCTCTGCCACTGTCCTGCAGCCTCGGCCCGTTGCCTAGACTCATACTCCTTCTTGAGCGCATCCTTGTCCAACTTGTCACTCTCACCCAACTGGTCAACATCCACAGAAATATCAACATCCCCAGCCTTTCGCTTCCGCTGAGCCGCTCCAAGCTGATCCCGCTTTGCTGCGTCAAGATCGTACGCGTGTTCGCCGCCAAAGAAGCCCGTCGCTGAGATGTTCTTCTCAGGCAGAACCTGGTAGGCGCTCCGATGCGCCCCAGGCTCTTCCGTCTCGATACCCTTGCGCTGCTTACGAAGCGTAAACTCGCCGCTAATGCTTTCTGTACCACCAATCTCCGACGGCATGGCCGAAGCAGCGCCCGTCATCGACGTCTGTATGCCACTTGCGTCTTCCTCATCGTCCTCTTCTTCCTCGTCATCCTCTTCCTCTTCATCGCTCTCCTCATCTTCACTCTCTCCCTCAGCTCGTAGAACACCCCATGTAGTACGCTCAACTGGCTCGCCCTCGTGTGTGGGATGCTGTTGTTCCTCGAGGATGCTGGTTCCGTAGAGATCGCCGCCAAACAACGGCCGGCCAGCGTCGTCTGTTGGCGGCTTACCCCACTGCCCAGGCTGAAACCCCCACGAAGCACCTGGAGGGATTGGTGCATTCACGCCAGCGATCCGCATATTCGGGTACGAAGGAGAGGGTCCAAAACGTTGCATGTTTATAAGCCATGGCGGAGGATGGCCGGGTGCCATACCAAGTGCTTCCTTCAGCTCTTCACTCAGCTCACCAGGCTTCAGGTTGACAAGATTCGTCTCAAACTCCTTGCCTTCGTAGTATACTTCACCGTATCGCGTTAGCTCGGGCTTCGTCTGTCGTCGGAAAAAGGCATCGTAGAGTTTCGAATAGTCAATATCGAGCTTGCCAAGTTTGCCTTGCACACGCTCACGCTGCTTTTGCCGCATCGTCATCTCTGCTTGCTTCTCAAGAACAGCGTCTCGCATTTCAGCAATACCAGTCTCTTGAATAAACTTTGGCAGGGCAAACGGTGGTTTCTCAATGCCACGCTTTGACGAGAGGTACTCTCTCTTCAGAGACCAATGCGTTGGCACAGGAATGACGTTCTTTGCACCTTTGAGAGCGATCAGCAACTGTGGGTCAGAGGACGACACATCTGTCCATTCCACCAGCTCAGGCTTGGCTACGAGTGACTTTAACTGAGCAACTGACAGCTTGCTCATCGCCTTGCGCTGCTTCTTGGAGATCTTAGGCTGGCCATCTTCTTCTTCGCTGACATCGTCGTTGTCGCTGTAGTAGATCTCTGGCTTTTCGTCGCCCTTGGTAGCTACCTCCTCATCAGTCTGTTCCCTGAACTTCTCGAAAACGTCCTTGTACTGCTCAAAGAGCGGGTTATCTAGGTCGAATTGATTCGTAATGTCGTCGATGTGAATCAAGTCCGCGGACTTGACCGCCTGTGCATCGTTATTGGTGTCGCTTTCTGGTTCAGCAGATTCGCTCTCACGCGCAGAGTCGGTGGCTTCTGACGGTGTTTCCTGTCGTCGCATCAGTACTGCTGCACAAGGCGAGCTGGGGCGTCTGAAGCTTACAGAGCGCTGCGACTTCTTCTTTGCACGCCTGTAGGCGTTCTTGTTTGCCTGCTTCTTCCCTTTTGCTGCAGCTGCGCCCGACATCGTGGCAGTCACGGCTGAAGTGGCGGAGAGTGACGGCTTCGAGGCTGTTGTCACAGCGTCGCAGGAGCGCGCAAAGATTGCGGGTGTCAATGCTGTCTTGGGATGAAGTTGCAAGGCAGCTCAAGGCACAGGACGCGTGCGCCGTGGATGGTGGGGTGGTAGTTGCGCCTGATGGGCTGGGGTGTGCAGGCGATAGAGGTGAGCGCGAAGTTTTGGCCAAGCTCGACAGCTCGACAGTCGCCCACGATTTGCACTAGCGTGCATTCCCTGCAACCCGGGCGCTCCACAGCGATGCGAGGTGCAGTGATAACAGATTGACCATGAAAGAACCATCTACATCAATATCTTCTGACTTCTTGGAGACCATCTGTACTGTGCAGGTGTGATGACCACAAAACACGTGATCCTAATGATTCAGCCCTTGTGATTGAGAGCTACGAGTATTTGACGATTTTGGGCGTTTCATGTGAACCTTCACCAGTGCCTCGCTTTACTGCCCGGATTCGACCAGCTTCAGTGAAACGGCTTTGTTTGTTAAATTATAGCGATACAATCTCTATATCTTGCTGCTTTCAGCAAAGTGCTTCTGCCAGAAGCCACGGAAATGTTTCTGTTGACCAATTTCATTGATCTCCTGGATCTCTTTCGGCGTCAACTTGAACGTTGTGACCCTCAAGTAATCACTCAACCTTTGCTCCTTGGACGATGTCGTGATAGGCACAATGTCTTGGTCGATGCACCACCTCAAAGAGATCTCTCCTGCGCTGACGGCATATTTCTTCTCCAGGCACGCAAAGTAGTCATCCAACGGCCCTGGAGCTGCTCTAGTGGCTGCAGTGAGTGGGGCAAATGCTGCGGTGGCGATGCCATGCTTCTTGTGCAGGGCGAGAAGCTCGGCTCGCTGCAGGTAAGGATGGAACTCGATCTGATTACATGCTGGAACAACTTTTGCAGTTGCGAGGAGAGCGTTGAGGTGAGCAGGTGTGAAGTTTGAGACTCCAATGGACTTTGCAAGACCCTTAGCTTGGAGAGCTTCCATGTCTGCCCAGGCTTTCTGGATGTCCTGCTCTGTCTCCGCACCGAACCATGGCTGATGAATGAGGTAGCTGCATCTCGTCAATGAAAAAGAAAAAGGTTGATGGGCCTGTTGGCTTTCTTACAGGTCAACGTAATCCAGCTGGAGCTTCTTCAAGCTTGTTCGCAGAGCACCTTCGATGTCATGCATATTAGGCTTGTCAACTTTGGCAGTGACAAACAGTTTCTCACGCTCAACACCAGACTCTTTGATGCCGGTCCCAAGCTCTTGTTCTGTCTTGTACATCTCTGCTCCATCAAGGTGCGTATAACCCAGTTTGATAGCCAGCTTCACAGCGTCAATGATACTCTGGTCGATCTTAGACTCCTCGCCTGTTTTATACCAAGCGGTACCAGTGCCGTAGCCTAGCATTGGGATTGAGGCGCCATCATTGAGCTTGAGGTTGGGGATGGTGAGGTCAAGTTTTGCCATTGTTGCTGAATCGAACAGGATCTGTGTTTCTGTGTCGTGAAGCTCGAAGAGCTCGACTTTGCAAGATCAGAGACAAGAAGACTTTGGAGCCGTATATTGACACCGGTGAATGTTAGTTGACTCGAAAGTAGAGCAATTGGTCACGGTATATACACAAAGGACGATAGCTAAAGGGCCGAAAGTGGGGTGTTGGTTTTTTACGTCATCGTCAAGGCCTCTGCCTACGCGCTATCCAAATATCACAATGTCCCAACAATACACGAGAACAACACGACATATATTGCTGTGAAACATGTGAGGCTTAACATGTAGTTGCAAATATTCATCCCGGTGTCGTAGACGAGCTGATGTTTATTGCGCTGTCGATACCGCTCGCAGCGTTCAATATGAGTCTGGCCGATACAAGGGTAAGCCAGTTATTGCTGGATCCTCAGTGCTTCCGCCGAGCCCAAACATAGAGCCGAACCTTCGTCGCCTTACTCGGTCGTTCTTGGAACTGAAAGAATTGACCGGCGAGAGCGAACATGAGACTTATATTGTCCTCGGAATTCCCCATGTCAGCAATTTGCAGCCACAATTCCATCGGAAGTCGTGCTAACAGTGCTGTGCTACCTCCACTCATTGTGCGACTTTCCGTGTCTTCGCGTGTTATGCGCATGTAAGTTGATAGCGTCAGCTGAGGTATTAGACTGTGGCGGCGCAGTGTCGGAAACAAAGCGAGCGCAAATTGCATAGACGAGTTGATGCTAAGATATTGCCATATTTCAAGCAAAAGTTCGGCAGGGAGGTCGTCGAAGAACGATGCACCTCTGGGCGGAGGTGGTGGAGGTGGTGGTGCGCCGGCAGCGGACGCCATGTCCTTGACAGGCGCAGCTCAATCTGTATGTTCCTTGGAGGATGGCTCCTCTGCCTCTGAGACAAGCCAGTGATAGGTATATCCTGAGACAAACCAAGCTGCGATTGCAACAAGGATTATGTAGGCCGCGACTGGCGCAAGGGAGCGTGGGAGAACGTTTAGAAGAAAGGGATCAAGTACTATTCAAGTCAGCAATCTGCAGTGAACAGCAAACATCTGACATACTGATATCGACATCGACTGGCGGCGGATAGTCCATTAATGTGCGGTTTGTTGAGTAGTACGACGCTGCTGCGCTGATCCTCAAGAACAGTATCGATTGTTCGCCTCTCAGTGCATTCAGGTTGGCTGTATTGCTCGCAGTATGCGTTTTGTTACTGTACCTCGCGAGGGACGACACGAGTTCTGGAGTCTCCAAGGCTTGGGCAGTTGTGTATGTGTCGAGCCAGAAATCGGTTGGCGACTAGACTGAGGTCACTCTTTACATTCGCCGGAGGCTTCAAATGTGATACTTACGGTCGCCGGCCAGCATATGCGGACCTCGTACCGTCTGCCTTCCTCTAAGCCGCTCAACAGATGCCAGGATTCAAGGCCGTGGGGCGCAGCGCTCGTGGGGAACTGCACCGAGAGCCGCGTCGATAGAATGGGCTCGAGACTTGATATTGACTGTAGACGCAGGTCGTCCAAGCTGGGCCGGACATCAGGGAGAGTCACAGCGCTGGGCCCCAGGAAGATGGTCTTCTCGACGTTGGCAGTCACCGTCCAGACCTGTGACACGATACAGAGCAGGACAGCTTTGACGCGCATGTTGGATGAGCAACACAGATTCCTTCAGAGGAAGCTGGATAGAAGCAACTGAGTGCTCTCACGTGGACCAGTGCTGCTCCATCGGCTACGCAAAGCTTCACTCCAGCGTGTGTTGTAGTATTGGTAGGGCTGTTATGGTTTGTCACCGAGCACGGGCCGCCTCCGCTACCAGCTAGCTCCTTCTGTGTCGATAAACACACTAAATCTTCCACGGCCAACACAACACTCGACACACCGTCTCCGCTGCTCCCCACCCGCAGTCCCGTTCCAGCACCTTCAGCTCTTACGCAGGAGGCATCCAACACCACCAATTCATATACTCACCCTCTATCCACCATGAGAGAAGTCATCTCCCTCAACGGTATGAAACCCCCACACACGCACGCGCCCTGACCGCTCCGTCTGGGCGGGACATCCTGGCGATATTGGTTGATACTGACACTGCACGCGTGTAGTCGGCCAGGCCGGTTGCCAGATCGCAAACTCATGCTGGGAGGTACGTTCAGAACCTGCGGCACGCCGTCTGCACCTCTCCGCCGCCTACAACCTGAAAAGGAGGGGGCAACTGCGGGTGCCTTGACCGCCTTGGAGGACCTTGCTAACACGCCACCACAGCTCTACTGTCTCGAGCACGGCATCCAGCCTGACGGTTACCTCACTGAGGAGCGCAAGGCTAAGAACGATGACCATGGCTTCAGCACTTTCTTCTCCGAGACTGGTATGCCTGCTGCTGGCCCGTTACAAATCGCGCAACCCCTCTGACACAAACAACAGGTCAGGGCAAGTACGTTCCGCGCACCATCTATGCCGACTTGGAGCCCAATGTTGTCGATGAGGTCCGCACCGGCCCATACCGAGCCCTTTTCCACCCTGAGCAGATGATCACCGGCAAGGAGGATGCGTCCAACAACTACGCCCGTGGCCACTACACAGTCGGAAAGGAGCTCATCGACCAGGTTTTGGACAAGGTTCGCCGTGTTGCCGACAACTGCTCCGGTCTGCAAGGTTTCCTCGTCTTCCACTCCTTCGGTGGTGGAACAGGTTCCGGTTTTGGTGCCCTGCTGATGGAGCGTCTGTCTGTTGACTACGGCAAGAAGTGCAAGCTCGAGTTCTGTGTTTACCCAGCACCCCAGAACGCTACCTCCGTTGTTGAGCCCTACAACTCTATCCTCACAACCCACACCACGCTGGAGCACTCTGACTGCTCCTTCATGGTCGACAACGAGGCCATCTACGATATCTGCCGCAGGAACCTCGGCATTGAGCGCCCCAATTACGAGAACCTGAACCGCCTCATCGCTCAGGGTACGTACATGCTCTGTATTCGCTAAATTTTGTAGCTCACACGTGCAACAGTCGTCTCCTCTATCACCGCCTCGCTCCGCTTCGACGGTTCCCTCAACGTCGATCTCAACGAGTTCCAGACCAACTTGGTCCCCTACCCCCGCATTCACTTCCCTCTCGTTGCCTACGCCCCCGTTGTCTCTGCAGCCAAGGCCGCCCACGAGGCCAACTCGGTCATGGAGATCACCAACGCCTGCTTCGAGCCCCACAACCAGATGGTCAAGTGCGATCCTCGCAACGGCAAGTACATGGCAACCTGCCTGCTGTACCGCGGCGATGTTGTCCCCAAGGACACCCACGCTGCCATTGCCCACCTTAAGACCAAGCGCACCATCCAGTTCGTCGACTGGTGCCCTACTGGATTCAAGATCGGTATCTGCTACCAGCCTCCCCAGGTCGTCCCCAACGGCGATCTTGCCGGCGTCAACCGCGCTGTTTGCATGTTGTCCAACACCACAGCCATCAGCGAGGCCTGGTCTGCTCTCTCGCACAAGTTCGACCTCATGTACTCCAAGCGCGCCTTCGTCCACTGGTACGTTGGTGAGGGTATGGAGGAGGGTGAATTCTCGGAAGCACGCGAAGATTTGGCAGCCCTGGAAAGAGATTACGAGGTGAGTTGTTTACCATTTTTTACCTACTATTTACTTGCTTCCATGGCGGGATGTTGGCTAACAGTGTGTTCAGGAGGTGGCAGCAGATTCCCTTGAAGGCGAGGAGGAGGGTCTTGAGGCCGAGTACTAAGCGTTCTTGCGCTGAGCGCGGCTGTGCTGTGCAAAGCAGTTCGGTTCTGCATCACTGCCTTTGGTTCTTGTCGGAGCTGCGCTCTTGAAGCAACACCGCGTTTTGGTGACGGCGAGCAAAGGAGTTTTGTGGGGCTGCTAGCTTACATATCAAAGCGTTTTGGGATGGATTGTCCTCTTTCTCTGTTACTACTCTCTTACTAATGCACGATAAATCAACTTGCGGCTTACTCACGTCACATTATCTAATTCCAGCCTTACACGATAGACATACCAACTGCGCTGTTTTCTTCTTCTTTTGTAGGAAGAGTGTAGGCTGCAGGCTGCATTGGCCGTCCAGCTCTGCATAGGCGTAAGTAGTTGTAGGCTTCTTCATATACTACTCGCTGGCCTAAGTTGAGTTCACAAGTACTGGATTCTCCAGACCAGGCAAGTAGCCCTAGGCAGCCTTTGCACTCCACACGCTGTATATGTGACTTGAGGCATGAATCAACGTCCAAATGTCTATGCAACCGCCGATGCAGTCTCGCTGATGATGGACCATCTGAACACATCACTAGCGTGGCCCCACATCCCGCCCGCTCACTTTACGCGGTGCGCGTCTGGCGTGTCTCTGAACGCGTCGTGTCTGGCGCAGGAATCAACATCTTACAATATCATGGCCTCAGATCAGCGATTGCGTAGTCGGCAGGCTCGTATGTATTCACATGCTGAATTCATGTATAAAAAGTTGCTGACATACTTCAGACGCCCCTGGCGCAACCTACCTTGCCTACACACCGAACGGAAAGAAACTCATCACGGCCGGAGTCGACAATTATTGCCGAGTATTCACTACTGGCTCCGACGACGAGCCCATCACGGTAGATGACTGCCAGGAGAACAATGCGGCAGTTGTTGCTGGCGTACGTACAGCCCTGTGCACAAACGAGACCAAGTGACTGAACTGCAGCGTAGAACGGCTTCTTCATCACAGGCTCAGAAGATGGCACAGTGAGCAGGTACTCGCTGGAAGAGAACAAATTTGAGGAGATATTGGTTAGAACAACGCTGCCTGTGCGAGATGTAGCACTCAGCCCTGACGGAAATTGGATTGCGGTTGCAAGCGAGTATGTCTAGATGTTCAAAGCCTTGCACCAATGCTGACAACCGACAGTGAGCTCTCAGTGAGTCTCGTCAGCACGAGAGACATGACAAAAGTCCGGACATTACGCGACCAGCCACGTGCAGTCAAGCATGTTTCATTCGATAGGAAGGGCGAACACCTTGCGGTCTCCTGTACTGACGGCAACATCTACATGTACAGCGTCGATGGCGACGAGCCAGAAATGATCAAAAAAGTCGATGGTATGATCAAAAGCGTCGAGACAGAGTCAGAATCGAGCGCAAAGGTTCTATGGCATCCGGATGGTCGGGCTTTTGCTTCCCCTACCGCGCTCCGCGATGTGCAGGTCATGTCCACGAGTGACTGGGCACGACAGCGCGTCTTCAAGACTGAGCATACGGCGGACATTACAGCGGCAGCTTGGTCGCCCAATGGAGCTCTTCTTGTCACAACCTCGCACGATCTAGACCTGAAGCTGTGGGACACGAAGACACAAAAGCTCTTAAAAACATTTGGCAATGTTGCCGCAACAATTCTTGCCATGGTCTGGCATCCTACTGAGAATATACTGTCATATACCAACAACGAGGGTGAGCTGTTCATCCACACAGACTTCGTACCAGAAGAGCACCTACCACTGCTCAACAAACCGACCGTATCTGCACCATTCTTCCATGACCCTTCAGAGGGCCGAGCAGGGCTCGTATCTGCACTTCAGGAAAAGGGAACCACACGAGAGCTACCTGGACGCCCACGGCAAAGAGACGGCACACCTGACTCGCTAGATGATCTTCTTGGACCTGATTTTAGAGACGATGAGGCGCAAGACGATGGCGACGAAGACATGGAAGACTTTGTCGTTGACGATGATGGTGCAGGCTATGCACAAGCAGTCAGTGGGCACCGAAAACGTACAAATGGGCATCTAAGCGGGGTTGAACCTTCGGCCAAGAAGCGTGCTACCACCAGTGCACTGTTCCGGCCACAGATTCATGAGCCTTTCCAGCCAGGCAGTACACCCTGGAGAGGTAATAGGCGACTGCTGTGCTGCTCCTTGACTGGCAATGTCGAAACTGTCTCTCAGGAGGGCAGGCATCATACTGTGACTGTTAACTTCTACGACCAGCACACCTTCCGCAACTTCCACTTCACAGACATCTTCCTCTATGATAAAGCCTGTTTAAATGAGAATGGGACCTTGTTTGCCTCTCAGCCAAACAGTGCCGGCGACGGGAATCCAGCGATGATCTACTACCGGCCGCACGAAACTTGGACAACAAGAACAGACTGGCGCACCAATCTACCCACTGGCGAATCCGTAACCGCCATTGCTCTTTCCGATTCATACATTTGCGTGACAACAAGCACAAACTACGTCCGCATCTACTCGCTCTTCGGCCTGCCTGTCCGTGTATACCGCCAAAAATCCTCACCAGCCGTGACCTGCGCCGCATGGCGCGACTACATCCTTACTATCGGCAATGGGCCCATTCAATCCGACCTTTCCACGCAGTTGCTTTACACAATCGAAAACATCAAACACGACACCATATACCAAGACTCGGACATCCTTGCACTACCTTCGAATACCACACTTGACTCGGTCTTCTTCTCCGCCTCAGGCGATCCCTACATATACGACTCTTCAGGCGTTCTGCTCGCGCTACTAAATTGGCGGTCGAACGGCCAAGCCCATTGGGTGCCAATGCTAGACACGAAGTGCC
Source organism: Stagonosporopsis cucurbitacearum (assembly GCA_016920805.1). Lineage (NCBI taxonomy): Eukaryota > Fungi > Ascomycota > Dothideomycetes > Pleosporales > Didymellaceae > Stagonosporopsis > Stagonosporopsis cucurbitacearum. The sequence goes on along the minus strand of JAFEKD010000020.1, from coordinate 1,291,605 downwards.
TCTCACGCCTGGCAACAGGCGGAAAAGAAGAATCGTACTGGCCCATCGGCGTCGCGGCCTCGTCAACAGGGGAGCAGAAATTCCACTGCATGATCATCAAGGGCCGCGAGCGGTATCCTTCAGCTCCTGTGCCGCATCTGAGCGAGTTCGTGTTTGAGATTCCACTGAGCAGCGCGGTGGACCGACGGAAATCGCTCTCAGGGCTCGAGGTAGAGGACGCCAGTGACGACGAGGACGGCGGTGCAGCAAAGAAGGGCGAGAGCAAGCAGCAGGAGCACGAGCAAGCGTTTATCCTGTCGTCGACACTGCATGCTCAGCTTGCATCGACGTTATCGCACACGCGTCCGTCGCCGAGCCAAAAGCAGGACCTTACAAATCTGGAGGTTGCAATTGATCGTGCGCTTCTGCAGTTGTTAGGTTTGGAGTGTTTGGCGGGTGAGGATCATGGCATGAAGGCGCTAGAGATTGTGAGTCTTATGCGTGATGCAAATGGCAAGATGCTGGAGCTTGCTGGTAAAGTCGCGGACCGATATGGAAGAGATGTGCTGGGAGAGAAGATTAGGGAGCTTGCAGAGAAGAGGGCTGCTGGGGAAGAGGATGAGGAGGACGAGTACACTTGAGCTTCTATGTTGCAAATCCGGCTAATCCGGCTAATCTAAGTGTTCACCTCATTCTCTGACGTTCTCCAGACTGTCAGGCGCTCGCCTGTATTATTATGGCTGTAGGCATGTGTTTTTACTCTTCACTGTTACCATGCTAGATCTCCACTCTGCGTTAGAAGCCTTCACACAGTGACGTGTATCAACAGTACACGACTAATACACCTTGCACTTGGGTGGCTCACAGAGTGTACCTATGTCCAAGAACAGAATTTGCTACCGTGCAACTCGTTGATTGCCCTTCTTCAGTGATGTGCCGCTTGACGCACCTTTCCGTCTGGTCCCCCTGTTCTGCACGAGCCATATCCAATCCAGACATGCTCCGCTTTGCAGCGTCTTCTGCGAAGCCTGGCCATCCAGGATTCATGCTGCAGTTCGGTCGCTGCAAGCTAGTAGATATCTCATAACAAGCCATGCCGTGTGATTTGGTGAGCAGCATCGATACATCAGGAACGAAATAAGACCCAGCTGCGTGGTCAGATTCGCCTTCGGCGGTTTTGCAGCCAACCACACCTGTTAGAGCTGTGATGCCTTGTGCAGTTGACCAGAACAGGTGGGATGACCGATTTATAATTAGAACACACTTCAGCTGCACCATGTCCCCAAATGCGCCCGAACGAGTAAATCAAGCAACGTCGCGCCCGCAGATATCCTGCAAATTACCTCTTGTCCACACGCTTTCAGACCTTAACGCGCCGCCGCAGCGACTACACCTCTACCTCTCTGGAGGTCCTCGCAACTCGGCGACAGCGCTGGCGCATCGCATCCCGTCGTTTGGCGTCTGTCGCGCTGGCTCCGCGATCCTGCTGCTGCAGTGCGCCCGTCTCCATCTCGAGTGTCTCGCCCAACACTGCTGCCGCGACTGCAGTCTACAGGCCTCGTAGCGCGCGGATGGAGAGGCCCAAGCAGCCTTTGTAGCAATCCCAGTGTCCCATTATGCAGGTCGAGTATGGCGACGAGCCAGACGCCGATCATGGCCTCCACCTGACAGCCAACTACGAGCATGCGGGCAGCAGCGGCGGCGACACGGCGTTCTCACCATTCCGGCACCCATCCGCTGGCCTACCAGCAATTGATCCGGGCCTCGAGCAGAGCTCTGGTGCCAACCACCGCAACGGGCATGCGTCCATGTCTGTCATTTCGCATCCCACCAACAACCACCTGCTCCAGCCCGACAATGCCTCACTCAGCGGCGCGCACCTTGCCCACGGCTTCTACGGAGACATGGCGCGCAGCTCTCAGCCTCCGTCTACGCCCTCGAATACCTCGCCGCGCTTCTCTGCCGCAGTGACGTCCTCTACCCAGGCGAGGCACGCAAGCCCCAGCTACACCCCCGACGACCGAGCCCTGCCCTCGCAAGACGTGTCCGACGACACCATCGACAGTGCCTTTGCGAGCTTCATTCTGTACTGCAACCCAAGCTTCGCCCTTTCCACGGACACGGCTGAGCTGGTGAAGCTATTCCGGACGCCGCCAAAGAGTGATGGAAACGCCTTCAGCACATGGACGCTATTCGAGCTGATAGGCAAGTTCAGTACGAACGAGATCAAGACCTGGACACAATTAGCGCTCGATCTTGGCGTGTCGCCGCCAGATACGGACAAGGGACAGAGCACACAGAAGGTTCAGCAGTACTCTGTGAGACTGAAGGTAAGGACATTCCACTTGTGTCCACTTTGTAACGCTTCACATCGCCCCGATATTCCCATGGCTGTACTTTATGTCGCAAGCCCACATCTCACCTTCACACGCCCTATACCCTTGATTCTGGTGCAATACACAAACACAGCGGTGCAACCTGCTCCTATGGCATGGCATAGCCAGCGCGCTCCACTGGATGACACACTCGTTCACGAGCATTGTCAAGGTTCAGTCTGGATCGAGTCAATTCGAAAATGGGCACAACACATGTGGATCGCTCTATTGAAACACAGGTAGGAAAACTGTGCACGCTCTGAGTAAGCTGGCTGTAGCAGTTGTAAGCTTCATTGTAGCCTTGACTACAGAGCCTAGACTATATTGGCAACTAAACCTATTGGATGGAATATCCTACCTTCTCCGTATCCGCTTACCATGCTGTGCGATTATGTCTTAGGTCCCAGCTGACTTTCAACAGCGGTGGATGCGCGCCATGCATATCGATGCCTTCTTCGAATATCTGCTTGGCAAACAACACCCGTACTATCTACAGATACCCCCACTACACAACTCCTTTCCAGAAGAAGGTCGTGATGGTGTACCACTGGAAGAAGACCTGGCTATTCGAGCACTTGATCCCAAGTTCAAGCCCAAGCGTGGGCGGCGCAAGAACGACGACGCAGACGAGGAGATGGAGGCTGAAATGGACACGCCTGCGCGCAAGCGACCTCAACTCGATACATCGATTCCCTTTGGTAATGCACTGCAATCGCAATCGGCGTATCCTACCAGTGCTCATCCTGACCACCACATGGGAGGTTTTTTAACACCACACGACCCTTGGACAGCTGCATCTGCCATCACCCCCGCGTCTGTCTTGAACGCATCTCACCGATTAAAACATCAGGATAACTTGACCCCGTACTCTGCGTCGCCTTTGTCTGGGGGGCAGCACCTTCGCTGGCGACTCAATTCCCAGGAACCTGCAACGCCTCATCCATTATCGGCAGTAACTCCATCATCAGCACATCATTTCTTCGACGAGCCTCAGTCGGCAGCAACGCCCTCCAGTGCGAGGCCGCGTGCTCGACGACGCCACGGGCCAGCGGTTTCGTCTGCCTGGTCTGCTAACAGTACAACATCGGGAGGAAAGCCTCGAGGTCGACCACCCAGCAACCGTTCTACTCGCGATGGGCCATTTGTCACTTTTCCCGTGAATCCAAACAAGGAGGGTACTCCTGCTGACATGCACAAGCACAACAGTGCATTAACCCCTATTGTAGAAAGACCACAGTCCAAGTCGCCACCTCCTGAGCCTGTGTTTCGTTTCCCACCAACCCCCGCTTCAGCAGTCCCACCTTCGACAGGAGAGTCGCCAATCATTAGTGCTGGAGGCACCCAAAGACAACGTCTGAGCCTTCAGGTACCACAAAACATTGGCAATCCCGTTCGTCTCATCACTCCCACGGTACTTGTGAATGGCGAAGAAGACCCCACTCCAAGTACTGCTGCAGCATCCTCTGCGATCAGCTTTGCCTCTGACCGCAGTTTTTCGGCCCAGTCCTTTGGAAGCAACTCTCACCATAACTTCCATGGACACTACACCCCAGTTGAGACCCCAGCCCGACCTCAGCCACCATCGCGATCTCAGAATGGATTAGCACAGCCATCTTCAGCGCCGTCGCTGCCTTCGATCCCTCTAGAGACTTTGAATCGTGCTTTAGCTGCCGAATTGATTCGGGCACCACTAACTGGCCGCCGCAAACGCTTGCGAGGCACTGAGGCGAAGACACTAGCTTCGGCGATCCTACTTCCCCTATATACGAAGTCCTTAATTGGAAATGCCTCACCAACAAAAGTAATGAGCGATCAGGTATTGGGTATTGCGATCAGCAGCTGTCTTGGTTTGTCAAGCGTCGCAGGCATTGGTCTTGGTGGACCCACCGGTGGTGTCAAGCGGGTGGAGTGTGCACGATTCCGTGTAGGCGGCGATGGATACGAAAGTCCAATTGAGGATAATGAGGACGATGTTGAGAGCATTCGTAGCTCTGGCACTATCAAAGAGACCTTCGATGTCTTTTTCGCCGTGTCTTTTGGTGGGCTGTCTGGCGAATGGACAGCTAAAGGTCTTCAAGCTACATCTGAGGACGCTGGGCCTCAGGACACTACTGCGCGAGCGCAGGAGGCGGTCGACGTTGAAAACGGTCAACAGACAACCACGGCTTGGAAAACCAAGTTCCAGGATGCGCAGAGAAAGCTGTGGGAGAGTCAGGAGGAAGTCAGAAGTTTGAAAGAGAAAATCCTCGAGGCTGTGTTGTAGGTTGGAGTATGGCGCTCGTTTCTCGGTTGGTCTTGCTATATACCCCAATGTTTCAACATCTCTGGTACATGGTTTTTAGTGGCTTGAGCCAAGCGTCAATCGTCTCGTTGTTCTTTGTATATAGATTAGCAGCTTGTCTGGACGGGCTGGCTATGGGTACATATGTCTGGTATTATAATCTTATGCGACAGTGTGGAAGTATGCTTTACCCTCATCATTTATGCCTCTCCGCCCGCTGCCACAGCAGGCTCGTCCTTTTCCCATGGCTTCCTCCTCTTCGGCTTCTCAGCTGCTGTTCCTTGCCCTTCCAGTACAGTATTCGGAATCTCCTTAATCCCCGGGACTGGTTGCCCAGTCGTAATGAGTTCTACAATATGCGCAAACGAGGTAGGATAAGGTGCTGGCGGCTCGCTAACACTTGCAGGCGCTGGTAAGACGCCACTTGGCGCATCACTGACAGATGTGTTGCTCGCAGGCGCCGAGCTTGTGCTGCGTGGGAGCTCATAGGTAGCTTCGCTGAAGTCGAGCGGTTGCACGCCGTTTGTCGGTGGTGGGGGTCGGCCATGGGCGTCACGATAAGCTTTGTATGCGCCAAAGTCGACTGCAATGTTGAACTTTCTTCGCACAATCAGCCTGCAGCTCAAGCACCGAGCGCACTCCTACATACCGAGCGTAGTAGAAGCAACGCGCTCGCAGGGCTAGCTCGGCAGCCTGCTCAGGCGAGCTGTTGCTGCCGAGTATGGCACTGAGACCAGTCTGGAACTCGACATCATCGTCCCAGTTGTATCTCTCTAGAGCCTCGTACACGTCACTCGGCCTGTCTGCAGTCCCAGCGTCAGCTCCAGCAGCACTCATTGCAATCTATTGAGGCGGCACTAAGGTGTGGGGTAAAGGTGACATCGGCACCGAAGCTCAGAGCTCCTCGCTAACGGAGACTGCCAAGGCCCTCTATTACCAGCCCCACGAGCGCTGCTTCTTCCCACACAAGCTCTTCTCTTCCACACCACAGCCACCCCCAACACCCCTCCTTTACGACTACCGTACGACTTCCTTTGCCTCTCCTTCTTCTATTGAGCTTCAGTTCATCTCTTACACGTGTTTTGATACCCCCAGTCCGCCGCCATGTCCGAGTTCATCGGGTCAGTCGCAGCTGGTTCCATCACGCTGGAGCTCCCGCTGACGTGCCACGCGTAGTTCTCGCATATCGCTCATCTCCAAGAGCGATATCCGGTTAGTAAGCACCCATTGATGAGCCATTGAGGACACAATCTGACGCGACGCAGCTATGTCGGCACTCTTGTTGAGATCAACTCAGAAGCTTCTACAGTCTCATTAGACAATGTTCGCTCCTTTGGTACCGAGGGTCGCCGAGGCGGCAAGGACGAGTACCCGCCCTCAGAGGTCATTTACGAGCAAATCGTCTTCAGAGGAAGCGACGTGAAGGATCTGCGTATCGAGGAGCAAATCAAAGAGAAGACCCCTCCCGCTATGCCTCAAGATCCAGCCATCATCGGAGTAAGTCCACCACCCCCATCTTTACACATTTCTGGTCCAGTGATGTAAAATTTTCGGATGTAAATCATTAAACCACCGAGAGCGCAAAACCGTGTGGATATTTTCCGTTGCCTTCCTTCTGAGTACCTCATACACAAGCCACCCATCGTTCTGCTTTTGCTTGTTCTCTGGCTAATCATGGGTACGCGACAGGTACAGCAAGGTCAGGCGCGTCAGGACGCACCACAAGATCAACAGCGCCAGCAACAAGGGCTGCCGAACTTCCCACAACAAGGACAGTTCCCACCAGGCGGTTACCCTCCCTTTGGCCCTGGCGGCCCGGGTCCATATGGCAGAGGCTTCCCCCCGCAAGGCGGCTTCCCGGGCGGTCCTGGACCGTTCCCTGGAGGTCCTGGTGGCTTCGGTATGCCCCCATATGGACCCCCTCCTCCTGGTTGGTTTCCACCAGGGCAAGGCTTCAACGGTCCACCCGGTCCCTTACCTCCCAACATGCCCATGGGTCCTCCTGGCTTCCAGAACCAGAACCAGAACCAGAACCAGGGTCAATCCCAGCCGCCTACAGGTCCTCGCAGTGCTTCAAAGGACGAAAAATCTCCTGCACAGCCAGATGTTGCTGAGGCTGATGGCTCTGCTAAAGTCGCTGAGCCCAAGGCGGATGCCAAGCAGGCTGGAAAAGCTCCTGCAACCGCCGCTCAGCAAGCTCCGCCGCCGCCCGTCGAAACGAAGCCTGACGTCGCCGCCGCTTTGGCACCGCCGCACACCCAGCCTACTCAGCAGGGTGGTGCGCAGAAGACGCCAGGTGGACAGAAGGGTGGTCGCATCATCCCAGCAGTACCTATTGCGAGCCCGAATGTGAACAAGTCAGCACCCCGGGCACAGCAGCAGGCCTCTGTGTCTGCAAAGCCGACCCAGCAAGCTACTATCCAGCAAAACAACGCGACTCAGCTCGCTACTGCTGCTGTTGCCGAGGCCATGGCCAAGCTGAACCTGCAGAACCGCGGTCAGGCTCATGGCCCCGTTTCCGACCCCACAAACAACCTTGCTCAAAAGGTTGAAGGTATGCGCGAGCGCGAGCAGCACGCTCGTCAGCCGCGCAACCCTGGACAGGGTGCTGGATTCGGTGGCCGTGGCGGCCGTGGTGGTCGAGGCGGACGAGCAGGTGCTCATCACCAGCAGCAGCCTCAACAGCAGCAGTCCAAGATGGAGGTACCTACCACGGACTATGACTTCGATGCCGCAAACGCCAAGTTCAACAAGCAGGACATGGTCAAGGAAGCTATCGCGTCAGGATCACCTCTTGGTGAAGGCGTGCCCTCAACCATTGAGGCGACAGCGAATGGACACAACGGTGCTGCTGAGAACGCAGACGACGTTGTTATTCCCGCTCCTGCCGCTTACAACAAGACTTCAAGTTTCTTCGACAACATCTCTTCAGAGTTGAAAGACCGAGAAGATGCTGGGCGCCGGGGTCAGGAGTTCCGTGCGGCTGAGCGCAACAAGAACATGGAGACCTTCGGTCAAGGCAGCGTAGACGGCTTCCGTGGCGGCTACCGGGGCCGCGGCAGGGGTCGTGGTCGCGGCCGAGGTGGCGCTGGCCACCGTGGTGGCCGAAGTGGCCCTCGGGGAGGTGCTCAGTTTGACCAGCCTGCTGCGTAGAAAAGTGACGTTGGGGATTGAAAGAATTTTGCTGTCACCGAGGCAGCGTACGGGTCCTGTTCCTTCTATGTGAGGGTAGACCTTGAGCTTTATTAAAGCGTGGCTTCTGTCAATGATTTCTTCTCGTTTTGATATCTTGCTATTACATGAGCGGCTTGTACAAGTACTTTCACACAGTCGATGCTCTATTGGCTTGGTCTTTGGGGTTTCTTGGATAGGTGCATAAGCCCAAGGCTATGCAAGAAGAGTCGGATATATATGTCTATCATGACTATGTCATGAGAAAGACGAATCACACAACAATGAAGATCGGGGCCAGACTTTCTGAGCCATCGTCTTGTCTACATTTCCTGACTTCTCGCATGTTCCTTGTGTGATGTTATTTTTATGGTTCCCTTGCCCTACGATGCCTGGTACCCACTAATATCTTGTCTGTGCATGGCAGTAATACATTGGCCATGCAAAGTCCCGGTCGCCACATGTCTAGCTGACCCCGAGGACGATTTATGTGCCAGCATGAGAAAGCACTTGGGTAAATTAAGCCGAACGAACGAAAATGTATTACAGGCCAACGCTTAGTTTTAACCAAGCAGCACAGCCAGCTTTCACACTTCCCAGGAGCACATCAACTGAATAAGTAGAGTTACGATTCCATGACAAGGAGATGTTCGTAAAACAGTGCTTTAATAAATCGGGAAAGGGCACTTGTACGCAAGCAGAACCAAGAGAAACCATTCGCTTGATTGGAGAGGACTGGGAAAGTCGAGAGGCTTGGATATTGGCATATTGATCGATATCACACACAAGTCCGGGGGCTTAGGTTAAGGACTTACTCGGAGGCTTACCACTGCGGAACTATGTCGATTATGTTGTATCTGCCGTCTCAAAGGGAGAACCGATACAAGTGTCGAGTCCTGAGATCCCACTGCAGTCCACCAATGGACAAAAGGACCTTTGAGATACGCTCTATAGCACACAGACATTGAGAAGTACTGCCCAGCCCGTGTTAGTTTCCTATTAGGAAAAGCGGCTCAAGTCCTTGACATGAAGGATCCTGTGAGCGACGAGACAAAATAAGGTACCTATGCAGAAGACGCATCGCACTCGTCGTTTCAATCGATCATTGAAAAGCACCGATTCATTGCTTACTCCTGTATGACTGATCATCTGGGCGACTTGTCTTACTGTTGCAATGCGCATTGACCGTGTTTCATTGATGACTTCAGTCTTCCTGCCCACTTCGATAAACGTCCTACGGAAAGGCGGAATACTGACACTGTGCATAATGTAGTCGCGCAAGAGCTAAGAAGAAAGCTTGACATGGGCACAGATTTGCCAACCTTGATGCCACGGCAACATGATTCGTGACACTATGCGTGCGTCAAGATCTTTTAAGCTTCGGTAGGTCCCTTGTGTGGTTGTGAAGGTATAATAACAGTAAGCTCGACGAGCTAGGTAGGTATGCTCCAGAATAAAGTCGTCTCAAGTGCCACTTTCATCTGGGGCGGCTTACCTACGTCAAAGCCTCAGGCACTGCAAGTTGCTGTCCGAGCTCACAGTCTCCTTCTGCAAATGAGTCCAGATGCGATCGACAAGCGTCAGTGCAATTTACACATCTGCACGCCCGGATATCGGAAAGACCCAGGAGGCTCTGCAGCATGGACGCGTGCATGCACTCAGTGCGCTCCTTCCGTGAACATCTGAGATCCCCAGTGCGGGCGGTAGATTAGCAAAAAGTCCAGGATGCGCGATCTGCACCTGATGTTAGCTCTTGCCATCGAAGCCGTCCAGCGCTGTAATTGAGATGGACATGACGGCGCAGCCTGCCCAGTCACTGGGGACGCTGCCGTACTTGAACACCGCGTGCACAAGTGCTCCCACGCGTTGTGCAACGCCCGGACATTGTCGTACCCGGGGCCTCCGCAGTGCGCTGCGTATCGCGCTAGGCACGACGTCGCGATGGCGCTTGGGGAACCCTATTCTTGTCGCTCAGCTTGCACTTCAGGTTGCGGCGCAGGACACCATTGATTCGGCAGGAGCTATCGAATCAGGTGTGCTTGGCCTATGAAATACGAATGCTGTGCAGGGACCTCGGTCGCCTAGGCGTCTGACGGTGTCATTTCCGGTGCCGCTGGGTGTTGTCAGGGGTGCAAGGCTCGCCTTCTCACCTCCCAACAATGGAGTGCTGGCCTTTGTCGCAAGAGCAGGAGACTCTGTAAGAAGGGCGATGGTTTCTGTGGATTTCTCGTTGGCTGACGAGGTTAGTTGAGGCTGTTTGACTTCACACATTGGGTCACGCGATAGGCAAGATGCAAATTTGGGATCGTAAGTCGTGAATAGTCAATTGCAGCGTAACGCTGCCCCTAAGGTAAACAAGAAAACCGTACACAAAATGTATGGCACAGAAAAAGAAGTGAAGTGTGTGTCCAGCGCGTGCTATGCGAGCTTTTCCCCAAGCCAAGATGATGCCTCCAAACGCCCCCGGGAATCTCATCTGTATGATTTGTCGATCGCTTACGCGACGTCGCAGCACCAGATGCCGGCGTGCAGAGCGCAGCCAATCTTGGAGTAGTTGTCAGAGGTGAGGATCTCAGCATGGCCAGTCTGGCCGTTGTAGGCCCAGCCGTCAGAGGCGGTCGAGCAGACACCGTCGAGACCGGGGAGAGTGGGGATCTCGCAAAGCCAGCCACCGACGAAGACGTGCTCGAAGTCGTCGGCGTTACCAGGGGCGAGGACCTGGCCGAAAGAACCAGGGTTGAGCTTGTGGACCATCTGGCCGTTAGAAGAGACGACAGTGTCCATGGCGTTGGACTCGAGCTTAGCATCGTTGATGAGGGGCTTCATGCCCATCTTGGCACGCCATGTGTCGACAACGCCCTGGTAACCGGAGGCGGGAGCGGCAGAAGGAGCGGGAGCGGCAGAGGTAACAGCCTCCTTGGTGCTGGTAGGAGCAGGAGCAGGAGCAGGAGCCTCAGAGTACTCGACGACCTCGCTGGTGGGAGCGGGGGCAGGAGTGTTCTCCTCGTAGACAACAGTGGTGGTGACGGCAGGAGCCTCGGGGGTGGGAGTGTAGACCTTGGTGGGCCTAGCAGGCTTCTGGCCGCCCTCGGTGTAGTAGACGGTGTGAACGACAGTCTCGTAAACGACGTGAACGTTCTGCACCTCCTTGTACTGGACGGGCTTGTTGTAGTGGGGGACGGCAAGAGCAGAGCCGGCAAGGGCGAGGATGGCAGTGGTAGCGCGCATTTTGAAAGTGTTGGTTGAGGTTGGGAGTTTGGTGACTGAGTGGATTTGTCGGTTGGACGAAGTGGGTTCTTAGATCGTTGGTTGAGTGAATGTGTTGCCGAAGGGCGTAGTGAACGTGATGTCAAAGAGTGACTGGAATGAGTGTATTCGTCGATAACCTGGAAGTCGCAGACCTGGATCTATAAGTTATGGCGGGAGGGGATCACATACTTTATACGCACATCGCACTAAGGCCGTGCCGCGCTTGCGCGAGATGAATGCGAGCGCCACGGCTCCAGTCTCCGCAAATGCTCCTGTGCCTGGCCCTGGCATCCTTGAGCCGAGTTGTGTGGCCCCACCAAGTCTGTGGTAACCGGATTGGGTCCTTTCATTTCATTCATGCGGCTTGACGTTCATTGTCATCGGCGTTGTTGTGCGTCTGACCACACTCATTATTTTAGGATGAACTGCTTTGTCTGATCGGACTCGCTATGGAATCTGATACAGCGGGTTGTCTGACACGCACTGCGCAACAACGACATCGTTGAATTCTGCGTGTGTCGAGCGCTTCGATTTGTTGCCTGGTTGACAAAGCCGGACCTGACGGGCATCAGGGGTAGCTCACGGGCGATCATGGGCTTGCGCAGGGGTACATGCATAAAGTCGTTCACAAAGGGTGCAGTTCAGGAAGTCTAGACGAGCCATTAACTTGAAGAAGTAAAGCTTACGTGAATTTTGAACATTTTACACGGCTCTCATTGGCTGCTCACACAACTTTCGTGGTTCGGACAGGGCTGCGTTTCAAGTTGATGGCTAGCGTGGCACCTCAGTCCGTTGACGACCGCCTGTGCAAATGTGCACAACACGCCGACTCAGCAACTCTTTGGGTTTCAGGATGGGCGTTCAACACCTGTGGCTCGTCGGGCTCGGCGGGTGGCGGCGGAGGTGATTCTCAGGTCTGTGCGGAAATACCAACAAAGTTCGAGACTCAAGATCGAGCCTTTGGAGGTGGACCCGCGGTAGGATTGTACGCGGGACGATAGTATCGATGAAACGTCGAACATCAAAGACTGAAGATCCCGTTGGTAACGCCGGCCGGGGGAGATGGGAGTGGTCTTGCGGCGGTCGTGGCAGTCTGTTGGTGTGGGCTAACGGACGACAGCAAACACGAAACAACACCGCAGCGCTTCGTGAGACTCCACTGAGCAAGCCGTTGTGTCACCACAGTCCAAGCGGCAAAGCTACACGTGGTATGGCAGCTGTCGCTGTGCTGTGCGACGGATTACCGAGAGACTGCTCACCATCCATCTGACAGTCATACACAATGTCTGTGAAATACGTCATCTCTCGACCTGTGAAGTCTAGGATGTGGCGATTAACGGTCTGTCGATATTGAGGGGTGTTGCAAGGACTCCCACCCAAGTTTAATATTGCTACCCGCTGTCGCAAGACCTTGTTTTTATTTCGACCTCATCTCCTGCAAGATGAAGCACCGGATTCCAGCCGCATTTGAGGCAACAAGGCAACAAGGCAACCTCATTCGAGCTTCAGAATCTGCTGAGTGGTCCTGGTCATTTTCGACGGTGAGTGCACGGCAGAAGTGTTGCGCGTCACGGCTGCGAGAGGGCTGGACCGTCCTCGGGCGACTTGCATTCACGTTGAGAGCTTTGCAACTGAACGCTCCTCAACGAGCCTGGGAAAATTCTTGCAAATCGAGTTTCCGTAGCGTGTACACTTGGTTGATCGCTCCATGAAAGCCTGCAAGCTTGCGGGGACTCCCACAGAGCCGTAGCCGGTCGATCACTCCCACTGGCAATACACCATAGGCCTCCTTGTGACTCGGCTCACGCACTCGCGTGTACGCGACCATCGTGTCGGTGATCGCCCGTGGATCAAGACGCTCGACTGGTAACAAGTGCGGAGGATAAGACTTCTATCGATTAGATAGGACCTGCAGTAGTGCATGTTCAAAAGGCTCGATAACGCCTATCCGATGATCGTCCTCAAGCCCAACTTTTTGAACGTTTGTCAGAATCCTTCCGGTTGAATGTCTCGGCTCCACGCGGGACACGAGTAGGTAGAGGCGGACGCCCACAACAACTCGCTTGCTGCATCCAGAGTCTTCCTTCAGTACGATATACGCGCGTTCAGTCTGCACCATGACGATTGTTCGCCGAAGACTGCAGTAGGACATGCAGACACATGACTTGGAGTCGCCGCTTCGCGCTCCGGCACTGTGAAAGTCTCCACATCACTGAAAGAGGGCTCCTCAGACGACCTAGATGCATCAGGAAGGTCGCAACGCGTACTTGAGATGTCTGTAGCCTGCTTACGTATATGGGACGAGAGGCAAGCCGTTGGCTGTGAGTGGAGGACTCACCGACCGCTGTCAGAATACGAGAGAGACCTTGCCCAGCCATCAGCGGCGCAAAGCGTAGTCTCCAGACTCCAGTAGCATCTTGATGTTCTTAAACACGTTTCGTTTGTCCGCGTTGATCGTTTGGAAGTGGAAACGTCGGCTTGCGATACGCGCGCGTCAAGAGGGATTCAGTCCCACCATGACCAACGCGCCGCGTCGCAAGCTGAGTTCTTTGGTCAGTTATGTGTATGACATGGTGCATGCTATAGAGCGTTTCTCTTTATGTGTTGAAGTTGATAGAGTCGCTGCTGGACACGAATGTACTGATTCTACCGAAGTCCTCTCCTTTCGCGCCACTTCAGGGAAGGCGTCTTGGCGATTTTGACATCGATACTTCTTTGTCCATTCCTCATGTTGGCATCTTTTCGTCATCATCATCATCATAGCCAGCATGACTGATCTGGACCCAGTGCAAGTCTACCTACCTGCTTATAGACTTGCTGTTGCGCTAGAGCGCTTCCAAGGAGGCGGTGACAATCACCCAACGCATCTTCTCAGCTGAACCGGGAACACTTCAAATCTTTCTCGCTATGAATATTTCCGGTCGACATATCAGCTCAGTCTTTGGGGGTGGTGATCGGGAGCTAACTTAACGGTGTGGTGGGCTCACGAAAACTCCGGAGCCATACTCGAGTTTCACACATGCAGGTCTCACTGCCTAAGGCTTCCACGCTGTGTCGACCCATGCGCTCGTGAAATGCATGCTTCCTGCCATACACCCGTATCTGGCAGGTCTATTTGTTTCCCATGGGTGTATAAATCGCCAGGAGAGCATGTTCCATGCGTGAATATGATGACGCTGAGTATTTACAAGCCATGACCAGCCTCAGTATATGTGGTCCCATATGCCTGTTTTAGCTGAACGCAAGAACTAAAATGCACTGTAGTTCTCACATCCACACAACATGTTGTGATTTGGTGTCATCACAAGGATGCGTGCTCGCGCCACAAAGCCACTTTGCCCGTACCCCCTTTGTCACGCCTCGTCGCTCGGGGCTGCAGACATGCCTAAAAACTCCGGTTTTATATCAGTACTATCAGTAGGGCCTCATGCATAGTAGATCTGACCAATAGAATGTCAGACTTGTGAGAACACATCGGCAAGACCTCCTGCAGAATTCTCATAATAGGTCGAATAAAGACAGCTTGTTTCACTTGTTTTCTTAGCTGAGAGCCGAGCTGCAGATATTCCAAGACTGTCCCAAAATACATTCATTGTCTTGTGGAGTTGGCTCAAGGGGGGACGTTGAGTGTTATTTTCGAGTCCTACCAGAAAGTAACTGGTTCTTTGTCCCCATTGAGTTTCACCTCGCCCTTGATCACCGAATTTTTTGATATCATTCTCGATTTGAGATCATGTTTCAGTGACATAAATTCATGCGTGTTCCGCAAGACTTTTGCTTCGTACAGATGACTCAAGCACTGAAACCAACACACACTCCTTTACCACACTCATTTATAACAATCATTCAGGATGCTGGCCAAGTTCTTCCTCCTCGCCGCAGCAACGCAAGCCGGCCTGGCGACCTCCATCGGCAATGCAGTCATCAGTAATCGCTGTCCTTACGACCTCTGGCTCTGGAGCGTCGATCAAGGTTACGAGACTGGCCCTATCCACATACCAGCTCGCACCAAGTACTCCGAGCCCTTCCGTAGCGCATGTCATGGCTGCGGCTCCTCGCTGAAAATCAGCAGATCAAACCAGCTCATCGGCGGCGCACACACACAATTCGAGTACAGTCTCGCTAATGGCGATATCTGGTACGATATATCCTTTGTCGACTGCGCGAAAGGTGGAAGCGCTAGTGCCTGTCCTGGCCATGACAAGGGCCTTGCGATAGATAGTCCAGAGGAAGCGTGCGGCAAGGCGCACTGTGCAGCTGGAAGTTATTGTCCCACCCAGGCTTATTACGTTGATCTTCCACTGCAGAAATTAGGTCTTGAGGAGCCGGTTTTAACATGCCCTGGTAAGGGCACAGGTATGGACCTTTATATGAAATTATGCAGCGACGGTGCTCCACTAAAGAGGAGCGTCGCTGGCAGGGCAACCGTGGAAGACTACGCTTGAACAAAAGAAGGAGGCGTCAGATTTTTTTCCCTGATCGTTCTCTTCGCGTTGCCATTTTATTCTTTGTCGGCCCTTCACTTTCTTCTTTTCCTTCTCGCTCTCCATGTATGTCCTTCTTATTGTATATTCACTCCATGCCAATTTTGACTTTACCGAAATTCCAATACTCTGTCTCTCTCATGCAATCGTTGATGACATTAATTCGTAAGTTCTTTTCCGACGGCGTCGCACGATTGCTCAGACCGTGAAGACGAGAATTGCCATGCCCAAGACCCAGTACATTAAAGTCATATCCACCTTCGTAGAGTCTGAAGACTCCGATCGGATGCTCGTGGTTTGTGCACTCGAAATTCCATTGTTGAGTCCAGTTTCTCGTGGATTGGCGCTGAGGCTGGCCAAATCCGTGATGGTCTGTAAGTCAGTGTCTGCAGCCGTCAGTGTGGTCGTCTTGTTGCCCACATAAAGCACGGTACTTTCACCATCAAGAGCGATAGAGATCGGTATGTCACCGATGGTGACAGGTTGTCCAGGAGCCAGCGTTTTTCCTGCAATGATGTATCTGATTGTACTTTCAATGATGGATGTTATGATGTTGAGTCGAGCAGGAGGTACTCCAGCAACTGTTCGCACTTCTCCTGCAGTAGGCTCAGGCAGTATCGTTGTCAGGTCACCTACGTGAAGCACAGTTGAGCCAGCAGCGTCTGTTGTGAGACCGACAACAATGCTGTTGTTCAGAGTTACTGGCTCGCCCACAATAAGCGTCGAAGATCCAACGTCAACTCCAAGTTCAATCTTGTCGGCTATTGTAACTGTACCATCTGGTGCGGTCACAGTCAAGGTGCGCGTTATGGCGACAGGCTGAACGGTTATCTCCCCATAGGTAACAGCAGCGGGCGCTGGATAGTCTGTGATGATTCTACTGGATACTGTTGCACGTTGCGGTTGGCGATCAATAGGGCTAGCAGCGCTAATCAGCTGTGGCGGCCGTGGATTCATCGTCCAAGGGTCGTCTGTCACTTGTACTGGTATATACCTGGATTTGGACGGCTTGGGCAGATCCTGAGGTCGAGTCCTCTCCCACGAATCGGCGGAACTTTCAAAATGCGCCAACTCCGAAGATACCACCGTCGTCCAACCCGGCGCAGGGCGTTCGTTATGCGCCGTTGACGTTACGTCCTTCCACCCAGAGGCCGAGTCCTCCCAATGTACGGTTGGTATGGGTCTTGTAATTTCGGTTTCATTCATTATGAGATCTGCAATAGCAGTACCAATATCAATGATTCGAGTTGGTGTTGTCAATCCTTGGCTTGCCGTGACTATGAATGTTGCCACATCGAAAGTTGTGGCCATAGGTTCGAGACGAACTCTGCTCTCGCCTCCGATTGTGCTGACATCCCATCCTTGTACAGTACTCTCTCCATGGACTTTGGGTTTCCATGTGGAGACGACAGTCGCCGACGGCGTAGTGCGTGCGTCAATAGCTGTGGCTCCAGGTGCAACAGCTCCGGCTTCAGGTGGTGGTGCATCGATTAGTCTTCTGCTGACGGGAAGATCATAGTTGCGCAATGGTAGCTTCGTGTGCTCACTATCGCTGCGAGTCACCAAAGCAGATCCGCATCCCACAGTTCTCAAAATTTGAAGTGCTCGTAGGATTGTCATGGCAATTGTCAAAATGCTGCAGGCGGTTGACGATACAAGAAAGCAGAATCATCGAACACCGAATGTGCAAATAGCAAAGCGTCCAAGAAACAATCTCATTTATTGACACTTGGCTCAGCCTTTCGGTGTCGATGCCAGATCCAGGCAAAGGCTGACATGCACGGTCCACTCTCTGAATCCTTTACAATGAGCATGCCGCCTTCGTGCTAGGTTACGAGAGGAATAACTAATGCTTACACGATGAGGGGGTGATTTTGAGAGATTGGTGCAAGTATTGAAATGAAAAGATCATACGGATTTATTTATGTTGCTTTACCCTCATAGCTGGCCAATTCAAAGGTACATAGATTGAGCCTGGTCTTGAGTCCCACCACTTGAAGAAGACCAGATCGCCACGATCTTTGAATAGTACTAGTCTCTTGCCTGGTCTGCCATGAGACTTGAGCCAGGCATTGATACTTCCGAAAACGCATGTTGAAGCTGTTGACAGGGTTAGTAGAAATATAAAGCATGTAGCCGAACGATTGACCGCGTGCCTGAGTTGAATGCTTGCATGCACAAATGTCACCGCAAATGCCGCATTCTCTTCCAGCGTTTGAACTTAATCCGGCGCCAAAGGATGGGGTAGACCTCGAATATCATGAGCCGTGGAAGAGCCTCCAAAAGCGTCAGAACTCGATTTGTGCCACCAATTTCCACCCGCACTTAGGAACAGGTTATGACGCACCGGAGCCCTTCAAAGACTTTTCACCGACTATATACCGCGCTCGCTACTGATATGGATTCTTATTAGAAAACGATTGATTCAATCGGTCTGTGCAGTCTCAAGCTGCAGGCCTACTTTCTCGAGAATTGCACCGAACATGCTTGCGGCGTCTGATCCAAGATCGCCGTATGGCACAGGAGGGAACCATGCATCTCCTGAGTGACGACGGAAGTTTAGTCGAACGAGCTCGAGTTGCAGGAATACGCCCTGGCTCTTGAGACTCGACAGGATTTTCATGGTGATTGGAACGTCTCTAGTAGGAGATACGTAGCGAAGCGTTAAGGTTGACAGGCTCCTCGGTATGCGCTTACTGAGCATCCTGGAAATGTTCTCCGGATCAGGTTCGCTCATAAATTGTAAAAAACCATGTCTGAATGGCATCTCGAGGGTTTCAAGCTTGTCAAAGTACGAGGTTTGCGGTGACTTGCTTGGCAGAGTCGGGCATAGAGAAAGCCTCTGCAAAGATTGCCGTGAGTCCCTCAGACAATCGACAACGACGTCCTCGCTGAAAGCAATCCTCTGGTCCTCTGTGAACTCTCCTAGACCTGGCATATAGCTGAATCTTGCGAGCCTTTGGCCAGAAAGTATGTTTCGGAGCATGTGAGGGTCAACCTGGCATTCTATAGCTTCAAAGTCGCGGGGTTTTTTGTTTGAAAGGACTATTTTGACCAAGCGGAGGCTCCTGACGTTGAGGCAAGATAGGTGCAGGCTCTCGAGGTCCGGGATAAACTCCAAGAAGCTAAGAGTTGTACTGTGCCACGTGGACCTCGATGGCGATGGATGACCAAAGATGCTCAGTTCGCGGAGACCCCGTAGTGCAGTACCAGATTTCCGGAGGAAATAGTGCCAGTCAAGACTTGAATATATCGACATGCCATCAACGCAGAGCTTTATGAGGTTGGGCAATAAGGCGAGCATCAATATGACTTGTGCATCCTCTACTCCGTGCCTCAACAGACGCAGGAAATCTTCGTCCTTCTTCAGTATATCCCCAGCAACTACGGTCTTCTTCAACCGAGGGACATTAGCGGCACCATTGTTCGAGAGAATGTCTATTTTCACAGCAGTCTCTTCAAAGAACTTGAGCGGCTGGCTGCGGGTACTGACTGATGTGCTTGTTGACACAAACACAGGTCCAAAGCGGCTTGAATGAAGCCGATCTTTTCTAGTCTCGGTAATACCCACCCATTCGAGACCTGTCGCGACTTCAAATTCAGA
This sequence comes from Stagonosporopsis cucurbitacearum, assembly GCA_016920805.1. Taxonomy (NCBI): domain Eukaryota; kingdom Fungi; phylum Ascomycota; class Dothideomycetes; order Pleosporales; family Didymellaceae; genus Stagonosporopsis; species Stagonosporopsis cucurbitacearum. The sequence continues at coordinate 1,272,462 of JAFEKD010000020.1, read as the reverse complement.
TCGCCATCCCCGAATATCCAGCTCTTTTACCATGGCAGATAGCTCCGGACTCTCGCATAGTGTGCGTAAGAACAATTGAAAGGGTGCCTTCGACGGGGCATGAAGGTTGGTTTAGGTTCTGTACAAGGCACCTGATGCCGACAGCTTCGTTGCTTTGCAAGTCAAGGCAAGTGCGCAGAGAGAGGAGCGATCCAGAAACACTTCAATTGCATCCAGGAGCTCGTTTGGGAGGTTCAAGAAGCCAGGAGATCCTGAAAAGGTTGGGGATAGGGACACTTGGAAGAGTGTGTCGGCAGCGCAGCTATCTTCAGGCTGCTGAGGCACTGTCATGTTGCTGGAATGAAATCAGCGAATGGCATTATCGAAGGAGATGCTTTCACGCACAGTAAGTAAAAAATCACCTGGGACGCGTCATACGCCTAGAATGAGTTGATTCTGGTTTGGAAGTGTGTACAACGAAGAGACTGCGAGTAGACAAACAGAGAAAGAACTTGGGGAAAAGCGGCAGGTAGGGTAGCAGCAGCAGCACACGCCGCAACAACCATACGTCACCCTTTACCTTCACCTCGCCAATGGACTTGACGATAGGAAGTATCTCTAGGCGCATAAGTGAAGAAGTCGATGTAGCTCTTCGGAAGGGAGCTCATTGCATTGACAGCTGGTAGGCTTCATGTCTTCTGGCATCGCATTGCACGCCGTGCCTTCATATAGACCGGCAACAGTACTCCCTGTAAATACTTCGCATTGGCTTTACTATGAGAAGATAAATTGCAAGTCGATCGAGACGCACGTTAACCATATATCATGGCCGTAGCTTAGGCTCGATGCAGGACGCAAGAGCCATCTGCATTTATTCGCGTGCATGGACCAATGAAAGGCCGCCTTACTGTTCCAATACCTAATTTGCATGAAGAAATCGAATGTTTTGTATTCACGTGCAGGTGCAAGAGCTTGGCGGGCGGGTACGTGGTGCGACGTTCGGCGAGGTAGGTAAGCATTCCACATTAACGTGTGTCGATCCTCGCGAGACACAACGTCAGGGAGGTGAGAGATGTTGCAGCCAAGGACTTGGTGTGTCAATGTGGAATTCGTTCTTGCTTTTACAGTTGATAGATGGTCAAGCCTCCCATGCAACGGTGGTAATGTAATCACGACCTGGAGTCTGTCTTGCTGATGTGACACCGCTCCCGTGAAATCGGAAGCAGATCGTGATGGCGAAGACGCGATGGCAGCGTGATCAATAGCTAAGGAGTTTCGACCTCGGAGAATAGGCTGACATAACTCGCTAATGATCAAAGGTTCCCCTCATGGAGTGTCGAGTCTGTGAATGTGGACGACACGATAAGATGTCTCTGGATTAGGCTCAAAACAAGCTTGATAAAATTATACGCCAACAATACTTTGCCAAAGCCTCTGAAAAACGATGCAGCCCTAACCATGGGTCCTAGCGTTTCAATATAGTATTATGGCCAACTGGCCCACTACACCAATTGTGCCTTCTCAACAGGTTTTTTCTCCTCTTCTTTCTTCTTCTCCTCTTCCTCTTCTTTTTTCTTCTTCTCCTCCTCGTCCTGCTTCTTCCTACGCTCCTCTTCTTCTTTTCTCAAAGTCTCCTCTGTCTTCTGCCATGCCTTGGCGCTTGGGTTCCACTCGTGGCCATTAAACTGAGTGTTGACCAGCGCGTTCTCCTTGTATTCGTCTGTCAGGATCTTATCGTAGCTGTATGGTACTTTGGCTACAACGCCCTCGAACATCGTCTCGCGCAGGGGGTACAGTTCGTCAGTGTGATAGTGGTGGTAGTTTTTGCAGCTCCAGACACCTGGTTGATTGTCTGGATGTGTCTCTGAGAGACCGGTAATGTCAATGAAGAGACCATTGCGGATGTCGATCCACCGCGCATCGATGATGTTCAAGCCGTTGCCGCGCTCACGTTGCCAGATCCAAGGATTGACGTCGAGGAGGTATGTGCGTTTCACGTGCCCGTCCTCAGAGGTATAGTTGTAATTTGTCTGGTTGTGGGCTTCGCCAAGGTGGTGAAGAGTTGCACCACTCACTTGGGTGTCGAGATCAAAGTCCCAGGGCAATCGCTAAGGCTGTCAGTAGGCCATAGGTGTATGTATGAGGGGCGAACTACTTGACCATTCCACCACCATCCTAATAAAGTTCCGTGGGCTATCCATGTGTCGAGATCATTCTGGCGGAAGAAGTCCAGATAGGCGCGAACCATGTGCTGTTGTGTATCTCTTCGCTCCTCGTCTGAGACTACACCGTGGAAGTAGCGCTTGTCATAATGACCGAGCGTATTATCGCCTCTGTAATATATAAGCAGTCTGTATGATGATCTCATTGAGTTACAGTGACCCACCCAGGCTCATGAAAGTACTTGCCATCCCCACCGTCTCTTTTCACTACCTCGCTCGCTGATAACCCCACAGTTTCCATTCGAGAATCAAGATTTGAAGCTGGTGCTGCTATTGTGTTTGCAAAGAGCGCTGCCGCTACTGTACATGCCGACAGTCTCATGACGAAGCTGTGTTGCTACTCCGGTATCGATGCGAAGCTAAGAAGATGGTGCTGCAGAGGTCGAACGCACGCGAGGCATAAGTCAAGGACTCAAGGGTGGAAATGCCGAGATAAGTGGTTTGACGTCGCGCAAGGCGGTCCAGAGGCGATGTTGGTTCCGGGAAAGAGGTCGCGTGCTTATCTTACGTAGGAATTGACTCGGCAGGCGCAGCCAACAGGTGGACGTCACGAAAGCAATTGAACCAAGTAGGCAGTCTTAGTCACATAAGAGACGGAAGGAGAAGAGAGCGCAAGACAACCCGACCCGCGACGCGTACTCATCGCCCTCATCTCACTTACCCACATAGCCTGCCACTTCCTGTCGCATCTGCTGCGTGTGCCCATGTTACCCCGGAGTAGTCGGCATCCCTACGCCTAGCCTTCTGTCGATGCGATAGGTAGGCTAGCGCCGTTAGACCCGAGTGCCGAGTACGAAATGCTTGTTTAAATGTGGGACATCCAGTTACGCGCGGTCATTCTGAATCAAGCATTGCAATACGACACGGCAGTGGATTTTGGAACCATACCAAGAATCTGCCTTTCAACAAAAGAGATGATGTTGCAGGAACGCCTGAAAATTATGCTTGTCAAACCGGTTTCGTCATAAGCCTCAGGTTGCGTTTGTGGTGCTGCGCCGGCTGTGTGAGGTGAAAAAATCGGCATGTTGAGCCTAGCATGTCAGGCATACGCATCCCTTGTCGCACTCAGCCGTATCGCGTGCGTTGTGTCCAGATGAGGATGCGCGCGGTTGGTTGTTTCGTCAGCGCTCCACCTCTTTAGGGCTGGGAAAAGGTCGTGACGTATGCTTTTGTCCGTTGTCCTCATTTCCACGTATACTGTTGTTGACAAGACAGGATTCGCCCGCCTCCTGTCGGCTGGCACGTGGCTGCTACTCCGTCTTCATTTTCCCTCGTTCCTTAATGCTCTGATGACGGCTGCAGTCGTTCGGCGTGAAGTCACAAGGCCATTGCTGCTCCGAAGCTAGGTAACGACTACACAAATAAGAAATGCCATGTAGACTTGCCGACCAGTGACAGGATCGTAAAAACCTCCTTCTGTAAGTATCGTCTATCACAGCAACTTACTGCTTTGCGCAAGCATACGGAAGAAATTCTGCTTCAACTAGTTGGAAACAACATGAACACTGGTATTACAAGTCATGACTTTTGCATGCCACCCGGCGAAAATACTCTATGCCCAAAACGCTTGACCCTTCCAATCCCATCGTGCGCCTAAATAAACGGAAGCTGCATATGCTCACGAGACGTCCATGTCCTCAATACCGTTGGTCACGGTGAATGATACAGCGCCTTCGTCGCCGATCAAACGCTTTTCGGACTCGCTGACGAACTGCTCGTTTTAGCTCCAACTGCACAATCGCATCGTGGAGCTATGCTTACCTTCACACTTCGCGCGGGGTCGTAGAATAATGAGAAACTGCGCTGGACGTCTTCTATGGTAACTTCGGAGCCTTGCCTCTTCTTGCGTACCAGGTCTGAGGTAGTGATGAGGTTGCTGGCGTATCTCAGCCCAGTCTCCAGACCAATCTTGGTGAGCAGCGCCAGAGCATCGGGGGAAATATCCACTTCCTCCTCCTGTGCACGTATCGAGATAATTTGCTGCATCTCTTCCGAGTTGTATGCGTGTGTGCTAACAATTACTACACGGTCCAGGAAGTCCAGCGGCAATCCGTGTGGGGATCTGTAATCAGTTCCTCTGATCTGTGTATTGCCCCTGTTGCTTGCCATGATGACAATAGGCGCCAACTCATCTTCCAAAGCCCTATTGATGAATGAGAAGCACTCGATATCCAGCATATGAACCTCGTCGATGAACAGTACACCAGGAACGATTACCGCCTTACCCTCCTCCTTCCATTCTGCGACTTTGGTATTAATTTGATCGCGCACTTCGCTGCGGATCTCGCCCGTGTCGCCAGAGAAAAGAGCTAGAAATCCCTGTGATCTCGAGTTGATGACATCAATCTCGTGGAGACTGACGGTATGTACGACCTCGCGCCGTTGCTGAAGCTCGCCCTCGGGACACTGTACAAACTTGGTATCGATGCCCATCGCATCGTAGTCTCTCGATCGTGTGTAGGAACGACCTAGCTTGGATATCTTTCCTGATGCCTTATCGATCGAAATGATGTCGCCAGCCATGATCTTCTCTTTAGTCATGGCGTCGATCATCTTTGTGCCCATGTCGTAGATGGTCTCCATATCGGTGGTTTTGATGGTGAGCTTACCCTGCTTGTTGCTCTAAGCAAGGTCAGTGTCAGTTCAAAGGCGAAACTCCTCTGTTACATACTCCTGTGACGCTGCGATCGATCTGAATCTCAACGACCTCACCCTCGATAACCTCGCTCTCTTCCGTTATCCGTACGCCAATAGACTTGCGAAATGCCTGTGTGAGCGCCTCAGTCTTGGACATCTCTAGCGAGAATATCTCAGACGACGCAAGCATAGTGAACGGTACGTCCGATCCCAGCGATTGAGCCATGCCCATCGCGATGGCTGTCTTTCCTGTGCTTGGTGGCCCAGCAATCAGAACTGCACGTCCCGCGATCTTGCCTTCTTGTGCCATTCTCAAGATGACTGCAGCGGCTTTGCGCGCTTTTTCCTGCCCAACAAGTCCTTGGGAGGACAGTTTCGGCTCAAGCGTGTCTGGCTCGACGCCCAGACCGCGAATGTGCGAGTGCGCCGCAATGAGGTTGAGGCCACGGAGCTCCTTGCTCTCGGCAATGGTCGTGATGGGCTGCGATACATCAGCACGGAAAATCAAGTGATTATTGCACGAACTTACGACAGCCATTATGACGTGTGGTGTTGCGAGGGTGAGCAGATGTTGTTGCGCCGCGTTCGCGACTTCTCGCGATGAGCTCTCACTTCTAGCTCTTGATCGCGCTAGCCTTGTTTCGGTACTGATTGGCGGCGATGCGCACCGTCGCGTTTACCTTCACTGTGACCTATATGAAGCTTTCCCTTTACCACGCCATCTCTCTGCTAAGCTTCTTCACTACCCAACTTTCGTACAGTAAGTCGCTGCTGTGCACTCGCCTCTCAGGTTTACGAATTTTACAGCGCTTGCACGATATGCACGCTTGAATGCTCTTCTGGCTAAGAGCGCTTTGAGCTTTCGACCCATGCGCGCCGCCGGCAATCACAAGGTATGTCAGGCAAGGTCATGGAAGAAGCACACTGCTTTGTACAGTTCGCTGGCTTTGGTTGTTCTCCATTATACCATTCGGTCATAAGCGATTTTGTTGAATGTTTATTGTTGCGAACAGCATAGTTGCAAGGGTGTTAGGTCACGATCTTTGTCAACATCACCACTGGTACTAACAACCAATATTGCAGAGCACGATTGGACAATGTTCGGGTCTAAGGACGCGCGGAAGAGGCCTGCTGCATCGCGATCGCGAGGCAATAGTCCTCCCACTCAACGCAGGCGTCACTCCGATCATGCCTCAGCAACTAATAGGGTTAGACTACCTCGTTCTGGGTGAATCTTCCTTAGTTGACAGACAGAATATAGTACGCGAATACTGCGACAGACTTGAGAGCTTCGCACAGTCCTCAATACCATGGGGCAAGTCCTGCCGGTGACCTGCCAGTAGTTGCGAGAACGAGACCAACACTTCACCGTGAAGTTCAAACTGACCAGAGCAGACAGAACAGCAGTCGCAATGCTTTGCCTAGCTATGAAATGAGTCAGGATGGCGTAGGGTCATCAAACTCTCGAAGGCCAAGTAAAAATCAGGTTATCCCGCCTGCAAGCAATCACAGCGGCTCCAGTACATCGGTGCAGGCCGCGCCTCCTGTGCCATCCATGATACCAAACATACCGCAGCCAGGAGCAAGGCGTAATGGACCAATGAGCACCATAGAGACGTTGCGAACATCCAAGGCCCCTCGTTCCGCACTTATACCACAAGTTACGCGCAGGTCAAACACAACAGATGTGAGACAGCCAGAGAGGCAGATGGCAGCTGAGCCGATGACAATTGCAACGCTTACAGCAATGGTCGAGCAAATGGTTGCAAAGTGCTTGGAAACAAAAGATTTCGAGCGTCCGCTCTGTGCTGCCGAGAATGCGAAGCTAGCAGGCCAGGCTGAGCTGGCTCAGTTCCGGACCGACCTTGAACAAGTGCCAAATATGATCACGCAGACCAATATTAACGACGGGGTTGAAAGATTGAAACGAGCCGTCACAAAGGACGAGGTCGGGAACATCACTCAAGCAGCACTGCAGCCTATTTCTGAGACATTAGACGCGTTCCAAGGAAGCCTTGATAAGTTGTCTGTGAACGTATCCGAAACCAAGAAGTTCTCTGACGACCAGTTCCGCATGTTGGGTGATAAAATTCAACATATCGAAACCACTGTGACAAACACGGTGAAAGAACTTGAAGCCCGTATCTCAAATCTCGATGCAGTAGTGAAGAAAGGGCAGGCCAATCGAGAGGCTAAGACGCAGATCGGATTGACAAAATTGGATACCCAGCATTCGGAATTGTCCGCTTCCCATGGCTCCTTATACAAAGTACACGATGAGATCATGAAAGATATCAAGGACATACGAGCCCAGCAGCAACAAGTGTTGGCGAACCAACAGAAAGCGAATCAAATTATTCAAAACAAGCTCTCTGAGCAGAATGGATTCAAGGGACGTTTGGAAGGTCTTGAATCTCAGGGACAGAAAACTGAAGAGCTAGTCCAGCAGCTTATCGCCCAGCAAGTGGAGACTAGCGAACGAGTCAGAAAGCTCGAAATGACTGCAGATCCAGCCATGCGACAAGACCAGAATAATCGCGTGGACAACGTTGACGACTGCTTAAGCCTGCCTGCGGTAAACGAACTGCCAACGAGACTTCTCAGCCTGGAAACCTATATCGGAGGACAGGAAGGTCTCGCCAATTGTTTCAGGGATCTCGAATCCACTGTCAAGGAGATGGACAAAGATCTGCACAACGTCAGCAGCAGTGTGGATTTTTTCTCGAGTAGCATCAAAGATGTCTTTGCAGAACAATTTGATCCTCTCCAGAAACGTATAGAGCAGGAGGCACAGAGGCTTAGCCAGCACATGAATCAGCAATCTCGGTTGATCAGCAAGTTACAAGAGCAAGCAGAAAGCGCACATAAGGCGTGTCTGGCCTCTGAATTCCCAGTCTCGCAATTGTTGTTTATGCAGAGAACGATTGAAGGGTCAGCTAAAGCCACTGACTTGAGTCGGCTAGAAGAGTTAGTCAAGAATTTGGATCGGCAAGTGGCACAGAACGCCGTCACTGCGACCCAAGCGGTTGACACCGTGAAAGCTGCCACACGGAACCTAGAGGACCGATATGACAACATTTCTACCGATGGACTCTACCAACGAATAGCCCATATGGTCGTTCAGCAATATCCTACAAGTGCGGCACACGTCATGCAGCAAATGGATGTCATGAAGCATGATTTGGCACAGTTATGGGTCTTTACCGATATCATGATGCGAACTCCGAACAGTGCACAGATACTCGGCAGACTTTTACAGTCTGGTCCGGAGATAATGAACCTTGTTCAGTTTCCACAGGGCGCAAGGGAAGCTCCAGGAGTGCCTGACGAAGCTGTCCTCAAGGAGATCGAAACTCTCAGAGAATCTTCTACTAAGATGCACACACAGCTCACAAGTCTGAAAAACACAGTAACTGACTTCACGACTAAAGTCCGAGACGATATCGCGAGGGGATGTAACACACTGAATTAAAGACTGACGCCAAGAAAGAACACGAGAAACAGCAATTTACAGAGAAATCCATGGCTCTATTCGAACATAGTCTTGGAAAGATTAGGGATGAGACCAGGACTATTGGGATTACTCAGGAGCAGCTTGATCCTTTGAACACCCCCATCATCAAAGAGTGCTTTAGGCATCTGCCTAAGGTCTTCACTCACGTTGGAAAACTCCAGTGGGCTGTTGAAGATTTGAACCAGAATCTACCAAAAGGCGGGTTGCATCTCGATTGGTCTTGTGATCTGAAGCATGAGTACGATATCCAGCCCCCTTACCCTGGAGACAGACGCACGAGCGATAAGCGTCTCTGAACATAAGTGTAAAGAAAGATGTGTGGCTCCACGAATTTCTGCTTCGTGCGGACGACTACACTACTGTCCATGGATCAGTCTTGTGCGCCTGTCTTGTAACGTATACATGTGTTGGTATTCTCTGCGCTCGGCTGAACATACGCCATAAGACCTGGTATTTTTTGGCGGGACATGGCGTGGCTGATTTTTCCGACCAAGTTTTGGATGGATGATGACAGTAACATTCCGTTACCGAGTATCGCTTAACTGAGTATATTCGATTGAAGGCTATCATATAAAAGAATTTCATGATATCTCCACATCCTCTTCTAACAAGGCGGCCGCTTCCGGCTAGATCGTGAGCGAAAGCGAATTCCAGCGAAACCTGACTTGGACTTCGGAGTTAGTGTGTAATGCTAGTTAATCCCGCTCAAAAGTTCGTGTCAGGGCTCCAAGCTCAAGCTCGTGTTCTTCCCTAGCAATTCACGCACAGCACAGGTCGAAACAAGAGCGGTGCAAGACGAGATCACGGGTCCTAAGTTCCAACCCAAAGCATTCACAGCCACAGGTACAACACCAACATCTGCAACCAGAGCTACCTGTACCCGTGCAAGACGCAGACACAGCCATGGCCGACGGCTTATCAGCAGGACCCCCACACCCGTCCACTGCACCCCGGGACCCGAGCAAACGCAAACGCAAAGAAAAGGAGACTCACATCCTCCACCAAACCACCTTTCGCAAGCCCGATTGGTCATACTTCCACCTTACTCTCATTACGCCTGGCACCGCCGCCATCCCTTCCTCTGCATCCACTGCAGCAGCCTCCGACTCAGGCGACATCGACGCCCTCACTGTCTCGGCACTCCTCGCACAACCCCTCGTTGCCTACCTCGGCACCACGGGCTCCGCGGTCCCTATCGATATCCTCCACACTGAGGGCCGCAGCACATGGGTGCGCTTACCGCGACAGGACGCACGGGCGTTCCGCGCGGGGCTGAGTGGCTGGATTGGAGGGTGCGATGCGGGGAGCGTGCCAGGTGTTGCGGAGGGGGGGAGGGTCAACGTGGCGTGGAGGGTCGTCGCTGAAGGGGGAAGCTTGGGCTTGTTGGGAGGGGCGGGCGATGATTTGTTTTGCGATAGTGGCATTGCATATTGAGGTCCAAGAGAGCCGCCCTTGGTCTCTATAAAAGGCATCAAGATCTCTGGAAAAAGTCGTTGCGACTAGTTTGCGCGACGACAAGCATCTGCACCCTCTGCTCGGAAACACAAGCAACGACGACCTTCGAAGCACCGCAGTTTACAGACGATGTTGCGGCAGCAGAGCATGTTGATCTGCTTCACTGTTGCTGCGAGCAAGCCGCCCACTACCAACCATTCTCTGGCCTCCTCTCACTACGGTGCTCGTGGGCAGGCAGATCGAAACTTGTGATCTATGTACAACGACCAGTGTGTCTCCGTACCTGGACGATGTGCACCGGGTCACGCAACATACACCTGCGATATAACGCCACAAAAGTCCTGGGCTAGAGCAGCGCTTGTCAGAACATGACAAGGTCCTAGCCAAATACTGCGGATACTGCGAATGCAGCAGAGAAGTGAGGCATCGGTGTGCTTCAGGCAGGATAACAGAAGAGGGCAGTGAATAGGATTTGGATGGGGAAGAGATCCACCCAATCTGCAATGCATACAATCAAGCACTCCCAAACATTCCGGAACCCATGCGCAATGCTCAGAAATCTTTCGGCTTTAACCTCCCTGCTTTTCGAATATGGTCAATCTTTGCGTCCAGTTCTGCAATGAAATCGTCATCTTGTTTCCACTGTGCTTCCTTGAGCGCTCTGTATCTGTGCATAATCTGATCGAAGTCATGACCGCCACCGTTTGCACCAGTTGTATTCTGAGCCGTTACAGACAGCTGTCGAGATGCACTAGCCGTGTTTAATAGCATGCCTGACTCAACATCATTAGCCCAGGGCCGCACGACGTCCTGGTCGTCCTGCAACTCGGGCTGCATGAAGTCTGAATCGTGCTACCATCCAGGCTGTTGAGGGCCGCCGTGTCCTCCCTGACTGCCGTAGTTACCGCCCTGTTGGCCTGCGTAACCGCCGCCAAGTGGACCTCCGTAGCCGCCCTGCTGACCTGACTGACCACCGTGCTGTGGTGCGCCTCCGTACTGGTTGTGCTGGTGGTTGTCGTAGTTTTGAGGGCCCCCGTAATAGCCCCCAGAGGGTGCGGGTCCGCCATACCCAGCTGCTAGTGTTAGCTCATGGCTACAGACTGCGTTGGAGAATAGCAATGCTCACCTTGGGCACCATAGCCACCTGGAACTTGCTGTCCGTAGCCTCCTCCATGCTGTTGCTGCTGCGGCTGGCCACCGTACCCTGCTTGAGATCCGTACTGACCTTGGCCGTGCTGTTGTCCTCCATATTGACCTGGCGGACCGCCGTGTTGCTGCTGGTCACCGTGCTGCTGTGCCGGCGAGGGTGAGCCGTAGCTGTGCTGGCCCTGGGGGCCGCTGTTGTACTGACCACCGGGCTGGTACGATGTTGGCGGTGCGCTGCCAGTGTATGTGCCACTAGAAGAAGCGCCTGAGCCCTGGCTGTAGCCGAAGTCGTTCTTAGCAGGCTTGTTGTGCTGGGTCAATCAGTAAAGGGACATTGTGGCATCAAGATTCCAAGCACTCACCGATCCACCCATCAAGCCACCAAGCATGCCACCAAGGCCACCACTGCTGGACGACTGGTTGCCATGGTTCTGATTGCCTTGGTTCTGGCTGCTGCTGCCGTGGTTGCTGCTGCCGTGGTTGCTGCTGCCGCTGCTGCCGCCACCAAGCAGACTACCCAGCGCGCCGAGCCCGCCGCTCGATTGCTGGTTACCATGGCCTCCAGAGCTGTTGTTCTTTCCACCTCCAAGTAGAGATCCAGCTAGCTGACCGACAAGATTGCCAGAGCCACCGCTGCTGTGGCCTCCAGAGCTGCCGTGATTCTGCTTGCCGCCGCCGAGGAAGGACCCGGCAAGCTGGCCAACAAGGTTGCTCGATCCACCACTGCCAGAGCTCTTCTTGTTGCCGCCCATGAGCGCGTTCATGGCGAAGCTTCCCAGCGAGCGGTCGCCGGTCTGTCCATCGCCGCCGATACCCCTGGATCCGTCGCCCACATCGCCTGGCCCTTCTGTGCCGGCGGGCTTGTTGTAAGGATTTGTGTTCTGCGCAGGCGTGCCGTGGTGGCTGCCACCGATGGGAGCTTCGCTTGTGGGCAGGTCCCACTGCGAGACACCGGTGCTGATCTGAACGTAGTAATACTTGCGGCTCCTGTTCTGGTGTTAGCATCTGATCGCGGGGCAGCCATGCGCCGCCCAGCAAGGGCGCCGTAGCGTCGCCCGCCGTTGGAATCTCGACGTACGCATTGTCCCACTGGGCAATCCAGCCTGCAGGCAGCTTTGGCAGGTTGGGGTCTGTAGGCCCAGAGTCGGGGGAGACAGGCGGGTGCGGAGGAGTGGGCGCAGCCATGTTAGGCTCTTGGGCTCTTGGGTGGCGCGGGGTAGTAGCAGGCGGCGACGTTGATAGATAATGCTTGAGGATGCGACGTCGAGGGGGAAAGTGTGGAGAGAAGAGTGTGAATCAAAGCATAAATAGAGTGCTTAATATGAAGCAGGAGCAATGGGCCACTGCTAGCGGTCTTTTGAATAAGATGCATTCAAACGGCGGCCATGCGGATATCCCTGCTCGGCTGCGTCAGTAGTCTTGCTCCGCCCCCCGAGCTTCAGCTTTGTTGGAACACCGAAGCTGTGCAAAGCCACTGTTCTGGAAGAACAATGATCGTGCTGAGATACCTGGCCTATAGGATCGACCGGTCTGTGTAGGAAATAAGCAAGCATCCATCGCTTCCTGTATTTGAGGGATAATATTTGGCCAAGAAGGCGGCCTGATCGATACCCAATCGTGATACCGACGTCAAAATACCTGTACGATCATCTTTCCACACCAGCCTAATGCACTGTTTTCCAAGTGTCCTATTTCCGTGATCCGTAAAACAATCCCATGCCCCCGTTGCGCCATGCGCAGCTACCAGGCATACCCACCTTCGTCGCCTGCTTCATCATTGCCATTCCATTCATCGTCACCACTCGGCTCGGCGTCAAGGAAGTCATCTTCAGCAAATATCTCTTCTCGTGGCCTGAAGTTGTCGATGCGGAAGATGACTGTATGGCAGCGACCTTGCACAAAAGACAGCTGCTCCTCTTTCTCATCATCCTGCTCCGACTCGGACACATCAGACTCTTCGTCGTAGCTTGCGTTGGCTCTGACTCGTGAGCGAAGCCGCGTTGAACCCCATCGCTCGTCCTGTTTCTTGCGCTTTGACAAGGGCGGTATATCACTGTTGCTATCATTGGTAGTATGAGGTTGTGCTGGTGTCTCTGATGTGCCTTCGATGAAAGAGTCAACCTTTTCTTCTTCTTCTCTGTCAAGTTGGGTCGCTTCAGGCTCTAGTACAGTTTGCTTCTCTTTCCACTGCCTGTAGGCTTTGAATGAAACCAAATGAGGGTTGGGATGCTCCCACTTGCGCGCGAATACAGCCTGGAAAGTTGCATTCCACTTCCTCCTGAATTCAGCACGTTGTCGCCAATCAGTATCGACCATGGCAATGATAGTTATGTCGCGCAGGTCGGGCAGCTCTTCAGCCGAATCGATCAGCGATTGGAAGAAATTGCTAGCTGCCGTAGAATCCCATTTGCGCAGATACTGCATATCAAGGATACGAATGGTCGAAGGCCAAGTCGGAATCTCATCTTTGCCCAGTAGAGACTCGTAGAGCGGTTCGTTGTCAGATGACATGACAAGCGAGCTGTAATACGTCGTGTCCATGCGAAGAACCTCTAGCTTAGGGCATGACTGCTTCAACCCGACAAGAAACGATAAATCAAGCGCCTGATTGTGGTGCAGTACGAGCTCCTCCAGATGAGCACCGTGCGTTGCCAGGAAGCTCGACAGAGCATCTGAAAGCAGTTCCCCACAGTTGATGATGCTCAGGCTGACAAGATTAGTGGGCAGCAGCGGTAGCAGGCGGTTTCTGACGATGCCGCAGGTCTCGAAGGTCAAAGACCTCAGCTGAGGCAGGACAGCCACTGCGGACCCAATGAGCTCTTCCATGGTTGGTTCTGCATTGCCATCATCCTCGGTTTCTTCTTCACGTGAAGGCTCTGGGTGGTACTTGACTAATGTAAGATCACGCAGGCTCTGGAAGGCCACATCACCATGTATGTTCTTCATCCACAGAGGACCACGCCGACAAAATGTGCTGTTCCAACGCCAGCTCCTTAAACGCAAATTGGTCTCACGCAAAGCCGCGAAGAGCTCGTCTGGATACACCCATCGACGTACTCGCCGTAGTTTCCCGCGAAAAGGCGGCCTGTCGTTCGGATCGAAGATGTCGATTTCGCGTAAAGTAGTCAATGACTTTACAAGCGCTGCTAGGTCAGCAACGCTATGTGTGGGATCCGTCAAGGTCGTCATCTGCGTGGCATCCAGAGTCAAACGCTTTGGCATCACTTGATAGTCTTCATGTGCTCCGTCGGGTGGCTGTATGAGCTGGTACACAAGATCTCTACGAGTCTGTCTTGCGGCAAATATGGGTGGGTTGCGGTAGAGAGCTGTTAAGGCTGGTTTCGTGAACGTTGTACACATGCGAGCCAATTGGACTAGCCACGATATCGACGTTGTGGGTTTCATGTTCTCATCATGCAATGGATGTGATGCATATACAAAGATCTGTAGGAGGACATGATACGGTAAGGACTGCCAAGCTGGTTTGTGGCCATCAGAAGGTATCGAGATAGTGTCTGCCGTCGCATCCGCTGTCTGATTTGGTCTTCGTATCCGTCCGACTACCATCTTCTGTTTGGAACGACCCTTGTCTCTACCTCTCCCACCCCTCCGTGGTCGAGGTGATGGCGCTGCTGTTGCCTTGGCTTTACGCGGTGTGGTTGTGATATGCTTTTCAAGAACCTCAAAATCCGCATCTGAATCGTCCGTATCATCTGAGCTGATGTCTTTGTACGATATATTGTGCCTAGTTCGGGACTCTGTACGCCGCTGCGTTGAAGGCTCGGGCGCAGAAGGCGGGCCCGGTGTCGCGTGTCGACTTGAGCCGTCATCGTCCGCTTTGTGCCTTGTAGATCTACGAGAAGGCGCATGGAGCTTCTTTGAAAAGACTGGATCATTCTCAGAGTCATCGGAGAGGTCCTCGCCACTGCTTGGTTCTTTGTACGACACCGCGCCGCGCTTGCGCTTCGAGGTCACGACCATCGTTGCGGCCGGCGCAGGTCAGGGAAGGCTCTGCGAATGGTACTGTTGAAGGGTTATGGAGCCACCGAATGAGGTCGCGTGCACTCATGTAGTGTTTTCCCAGCGGACTCGAGCGCACGATTGTGGAGTGACTGCCTATAGTTTGAAGTGCATCCGTTGCGTAGAGATAGCGGCGACATCATCGACGGACGCTAGCGCTGGAGCTGATCTCAGATGTGCGCTAATCCAGACTTGGACTGGTATCACAATGACTAAAAGAGGTGATCAGAATGCTTACGATTATTGTGTACCTGAGAGCGTAGCAGTCTATTACTATTAGGAGCAAAGTTCGACAAGGGTTTGGGTCTGATCTCCAAACTTCCCAGTTCTTGTCTCGCAGCGAGATTGTCCAGCCTCCACATACACATCCTGTCTAAACAACCGTGTCAATTTATCCAAGTGCAAATTGCGGCTCATGACGACCTGACTACCTAACGACACTTTGGCTATCTCGAGAAAATATCGTACATGGGGCGGGTCCACAATCAACGTTGCTCTGATTTCACCCGAATAAGGCCAAGCCAGGAGGATTGTTCACCATGACACCATCGCTACCGGCCCGCGATGGCGCTTCAATGCCCTGGTCGCTGGAACTACAACCCTCTTGGTGACGGCGCTCAAACACCAGTAGAGTTACACAAACTGTGAGGGAATTCATGGTAGCATCGGAATGATCTGCGATCGGTCTGGAAAAGCCGACATGTTTGACATAGAACAAATCCAATGCCATGTTCATTTTCCGCCCTCTTCTCCCTCGAGCCGCCCATGACACGGCTGGGCCGTGCTGGAGCAGTTCGCTGTCTGCACCCATGGAGCTACTGACTTTACTAAATTGGGCATCTTGTGCCTCCTTTGCTTTGCAGTAGCGCACTGCCGCAACAGCGCCGACCGTATGCAAGAGCATGCATGTCGAGTCATTTTCCAGCCAATCCTTCCCGTCAGTTCGCCACAACAACATCTTCTGAAAACAGTAGCTCGCGATTGCGGCCGCGCGCCTACGCATGTTGTTGTATTACGCTGAAAATGGGTAGGCCGTTGAGGAAGATATTGCAGAAGCCCCTGCGTCTTCGCGCTGTCCAAAGCCGCGAACACGCACGTGTGCTACTGGGGCATGTATCCAGACCTATAGGGTGAAACAAGATTGGTCCTCTGTGTCGCCCGGGCTGGATTTGACATCGTTTAAGCAGCTAGGCGCAGGGTACCCAGCCATCTCTTTTCTGCTCTCCTTGTCAAACTGCATGAACGCGATGCTGTGAGAGGGCCGGTTTCTCCCTTGCACTGGGCACACAACTGATGCGCTGGCCTGCAAAACTGAAGTGCAACTAGGTACATGGCAAAGTGTACTTCAGGTCTTGACCGCGATGCATTCAAAGGTACCGACAATAAATTGCTGAATTCTAATATCGATACTCTACCTGTAAACGTGTTTGTACAGAGGCCGTGAAACGAATTGGGGCAGCGCCCTTGTATCATACAATGTCGCAGAAGATGTGGCCTGCAAAGGTGTGCCGGTCCACTGAATACCGAAGGCTATAGTCCTCAAAGTCGTCAATGAAAACAACAAGACATTATATAACGTACTTTTGACATCTCAGCGTTTGGAAAAAGTACCTCGAAATGCGAGACCAATCTGGCATAGCAGAATGGGTGAAAGAAGCTGGAACATGCGCAGGTAGGCGAAGTAATTCAGGAATCGGCGCTTCAAAAGGACGCAAAAGAAAGGTTGAAAAAGATGCGCGTGGCTACAGTTCGTGATCGTGTGCAAAAGCTTGCAAGGACCATGCAAAATACCGCCATGATATATAAAGTGACGTGATTCGATCATCGTAATGGCGTGAATGTCGTTGAATGCTTCAAAACAGAATTGCCGCCGTTGCTTTTGAGACGTAGGAAACGCGTTCATATGCCGACCGTGTCTTTAAACGAATGGGGTGTTGTCGTCTGCGGTCGAGTATCCTCCATTCCTTCCATACGCACGTCTCTATCTCTAGAGCCTGCAGATGATGGTAAGGGGGCGGAAACGGGCGTGAACGAGGAGTATATGTGAGTGCGGGTTTGATCCGCAGATCCGTAGGTGAGAGGTGATTGCATTTCGCTAGACTGCCGTTGGGGCTTTCCTAGCTCCAGCGGCTGTGGCCGTGCGCGCCTCTTTTTACCTGAAGATGATTCAGGACTTTGCTCGGTCTGGATTTGGTGTTGTGGGGTCATGGTGTTCGTGGATAATGCATGTGCTGTTGTTGGTGGTGGAGTTTGTGCCTGTGATTGTTGTTCGGGGCTTGGACCAGCCTGAGAAGACTCAGGGTGAGTCGTAATCGACTGTCGGCCCCTTCTAGGAGGCGGATACGGTTCACCGCGCGCTGCTGCCTCCTGTGCTCTCTGTTGTGCCTCGGCTTTCGTCGGTCTCCCCCGCTTCTTCTTGTTTGCAGGCTCGTTGCCAGCGCTAGTCATAGCCGCATAGGCAGGGCCACCGGCGGGGACATATTCGGTGGGGTAAGGGTGTGGTGGTGGACGAGGTTGAAGAAGACGACCGAGAGAAGCAGGTTCCTGGGGCAGGGGTCGTTTTCTGGCGAGCTCAGATCCAGAGTACATGCCAGGATTCGGTATTGGTGGGCGACCATAGGCTGAGCCAGAATTGGAGGCAGCGATATCAGCGTATGCTCTTTGGCATGAATTAAGCGAGCGGCCTATGTAGAGGCAGCAATTAGCATTGTCTGATGTCGCGGTACATGGACGCCTGTCCCCAATGTGTGAGTGCGCAGACACTCAAGTCGCGTAAACGTACCTGGAGGAAGAGCCATGTCAGGCCATCGCACTTGGACCTGGTAATCGCGGATGAAGCCATATAAGACATGAGAAGATACTGGAGCGGCCTTCAATATTTCGGCAAGCAGGTATATCTACCAAGAATTGTCAGCCCGACTAAAAAGTATGTGCGTGGATTCGTCCAAAGGCGGTGACAATGCGTACCTTCTCATGCTCCGTCCATTGTCTCTCCGACACAGGCTGCTCCATGTCGTGCCTCTCAACTAATGCTGGAGGGCAGACGCCGACAAGAAGTAGTCACGGTGGGTCCTGGTTAACTGCAGGCAGACAAATCGAGCATTGAACGATCACAAGGCGGTATAGTGAGTGCAGAATGCGGGCGCGAAACACTCGCGCGCGGTTGAACGACAGGGTTGACAAGGAATAGTACAAACGAGAGTCTTGAAACGAAACATGAACGAGTGAGGGAGAAAGAGCATCAGAAGGACCCACGGTGGGCACTGTTCGTCATGCCAGCGTAGGCAAAGTTTGCTGTCAACGAGACCAGAGCATGAGGCTGGGTTTAGGAGAGAGGGTCAGTTGCTCATGAAATTTAGGGACATGTTACGTGCATACTTAGCGCGATTTAATGGGTGGTCCTGCCTTCCTCGCAGCATTCCTCACCTCGCAAGGCCTAGCCAGCGGCTGCACATGTCGTCAATTGTGGAAAAACTATAACGCGGATTCGATAACGACGCTGAGGCAACAGCCCTTTGGGCGGCGTTCCCCTCTCGACCTGAACACCTTCAGGGTAACCTCCAGTGTCGATAAAGAACGCCTCGATGCCTCGCCAGCCAATCGCTAGCGACCCCTGCGTGTCTCACCAGGGAACCATCCTGACACGAAACGGTAGACTGATCTTACTGGCTCGGGCCTTTCGTGTTTCGTGGACCGTGTCGCTGTCCACACATGCGCGGATCTCTTTGAGATGGACGCTGCGTACATGCTGGTGCTCTCAACCCTGGAGGACTTTATCACTATAGCCGAAAGCGCAGTGTTTGTTTCAGATGGTTTTGTTTGTCAACTGGTGGATGAAGACGTGTTCTTCCGCGCTTCGACACTAGCCGCGCCGGGCGCGTCTTCAGCCCGTGCACTATTGTCTCTTGGGCCATCTACTAAAACGGTCAACGGCACTTTGGGATTGTAAAGGGCGATGGCATGCACCGGTTCCCGGTATAATAAAAGGGTTACAACTGTGTAGCTCAATGGCTGCTACTGTGCGCGTTCTTATATTCTTCCAGTGACAGAAACTCGCACCTGCATTTGCGCGCCACGTAGCACCAACCACAGCTCCAGCTTAAAAAATTGTCACTGTGAATCTCGTGCATATCGCAATATTCTGGCCAACAGCGAGGCTTGCTGATAAGACGTGGCTAATTTTTCTGCCACAAGTTCTGTGCTGTTAGCTTGTCGGCTGGCGTTGCTGTCGCCGTTGGGGATTGTCAACAAATTGGCCATTTTCTTGAGCTATCGTTTTAGATACGTGGAGGCTCGACGTCTTCGCGGAGCTTAAAGACGTTGTGCCGTTGACGAGACGGCTGCTGTCCAAGCGTTGTGAATGGCGGCACGGAGCGGGCAGATCTTCCTGGCATCCATCTAGTGCGAATTATGACATACGATCAGTATTATCTTGGCAGTAAGCGGGAAACTAGTAATAATGTTTTGCTTACTGTGTACACTGCCACTCTCCAAATCAGCACGAGAGTAGTGACAAGATAGCAATGTCTTCACACAGATATTTGCTGCAACCTTTTCACACAGAAGTTTTTGCATATTGACCCACTTGATGACAAGTCAAGACACATGTCCAGCGAGTTGGGATCTCGCGTAGCTGTGTACTACTTCTGTCCCAACACTTGAACCAAATGCATAACGCTAGCATGTCGTAGTTGGAGCTTGAGAAGATACGCTACAGTAAGGTTCCACGACCTGGAAAAGCAAAATCTGACTTTTGAGCGGCTATCATGCTTTGGGACAAATAGATTGACTCTTGCGCCATGTGTGTCACGCCAAATGGGAAGCGTATGTCCTCTCGATCAGAGACTAGATTGAAGGACCAATGTCGCAGTGAGCTTTCAGACACAATTACATATAGGGAATGGATCCTAGCAGGACAATGGGACTAAATTTCTCGTTGGCATCAAACCCACCTCAGAAGAGCTGCTTCGAGCTTGATGCTCCCGTATCTTACTTCAATATAAGAGGCTTCAAGCCGATCATTCCTCCTCTGTTCACCAACAAACTCTGCGACCTCTCAAGCCAGGACCCGATAAGCTGTGTTAAAGCGTTTACACATTACATACACTCGTATGCCATCCACAAAGATCGGAAGATGACAGACACGTCGGCGTGGCGACAAGTCTGTGTCCTCAAAACAATCTCATTTGATCTATTTGAAGACCAAATACTTATTGCGCAAGTCGATCGCTGCCATATACGAATGCACACAGCGCGAGCAGCCGAAAGTAGGCAGGCATCGAAAATCCCCAAGGCCCCACGGGAGGACTCAGGCGATTTTATACTACACAATCACAAGCGCATAGATATATGAATTTTGTAGGTTGATTGGCCTAGGAAGCTTTATGCTCGGAGTTTTGGTAACGGGACGATACGCAGTTCTATGTTATCTGCCATGGGAATAATCTGGCGATGGATGTGCCACGCGACAGCAGACCTTTTTGGGTGGTTATCTCGAGATAGTATGCAGACATCAGCCACGATTGGCCGTGGTGCCCCGAGAAGACTGCAGTATAGCATTAAATCTTATAGCGAATCCAAGAGATATGATAGCAATAGTTTCAGTACACAAGAATAAAGCACAGGAAGAGCTACAACTAACAGCTACTGGTTGCAGTTGTGTTGTATATTTGGAGATCTTGAGGTACTTGAAGTCTCGAAATTCTGGGAAGACCGAAGAGCACCTGCACGCCTCGGCTTTAACCAAATCAGGACGACCGCGAACAGCACCAACAATAGCACGACACGGAGCGCTGCTGTCGCGCACTCACAGCCAGACAGCCAGCGCCATAGGCATTTCCATATCAGCGAAAGTACAGCTTCGCTACCAACAAAGACCGGTCACGCTCCAAAGCGCCTTGTCACAAGAGAAGAGTCTGTCGCGCTTCCAGCTCCCAACGCTCACCGCGAATTGTGCACCTCCATGTCGACGGCTTCACCCTCGAATCCATACCGCACGCGCCTTTCCTGCGAGACCAGTATCGTCGCCCGCGACATGCGAATCCAGTGCAGGAGCATATAGGAGGATCCGGTACCTGGGAAACACGTTCCAGTGCGCAGAAGAGGGAAGATTTGGCACCAGTCCATCTCCAGCCCAACCCGTTGCCGAACGCCCACCAAACAAGTCTTTTGCTTGTTGACGAAGAGCGCCAGTACACCTGTGTCTTTCCACCATCTTGCAGGGTGCTGCGCGGTCAGGGGGCTTATGAACGCTCCTGCGTCGTGGTAGCACTAGCGCCGTTTTCCTCAACTCCTCACTTTCGCACTCGAAAGCTCGGCCACCACGCGTCCCGCCGCCACGGTCACTCATCATGTCAGACAGTGAAAGCAAGCAGAAGCCGGCTCGACTCGAGCCCGAAATGCGCGACATGAAGCTGGAGGAGAGCGCGCCTCTGCGCGCGAGTGAGAGCGAGGGCGTTCAAGTAAAAGCGGAGGACACAGGCCCCCAAACACCCTCTGCAATCCCACCCCGGCTCAAAAACTCTCGAACAAAGTCTCAGTCGCCCATGCCAAAGCGCGACTCCGAAGCCTCATCGCCGACAGACAGCACTAAAGAGGAGATTGTGGGAGGAGACATTGTCTTGAAGATGGAGCCGGGTCCGGGAGGCAGAGCCCTCAAGCTCTCGCGCAGCGCTTCACAGAAAATTGTCTCTCGCCCACCGCCGCTCTATCTCGATCTCCCAGACTCCACAGATGACGCCAAGGATACCTTTGTCGTTCTTCCCGAATGCACATATTCCAACAAATACATTGGCACAACCGATCCAGCCCTCGAGTGTGATTGCAGCGAAGAATGGGGTGAGTGTGCCTCAACTGCTGTTGCATCTCGGCAATGCGCTGACAACCTATGCGATAGATTCCACTACGAAACGAAACAACGCCTGCGGCGAGGACTCCGACTGCATCAATCGTGCCACCAAGATGGAGTGTGTTGGTGACTGCAGTTGCGGGCGAAAATGTCAAAACCAACGGTTCTTGCGCAAACAATATGCCGATGTCACCGTCATCAAAACTGAGAAGAAAGGCTTTGGTCTGCGAGCCAACAAAGATCTTGTACCAGGGGATTTCATCTTCGAGTATATTGGCGAGGTTATTGACGAAAAAACTTTCCGCCGCCGCATGATCCAGTACGACCAGGAGGGTATCAAACACTTCTACTTCATGTCTCTGACAAAGGGCGAGTTCGTGGATGCGACGAAGAAAGGCAATTTGGGAAGATTCTGCAACCACTCCTGCAACCCCAATTGTTTCGTGGACAAGTGGGTAGTGGGTGACAAGCTGCGCATGGGTATCTTTGCCGAACGGAAGATCAAGGCAGGTGAAGAGCTTGTCTTCAACTACAATGTCGATCGATACGGAGCCGACCCTCAACCTTGTTACTGTGGCGAGCCCAACTGCTCTGGTTTTATTGGTGGCAAGACCCAGTCTGACAACGCCACGAAGCTTTCGCATGCCACAATCGAAGCGCTTGGTATTGACGATGGTGATGGTTGGGACACGGCGGTTCACGCCAAGAAACCTCGCAAGAAGAAAGCCAGCGAGGATGATGAGGAGTACATCAACGACTTGCAGCCACGTTCGCTCGAAGACGATGGGGTGCCCAAGGTGATGGCTGCTCTTCGACAGTGCACCGAGAAATGGATCGCTGTCAAGCTCCTGAGCCGTATACAACAAAGTGATAATGATAAGGTCGGCCACAGAATCATTCGTATGCACGGTTACGAGACCCTCAAGAAGACTTTGACCACTTGGATGGACGATTTCAATGTTGTCATGCAGGTGTTGGACATTCTCCACAAATTGCCGCGCATCACGCGGAATAAGATTCAAGATTCCAAGATCGAGGAGGCAATAGAGAAGCTTAAGGGCTGTGGAGATGAGCGGGTTGAAGGGTCTGCTGTTGAGCTACTCACAGCGTGGAGTAAGCTAGAAATTGCCTACCGCATCCCACGTATGAAGCGGGATCCAAACGCGAGCACACCTCTCCGAACCGAGAATCACTTTGAGCGTCGCGAGAGAGGTCGAGAACGATCGAGGTCAAGGTCAAACTCGCCATCGCTGACATCCGCGCCCAAGGGCCCTGCCAACTTGAATGCTCCGTCTGGCCCTCGTGTTGTCAATGCCCCAAGGGGCCCTGCAAGTGGGTTCTTTTCGGGTCCTCGTCCAGCTGCGCGACCACGACCATTTAATCCGCTGCCTCCTGGTTGGTTTCAGGCTACGTCGGACAATGGTGCTACTTACTACTATAATTCCTCGGGGAGTACGCAGTGGCAACGACCGACTATGCCAGCTAATCAACCCCCACCGCCACCACCAAAAGCCAAGACAGACACGCAACTTTTGCAGGACATTATTTCTAGCATCACCGCCAATGTGACACCCACTGTACCTTCAGCCTCTTCGACCCCGCAGCCTACCGCAGATGACTCGAAAGAGATGACGTCCAAAAGTGAGAAGTGGCGCAGTTTACCCCAAGAGAAACAGGAAAGGATATACGAGGCGACTGTGGGTTATTTGCCTTTCATCTGTTCGAATAAAACACTGACTATAACAGCTCTCTCCTCATGTTATGGCTGTCGCTGCACACTACCGCAAAAAACTCGAGAAGGATGACCTCAAACGGTTGTCGAAAGAAGTGGCTAAAAAACTCGTCAGAGGCGATTATAAATCTGGGCGCGTCAAGGACCCAGCTGCCAAGATTAACTCGAAACACGAGAAGACGGTGAAAAACTATGTCAAGGATTTCTTAGACAAGGCCGTGAAGAAGAAAGAAGAGCGTGGACAGGCAAAAGTAGCGCGAAGAGATGCGGCACCAGACGACAGTGGTTTAACACCAGGTACCCCGCAGATCGAGATGGACAATACAACCGAGCTTGCAATTGTAGCAGATGCTTCTCCAAACGACTCTTCCTCCGAGTTGAAGCGGAAAAGAGAAGACGAAGCAGATGATTCGCCCCGCAATACTCGTTCTCGGACAGATGAGCCGCCAGCGCCACCTCCGCCTCCACCGCCGCCAGCAGTCGACATGCCCATAGATGTCGAGTTTGCACCCACGAATGACAACTCGATGGAATCCTTCACGGAATGCACGCCTGCTAATGAAAAGCTGCTTCTGCGAGCAAGCGGCCAACCCAGTCCCATGCAGCTTGCAACGCCCCCGACTAATGGTTCTGGAGACAGCGAGCTTGATGGCAATGGTGTTACGCGATAGAAACCAGCCGATGTGGTATTTGAGCTCATTCACATTTTAATCACAAATCTTTAATTGAAATTCTAATTTTGCCACACACACTCGTGCATCTGCAATTTGGAACATGGAACAGCCACACCGAGAAAAGACAATGAGAAGAATCTTTATCTTCTCCTAGCCCTATGATATTAGTATGGCAAAGGAATAGATCGGTGGCTGCAGAACAACCTGCTAGTGCAAGTGATGTGGTATTTGCATCTCACGGTAATAATATTTGCCTCTATAAAGAAGCACAAAGCCCACCCAAGTTTGATGATTCCATTCTTCCGAAAAACATTTTCACATACCTCTGTCCATGTTAAGCTTGCACTAGATCGCCAGTTAGGCTTATAACTGTCCACAATTCCTAACGAAGGTTTAAACAGTCTCCAGAGATAGAAGGCATATTGAGGTGTGCGTGAGCACAGTGAAAGTATGATTCCCAAAGCCTATTGGCTGGAGGAATCTCAGAGTATGAGGCCGGTATTCGACCTCGAAGATCAGTGTACCAGTCTTAAGGAATTCAATTCAGTATGAAGCTCAGCCCCTCTTCTTCCCTCCACTGCTCAGCAAACGCCCTCAGCGTCTCCGTTCTTCGCTTCGCCAACCCCTTCCCACAGCCTGTCTTCATCATCCCCTCAAGTCTGTACAGCTTCTCCTCAAAATGATCAATAGCCCTTCCCATTGGCTGGTCTGGGAACTTGGCCGCTCCGAATGAGAAACAGCGCCCAATGCCCACAGCACCAATGGCGTCTAGTCTGTCCGCATCCTGTACGACAGCGAGCTCGGGATACTGCGCAAGGACATCAGTGACGGATTGTGGGTTCTGCACTTCGTTCGTGTAGCCGACGTGCTTGACGAGGATTTGGACTTTGGCTGCCATGTCTGCACCCGCGCCATGGTCGAGGAGGATGTTGCGGACTTGGTTTTCGATATCTTCGCCGAGCCTTGCGTATTTGTGATCGCCCACGTCGTGTAGTAACGCAGCTAGGAATAGGCTGGTGGTGTCATAGGCTGAGGCTGGGTTCGTTTTGCTTTCATTCTGTAGGATTCGGTTCGCGTTGGATACTACGCGTAGGATATGGGCATAGTCGTGGGAGCTGTCGTATTGGGACATGTAGGTGTACACGTAGGCATTGATAGCTGCGAAAAGCACCTTATATTCTTTGGCAATGGGTACATCTGGGACCGGAACCATGGGAGCTGAAGACGTGGCAGTCATCTTTCCTGAGTGGGTGTTGGTAGAGTGGGTTGATGGTACTTGGTATGTCCTTGGAAAAAGTCTCTATTGTCACAATAGGTATGTCGACAGGACTCCGCAGCTCCGGAAGTCTTTGAAAGGGCAGGCAGCAGTCTTCCAATGAAGGATTGTGCTTAGAAATCTATAGTCGGTGGGGAAAACGCGTTACGGACGCGGCCGATACTGTAGCAGACCGAAAATAGTATGGCGTCGTGTCTGTAAAACGCGCGGTCACATGCTTCACGAGACTGCTGGCTTATGTGCAATTACCATTCATCTACGCTACAGGTTGGATAATCGCAAGTTTAAAGCTATCGGTCTGCTTATGGTCAGTATTTCTACTTGATATATTTTTATGTGGTACCTTCGCCTGCGGGTGACAAGGGCGGAGGCGTTTGAAGCAGCCGTAATGCTTCGAAAATGCAGTTCGAAAGCGACTGTTTTCCATTAAACCCATCGTGACTTTCTCTGCTCTGCGTTGAATTACAGGATTCCTTTTAGATTTGCTATCACATGTATCTTGGTGTTGAGCGCTGGGTGTCGTGGAGATTGTGGATCTGGGGAAGCGGACCTCGGCAGCGCCGCGACATGACTTCACCCCATGCGTTCCATATCGTGCCGACCCACGGCGCCTCCTTCAACCACCGTTCATGCCCTGCAAACGAATTCGCCGCTGATATACCCACACACGGATGTGACTGCGAGGATGATTAAGGGAGCGACGCATAATGCGACGGAAGTCCTGTCGCAGCCCACCAAATGGCTGAGCATGTACTCTGACTTCATCACCAAGAACAGCAGCGCCGTTTCGCAAATTGAGTCGGCATTGCGGTCGTTGACGTATATCATTCCTGGTAAGCGCAGGTCTCTTTGTGCAAGAACAAAAACAATACTGACCATAAGCAGGTCGCTTTAGGGAATCAGAGATAGCCTCGGAATCACGTATGCTCAGCCTCCATATTCAGCACGAATGTTAACGACTAACACTTTCCAGTGCACTGCGGCGTACAATGCCTCTCGCTATACCATGACTCTCTCCTCGCAAAGGCAATGGCGCAAATGCCCGGGACGCGTCGACACCCGCTCACTCCGCACCACCGCTACACCAAGTTCTGGACAGAGAAGTCGCCTACGTACAAGCGCATTGCCACCGTTCTTCAAATGATACAATACACCGAACTGTTATGGGAGATGGCGGCAAAGCGGAAGGGTGAAAAGACGCGATGGCGTGTGGTTGTCCTGCTTGAAATTATCAAAGCAGTGTGCCGATTGCTGTTGCTGCGGTTAACGAACTCAAGGCCGCTACTATCGCCGCCATTACCACAAAGAGAGATCGACCCCAGCTCGCTCGAGGACTCATCAGCGTCCGCAGATGGCATGGACACTCCACCAAGCGAACGCTCAGTTGAAGCGGAGAACTGGACAATGCCGAGGACGGGGCTATCGATGCCCAGCCTTCCAAATACGTCGGACATCTCCAGCTATCTCTTGTCCAAGGTTCTGACTGCAGACGACATAAAGCCACCGAAAGCTTTACTCCACCGTGTCAGTGGCAAGGGCGAGCTAGCAGAGGCGCTCTATATCTTGCGGCCGGTGGCTTACGCTTTAGCCATGCAGCACTTCAGTGGCGACCGGAAGAGCTGGCGACCATGGCTGATCGGAGTGAGCATTGAATACGGTGCTAGGCAGCTTGCAAAGAAAGACTTTCAGGAACGTCTTGCTGGGGGTCTGCGCGGTCTGACTGGTCTCGAAAGAGAAGAGCTCAAGAAGCGTGCTTGGGCGCTTGGCTGGTGGACGATGCGCGGTGCATTCTACGAGAACATTACGAAGTAGGTCTTCCGATGACATGTCACAAGATTTCTGTCACTAACAAAGTCAGATCGTGGATACATGCAATTACTCGAAAGCTGAAGAGCAAGCCTCTGCTTGATATCGCTGGTGGGGTCATCGAAGACTATGAGTTCTTGTGGGACCAGTATTACTTTTCGACGACGACATTGTAACACTTTTGCACCTTTCTTGCCCATTTGTCTAGCACGAATAGCTTCTTAGATACCAGACATTTACACGCACTATCACCTAATGATATGAACCCCCACTAGAGTGCGCTGTTATTCATTCAAGACCACGCTGTCACGCACATGATACATGTATGAGAAGTGACTTTTTTCTTTCAGAGTATGAAGTTGAGGTTGTCTGGAATATTCCATCCTGGTGTTGTAAAGCCATATGTATTGTGACGCAGTTACTTACAGCTAGGAGCTTGGGCACGGTCCATGTCCCTGGTGGCTTCCATTCGTGATCATCATTAGAGCCGCATCAACACCACCTCAAACGCGCCCGCCACCCACAAACCCGACGCACACTGCCACTCTACTCCTTTCATTCATCGCTGCGCCTAGAGGTATACACATATAACGAGGATGCCCGCCACGACAGCAGAGACGCTGTCACTCGTGACTCGCACCGTCTCGGTTGCGCCGCTTGTCCTTCTCTCCGCAGCAGATCACTACGGCCGTCAAGCAAAGGGGACAAGGAAGCGTGTTGTTGGTGTCCTTTTGGGGCAGAACGATGGCAAGAATGTCAGAGTGTCGAACAGCTTCGCAGGTGCGTAGATGTTAAACAATACAAAGGCCGCCTACCACCGCGGCGGGGGCCTTCCAAACCGCAGCATTGTGACTAACGACTTACGCAGTGCCGTTCGAAGAGGACGAGAAAGATCCATCGGTATGGTTTCTAGATCACAACTATGTCGAGTCGATGAACGACATGTTCAAGAAGATCAATGCTCGCGAGAAGCTCATCGGCTGGTATCATACAGGGCCCAAGCTGCGTGCATCGGATTTGGAGGTCAACGAGCTATTCAAGCGCTACACACCGAATCCTCTGCTAGTCATTATCGACGTACAGCCCAAGGAGGTTGGTGTCCCAACAGACGCCTACTTCGCTGTGGAGGAAATCAAGGACGTGAGTGATCAGCTAAGTTGATCTGCTACAAATGCTGACCAACTTCAGGACGGCACAACAACCTCTAAGACCTTTGTTCATACGCCCTCCATAATCGAAGCCGAAGAGGCCGAAGAAATCGGCGTCGAGCACCTCCTCCGCGACATTCGTGATGTCGCCGTTGGAACACTCTCTACCCGCATAACTTCACAGCTGCAATCACTGCAGGGTCTTCATCTACGATTGCGCGACATCGGGCAGTATCTGCAGAAGGTCCTTGACGAGGATTTGCCCGTAAACCACGCAATTCTTGGCAACCTACAAGACGTATTCAACCTCCTTCCGAACCTGTCGACACCCAAGGCGGCGCCGGTTGGTGGAGCGACGAACGGTGTTGGCGCAGCGGCGGGCGCAGCGGGCGCTATCGACAACGGCGAGCTTGCGCGCGCGATGAGCATCAAGACAAACGATCAACTTATGGCTATCTACCTCTCGAGCTTGATTCGTGCTATCACTGCGTTCCACGACCTTATCGAGAACAAGATCCAGAACAAGCAGCAGGCAGAAGAAAACGAAGCTAAGAAGGAAGAAAGTAAGGACAGTGAGAAGGACAAGAAGGGTGATGGCGCCAACAATGAGGCAAAGGAGGGCGACAAGAACAAAGAGAAGGCGAATGATGAAAAGAAGAAGCCATGAAGACGATGATGTCTCTGGCCCAAATGAGCATCTAAGGTGCTTCTTCATCGCTTTGGTAATGCTGTGAACCTGCCAATCGAACGGCTTAAGGAAGCTGTGATTGGACGGAGAGCCTGCACCAAGCACATAAAGCATCATGACAGGAAGGAATCGAAACGACAATGCGTCACGTTAATTGTGAATAAGTCAAAACACTTGGTCATGCGTCTGGTGTATGTCCAATATCAGAATAGACTAGCAAACCGCGCTGCTACGGCAGGGTATAGCATCTCACGCAGCGAACCGCACTGAACACTAAGATCTCAGACCTTTCATGTCACCAACAATCATGAATCTCCCCATCCCGCAGCCCACCCAGCCGCTGTCTCCACACTAACTCTCCTTTCCTCCATACAATCTCCAAAGACACCACTACACCTTTCGGCTAATACGCAGGCCAGCAAATGCTTACACACAGGCGGCATGCACTCCTCCAGACTCACTCCTCCGAACGTCCATTCGAAAGCTTGAACCCTCTCTGCTTCAGCACTTCCTTCGTTCTCTAGAGTAGTGGGCGGTGTATACGTGGGAATCGCAGCATCAGAGTGCGCAGATGGAAATGCGGCGAAGGCGAAGGCGGGACATGTGCAGTTCCAGGCGCGCAGACGGACTTCGTAGGACGTGGTACTGTCGTAGGCTGTACTGAAGCGGGAAGAGCGTTGTTGGGCGGAGCGGACATAGTAGACTGTCTCAATATCGGCATCTTTGGAAGTGTTTGGAGACACTGGGTAGGCTTCTTGAACTACTGGCTCGTGATCGTTTTGCATCTGCACATCTGCGGATGTTGTACCATTATTGCTGGCTGCCTTAGATTCCCTGTCCAATTCCTGGACGCCAGACCGAAAGCAAGTAATGAGTTTTCGGTCGAGCAGATCTAGGGCTGGCAGGAACTCATTTGGGAACAGGACTTGCAGCGTGAGTAGCTGCTTCTTCACCGGCTCTGGCGCGTCAGCGAGGGGCTTCGCCTCCGTGTTATTCCGCGCGAGCGACGGGAACGAGTTCAGTAGTTGCGTCACAAAGTCGCGAGATGTGGGCAGTGTCGACTTTAGCATGGCGATCTACAGGGTATTCTTTGCACTCTCCAACCTCTGGTTCTGGCGTAAGTCGGTGAGGGAAGACGCGAAGAACAGCCAAGTTTAGAGTTGAGGCTACGAAGCTAGTGTCGCGCTTGTTTCGCGCGTAGCCACGTGACATCTAGTAACTCCATAGTTTCGCCACTTTATCGGCCAAATGCGGCAATGGACGATGACATTCAAGATGCGCGATTACCACTGAATGAGAAGAGACTTGCGTCCACTGACCGCTTGATTGCGTGATTCGGATAATGAAGTTCAGTCGCCAAGAACACTCTTCGAAGCCGATGCAATCAGCTTGCTCAGGTGAGTAATTGCAGTGTCGTCATAGTCGGATGTTTGTTTCGTCCGAGCACTCGCAAGGAGATTGGGGCTGGGGACAAGGAGCACTGGTCATTGACAAATCAAGCCTCGGGTGACTGCACACATCCGATGCAGACATGCTCGCAAACACAGTCAGCACCCAGCTTTCCCGATACCAGGCCCGAGCTGCGGGGGTGAGCATCAATCAATAAGTGAGCCGGCTGCCACAGTGATACAAGGCGCCCTCTGGAACGCTGGATCGACGGGCTCTCTAAGGTGGAAATGACAGGATTGCAGCTGATGATACGATTATAGAGGTCTGGACAGGAGATCCTGCAGTCGAAACAGATGAGCGGCAGGCTCAGAGGCCGCTGCAGGGTCTTCAACCTGCACCACCCGGCAAACGAGTGACAGGGTCATCTGGCGCAATTGACCTATCAGCAGATGCAATCGCAACGTGCTCAGGTGTGCAGATCGCGGATGCAGTGGTGTCGCGCATACACACGTTCTTTTTCCATCCAAAGCACGGCAGCCACGGCTGGAGAGGGCTGGTCTATCGCATCAAGCTCCTGCAGCACTGCATAGAGGAGCGATCCGGCTGAAGTGGTGAAAGTATGGGTTGATCGCCCATATCGATAAGCGCTCACCACTTTGGCCCCTCAGCGGGCTAATTGAGGGTTGTGGGGCGGTGATTGGCGGCTTTACGTGATCTGCCTGGGACCGACAGCTTCGGCAGAGGCGCGTAGAGAGCCCAACTTTGCAGAGTGAGGTGAATAGACAAAAGAGGGGTCACATTACGATAAGAGAATGTGGGGGAGGGGTGATAAGGATCCCCGTAAACATCCATGTGGACATCTGCGGCCTGTGCCGGGCTGCCAAAAGATGGCGTGCCAAAGTAAGATTGAACAACGACTCGTGACCGTATGCGCAGGGAACGGTGGGCGATGCGTGAACCGCCCCAGTCGACGTTGCAGAAGACGGGCGTTTCGTCCTTGTTGACCAGCTAGGGCTGGCGACTTTCACATGTCAAATGACGAGATGGATGTGCGTCCCGTGAGCAATCATGCTGGTAATTGAGCAATTGCATTGCTGAGCGGCGAGATATGGGCAACTGACACAGGCAATGTGTGGCACACCGTTTCGCTACAGGACATGCCGATCTGACTTTGACCCCCTGTAGAGCTGGGTGCAGCCCCGTGGCTGGTAGCAATGACCACATACAGGTTTGATACTGGTATTGTGCTAGAAGCTGTATCACAAGACCTCTAGCCTTCGGGAGAATTGACAGCAGACGGTCGCGCACTGGCGGCAATGTTGGCCAGCGCCGCTGCGGGAATGCGGTGTGCGAACTCTGCAAAGGAAGTTCTTGCTAGGCCGCCACTGGCCATGGTAGGCAGGTGGAGTGAAAGCAATTGGGCTCCTCGCACCCTGGCAAGTTGAGCGATTGGTTTGTCAATGGCGCGAAAGACTGCATGAACATGAAGAAGCAATTGCTATGGAATGTGGAGCGAGTGTGGAACCAGCTTCGCTGCATCGATGGCGGTCAGGCTAGGTACTCGTAAGAACGATACCTACACGTATTAATATATAGCGTGCGATTCAAGCAGACGCCAGGCAACTTGGACTGGAGATGACGAAAGCGGTGACCGGAAGTCTAGAGCAGGGACGTGAATAGGGGGCATTGGCAGGGCAGCGCAGTGCTGTGACACGTAAACGCTCCGTTGGGCAAAAGCCGTGCGCCCAATGGCAGAGGACCAGACCCTCCAGAACTTGCAGCAGCTGGCGAAACTCAATTGAGGGCGCAACAACGACGCAGAACGCGGTTTCAGAGCAGGCGCAAGCTCGACAGCTGGTGTTGAGTCGCGGTCGTAGTCGTTCGGGGCCTGCGCGCACCGACGGCGGGCTAGCCATGTTCGCTATGGAAACGCGCCCGAGCGTCGCCCCCAGGAAGGAGCGACCCAATGCATTGCAAACAGCACCAAGCCCAACAGTGACTCAATAGGTAATCCTTTCTGACAGTGACCCATTGCGCACGCTTGCCTAGCCCTGGTCACACACCTGCAATTGGGCCTTCTCATTCGTCGCCCTTCCACGGCCGTGAATGCGAATGATGATGCCTGAAAGGGCACCATGGCACGCGCGCCAACCACACACCCTCTTTGTTCGCCGCAGTGGGCGGCAGTGTCTCAAAGGACGGATGACTCTCCTTGTCGCAGCCTAGCAGAGTCGGTCTTCTCTTATAAGTCAGCCTGCCCCAGCTGTTTCTTGAGAAGGTTCCGCTGGCCCAGCACTGCCTCGTCCTATCTCCGTCCTTGTTGTCAGATGGTGTAAGCAGCAGTTCGCCGTCAATTGGATTCCACCACGTTCCACAATTCAACGAGCATATCACGCCCTGCTTCGCCACCCATTGTAGCCAGCACACCCAGCATCCAATTCGCCAATTATTCCTCAACCATAAGTGCAGAGCCTCGCCCACACGCTCGAGACCTGCTGTCTAAACCCACCCGTAAATCCCTGGACCCCAAGTTGCTCGCAGCAAACTTAGTGTTCCCGGTTCTCCAAACAATGGCAAACCCCATGAATATTTCACCACCGACCACCCGCCTCACGGTCTCCTCGCTGCTCTCCCCACCGGAAATGGAGCGGTCCAATTCCTTCGGCTCTAATATTCCCACCATTGCACTGCAATATCACAAAGTGGATCCTAGCAGCAGCGCGCAATTCCATCTTCCACAGCTTCCAATGTTCAAGATGCCTGCCTACGCATCACCACCAATTTCGCCGTTCGACTCGCAGCCTCAAAAAGAAAACATGGACAATGCCAGCGAGCAGGGCACGCTGGACCCCCCACTGTTTCGCAGGGAGTCAACAACAGGTGCTCTCGCTCCTGACGTCCCATTGTTCTTGTCTCAGCCGTCGTCGCAAGAACTTATCACTCAGCATATGCAGTCCGTCAGTTATGCACAGCTACCCAGCAAGCCTGCTGAAGAGGACTATAAACTCATCGCCCAATTTCAGGCCACAGTGTTCAAGCAGGCATTCAAGAGCCGGACTGCGTTCAATACATGGCGTGCACAAGAACGAAAATTCGAAGAGCGCTACGGGAAATCCGCTGTGCAGGCTGGTGGCATTCAGAAGCGCCCTTCACCAAAGAAACTCGCACCTGCACCAGCGCCTCGATCACGTCAGCCAAAGGTCGCGTTGCCCAAAGTCACACCTCGTCCTGCCCGTGAGCCCAAGCCTAAACGCACACCCAAAGCCCAAATCTTCAACTCATTCGACGAGCACATTGGCAGCATTTCCCCCAAGGCCGCGCGACCTGCCACCACGCGCGATGATCTTGAGTACAGCGCCATTCCTGATTATTCGCCATCTCTTACTACGCTTGTTGGCAACGAGAAGAAGCTGAAGGCTGAGTGGAAGGGCAACAAGCTTGACCTTTCCAACGACGCCGATCGCCACCTTCTTCATGAGGCTGAGCTTGAGCTTGCTGCCACGCTCCGCCTCAGCTGTGCCACTTATCTCTGCAGCAAGCGACGTGTCTTTCAGGCTCGCATCAATGCTTTGAAGATCGGCAAGGAGTTTCGCAGAACTGACGCTCAACAAGCCTGCAAGATTGACGTCAACAAGGCCAGCAAGCTTTGGCAGGCTTACGACAAAGTAGGCTGGTTTGATGCTGACTACTTCCGTCAATATCTCTAGCTGCACTTGTCAGCTGTTCTCTTGCTTGACGGTTGATTGAATTTCTGTCTGAATGACGTTGAAGGCTTTGGGCCACGGACTACGATTTGTCTACGATTTACGCTTTGCATACAGAGTCAAGTGCTGCTTCTCTTCAACACTGCTGAGCACTTATTCTGACATCACGGAGTTGATTATGATGATCCTCCATCTCACGACGGCGTTTTTTTTTTGGTTGTCTTTCTCAGGTATGGCATGCACAGGTTGTTCTAGGCTGAACAAACACCCGACTCAGGCGTTTATTGAGGGTTTTCATCATTTTCCTTTGTCTGCATCATGCGATACCCCCTCCACACAACACATTGTTGTAGTCCACTTGTGGACCCCGATCTGTCACTAGAAAGTGCTCTAGAATAGCAATATTTTCCATAAGATTGGCCGACCCATGCGTATAACCTTGTCGTCGTCTTCATAATACGCCAGTCAGTGATCGCGCAAAGAGCAACGACGCCACTGAGGGCATGCGGGAGTGATGGGCCCTCCGGCATGGTGCATGGCTGCGGGCTTGGGTGGGTCTCGGTGAGCGGGCTGCGGGGACTTCTCAAACCCGTGCCTGTGCCTAATTTGGGATGAGGCTCGGCGACCAGAGCATCCGCCGCGTCCGCAGGCAACGTCGTCAGCGACCGCCAGCCCAACTTTTGCACCCACGACGGCCGCGGCGGATTTGTGCGCAAGCATGTCACAAACACAACAGATGGAGGCCACCGACTCGATCTCCAGCCAGGACCCCAATCGCGAGGATTCCAAGAAGACGAAGAGCAGGAGACCCCCAAGTAAGCTTGCATGCCGCCGCGCGCGCGGAGACGCGAGACTGACAGCGGCACAGATACTGCATTTCGACAGCAGCGACTGAAGGCGTGGCAGTATGTGTGCAACGAGCGCTTGCAGGTTGATCCAGCGACACTAACCTGGCGGCGACAGACCCATCTTAACCCCGAAGACCGTCCTTCCTCTGTTCTTCGTTGTTGGCATCATATTCGCGCCTATTGGCGGGCTGCTTCTTTATGCTAGCTCGCTGGTAAGACTGGGAGCTGCACAGGAAGAGACACATCTGACAGCCGTTCCAGGTCCAGGAGATTTCGATCGATTACACCAACTGCAACACCTCTGCGCCTCTCACCGACGCCATCTTCGACCCGTCAGCCGAAAGCACGCTTGCCGACATTCCCTCGAATCATGTATCAGCGACCTTCAAGGAGAAGATGAAGTCGCAGCCACAGTGGGGCAAGGCCTGGGAGAACTACACGTGGCCGTCAGGCAGGGTTCAGAACACCAGCGTATGCATCCTCAGCTTCGACATCCCGAACGAAATTCAGCCGCCTATCCTCTTCTACTATCGTCTCACCAACTTTTACCAAAACCATCGGCGATATGTGAGGAGTGTGGACATCGAACAGCTGAAGGGTTCAGCTCGCAGTGCGAGCGACATCAGCTCCGGCGATTGTTCGCCTCTTGATGTCGTCGGTGAAAAGCCCTACTATCCCTGCGGTCTCATTGCCAACTCCATGTTCAACGACACATTTACCAGCCTGAATGCGACAAACCCATCGCAGAATGAAAACAGCCCCAGTGTTTACAACATGACCACTGAAGGCATCTCATGGGCTCATGAAGGCGACCTCTATGGAAAGACAAACTACAAGCCATCGGACGTTGTGCCCCCACCGAATTGGCAAGATCAATTCGTCAACGGAAGCTATGACGGCTTGTCTGAGCTTCCAAACCTCCACACATGGGAGGCGTTCCAGGTCTGGATGAGGACTGCCGGCCTGCCGACATTCAGCAAACTCGCCCAGCGCAATGATCACGACTCCCTAAAAGCCGGTACCTACCGATTGAAGATCTACGACCGTAAGTCAGCTCATGAAGCACATCACAGCTGGCCGTCCTTAGCTTATAATGTCTTTAGGCTTTCCGGTACAGGCATACAGTGGCACCAAATCCATTTTGATCTCCACCCGCACCGTCATGGGTGGCAAAAATCCGTTTTTGGGTATCGCGTACATCGTGGTTGGCGGCCTTTGCATCCTGCTCGGTGCCGTGTTTCTTGCCACTCATCTCATCAAACCGAGGTTGGTTGCTTGGTACCCCAGCGCACGCAGGTCTAGATTGCTGACATTTGTCCAGAAAACTCGGCGACCATACTTACCTGACCTGGAACAATGATCAGCCTAGCACAGCAACAACTACCGGGCGAGCCGGTGGAGCGTAGCGGCAGGTATCGCCACAACGTCTTTGTCGTCAGATTATTCAGTCCTTTTTTTGTTTCTCTTATTGCGCGATTGTAGTGATTGCACCGATTCACGAGTAAAACCCAGGTGCATGGGATTGTATGGATATCACGAGGCTAAGATAGCCTGGAGTTCTGGTGTTTGAGCGAGAGACTGGAACATGGTCTATTATATCTGGTCAATGCATGTCATACTCGACTGATTTCAAGCCATAATTGCAACTAACTACTCCGACGCTACAAGAAATAAGCTTCGTGTCAACGCTGTCAGGCAGCGTGGTACCGAGACAAGTCTTATGATGAGGCCGCATTCATCTTGCTAACTGGGGCCAGGAAGAATCCAGACAGATACCAAGATGAACCGAGATGGTCATTCTAAAACTTCAGGAATCCAGAACATGTACAACGTATTCAAGATGAAGAATAAAAGCCTCGTGGCTATCCTCCGTATGCATCCACCACTGTAACACTACAATCTACCTTCAGCACACTCATTCTCCTCAGCAAGTAGCTGTCCTACAGGCTCATTGAACAAGTTCGTGCATTCCTTGCAACCCTCGCTACCCAGCCGCTCTATTCAACCGCTCAAATGCGCACCCACCTCCTCCTTGCCTCGCTAGGCCTCCTGGCATCCGCTGCAGACCCTCAACCTTCTGGTGCGTCCGACAAGCAATTTGACTGCGGCACAGGAACCCAGTCTGCAGACCAATCATATTTGGATACCATTCAAGACCTCCATGATGGAAAAGCGAAGGGTAGCCTTGCCGCTCGCGCTGCCGAACTGGCAGCCCGCGATGATCCCGTCAAGATCCAGGCTGTCTTCCATATTGTCATGACCGAGGCCGCAAAGGATTCCATCACAAATGCGATGCCTCAAGCACAGCTGGACTCCCTGAATGAATCCTACAATCCGTACAATATTCAGTTTGAGCTGCAGAATATAACATGGAATACCAACGATGCATGGGCCGTGGGCAAAGGTCAAGATGACGCCGATATGAAGAGATCGTTACGCCAGGGTACTTACCAGACACTCAACATTTACTTCCAGACCGACCTGGCGGGTGGTGTGTTGGGCA
The DNA here is from genome assembly GCA_016920805.1 of Stagonosporopsis cucurbitacearum. NCBI lineage: Eukaryota > Fungi > Ascomycota > Dothideomycetes > Pleosporales > Didymellaceae > Stagonosporopsis > Stagonosporopsis cucurbitacearum. The sequence goes on along the minus strand of JAFEKD010000020.1, from coordinate 1,234,874 downwards.
GATGCACCTTACCATCAGCTCTTGGTCCCAATGGCAAAGATCCATCTGTGTTTTCCAACGATGGCTGCAATGTCAATGCCAACACTATGCCCGACGGGCTGATGTACGGTTTCAACAAGGGCAAGACCGCCGTACACGAGACCGGGCACTGGCTGGGTCTGCTCCACACTTTTGAGGGTAAGTCGTGCGATGGCCCTGGTGATTACATCGACGACACACCCGTCGAGAGCACCGCAACCGATGGCTGCCCCACGGACCCTAAGAAGCAGAGCTGCCCTGATCAGCAGAAGCCTGGCGAATTTGACCCTATCCATAACTACATGGACTACTCTATCGACGACTGTTACGAGGCATTCTCCGATCTGCAGGTTGCACGCATGAAGAGCATGTGGGGCATGTTCAGAAACGGCAACTAGCAACTCAAAGATAGCGTCTGGAACAAGTTACGAAGATGGTGGTGGTGTGGCGCAGGACTGCTTAGTTTGTTCTTGTATATTTTGCTGATTTTGCGTGGTTAGACTGGGTTTTGCACATACTTGCTTTTTGTGCTGTTTCCTTTTTTCTTTGAAGTTACCGGCTATTGTTACTTGTCCGTATCTAAATGCATTCGCTACAGCTACGAACGCGGCCTTTGGACTTCTTAGGATCACCCTTGTGAAAAAACAAGCATTCCTGATGTATCATCTCATCATCAAGGCCGTTGTTGTGTAACCATACCTTCGGATGGCATTCCGAGCCCTCCACACCGGCATCGTGCCTTCCTTAGTACCAATCCTTCCCGCATTGTGACCTGGTCAACGGCAACCGCGTATGGTTCGTGATTCCATTCAGCCGGCGCGTAACACAGCCAGTCATTCTGTGGGTCCAGACTAGAGAATCCAGCCTGTGTCTAATCCTACAGCCTGAAACCTCCTGTGGAACCATAGCCTCGCCCTCCGCAAGGTAAGACACTGATCCGCCTTGCGAAGGCCTAGCTTCCGCATAATCCAGGCTTTAAAACAACAAAACATCACAAAGCAAAGCTTCTGGAAGTAAACTGTCCAGGCTAAATTAGTCATGTAAGGAGAGCGGTTCGGAGCTGCCGCTCGCCACCCCATTGTTTCCGGATGCGGAAAGTGCTTTCCTGGATTCGAACGCAAGCAACAATAATAATCAAGCATGCGGAGCGTACAATAAGAAAGCGGGTATGTTTGTCAACAACTCGGGCTACCACAGCGCACAGTCTGTCGTTTCCCGCCCTTGCCCACAAAGACTCCAAGAAACGGCCCCGTCTCGTTGTTTTATCATACCAATGAACGTACCACCTGCACTCCAATATCACATATTCTTCATGTTACCCCTTTTCGAGGTCTGGTGAAATACTAACAAACGATACCGCCCCACTCAACGAAAGCCATCCACCCTTTACAACCTTCTGCCGAGCGTTGCCTAGTACGGCCCCGCATCACCAACAAAGAACGCCCCCTGTCAAGTAAACGGCTCAATACCTAAATGCGGTTCTCACGCGTCGTAAAACATTCAGCAAACACAGTGCCCCCTTCCATGCTCTGCCACGTCCTCATTCTCCTCAAAGCAACCTACGGCCCACTCCGCACGACATAGTGTGCTTGGGCAGTTACACGCCCTGACACGGCGCTGTGCCGCCACCCTGCACACTTTAGATTGGTCATGGCATGGCTATGATGAACAATGTCAGTGTGCCTGTCATACGGACAGGAGTGGGAGCATATACGCTCCTGGGGTTAGGTTATCCTGCCGCACTTCGATGCTTGGTACGGAGGCATGTGTAATACACTGCTGCGTGCGGTAGTTGCTCTTACTTGCTCTGCTTGGTTGTCTCTGTGCACACATTCGATCTAAAGTGTCGTGATGAGATGGAGAAGAAGCTGGATATGGATAGTGCGAGCTGTGTGCTGGCCTGAGACAAGCTAAGATTGGCTGCTGGGACATTCAGCAACGAGGATATGGATACAAAGATTGCTAGAGGGACAGCTGGAGCAAGTGAATCGGATGTGGAGGAGTCTCGCGCTGTCATGTAATAGCGTAGCTGCGTCGAGTGTGTCTCACAATGGTCTTGATGCTCACAGCCATTCTGCTGACATTGAACTGGAGTCAGATCAAGGGCTGGCTTCATGCGATGATCCTAGTCATTAAGAATGCAGGTGACAGACAATATAAACAAGTTGGAGCAAATGATCAGTGAACAAACAAGGGTAGGGTGAATTATTTACAAAGAATTAGCTTACAACTTAATTATGAGTGTAGACAGGGAACCGTCATTACTTTACTCAAACGAGACATCAATCCTCGAGACACCAATGCGAACAGTCCAAAGGTAGTATAGTTATGCGGAAGAAGTCCACGACAAGATCTCCCGTAGAATTCCAATGGTACACAACCCTCTGGCCTGCCACACATAGATCGCTTGCCACGCTAAATTTGTTACCGGTCTGGACACTTCTTACCCATCCAACAAGCTTCGAGTTTCTCACATTGTTTGCGCTGTTTTCTGCTGAGGCTACTTGCTGATCAAGGCGAGACCGCGATGCCACCTGGCGCACGAATCCTCACGTACGACTTGTCAGACCAGAGTGGAGCTGGCGGATCGTAGAAGATCAAATTGCAAGCCCTGCCTTGGTGTTCAGACAGGATTTGGAAGACGAAAACAGTAGGCACCATCTGGGAAAGTTGCGCAACATAGCCGTTACCAGCAACTTTGGAAGGGTTGGCATTGTCGAATGGGATGATCAAGGTCGGGCCGCAAAAGGGCCTTGCAAGCTGTTCGGAAGACTGTTCGACGTCGAAACAGATTCTGAAAGTTCAGACACGGCTTCGGTAGGTGCGTGTGTAATCGGTGCTGGGCTCTTGGCTGTGATCGTAGGAGTGGTGGCAATGGTGAATTCACCTGTATCGACGGAGCTGCTTACTACCACACTATTAGCAAAAGTTTCACGAGTCCAGTAGTCATTACAAGAGATGCTTGGCCCAGTGAAATCGCCCAGACCACTCTCTGTAACTACGCTACTGCCAGTCGCGGTCGCGAGCAGCAAGGTCCCCTTCTTGCTGGCAACAGCCCATGCAATCTATATCGAAGGCGTTGCAACCCTTGCTAGAGAATGTACGAGTATATGCTTCAAATGAGGACTTGTGCAACGTGACTGAGCAAAAGGCAAGAAATCGAGAAGGTGGAAGAAGTAAAGGACAGATGGACTCAGCCGATCACCAGCAAGGGGATCACAGAACATAGGAAAAGAGTAATAGGGGGAGGTGGCTTACGTTTTTCGTGGCAGCTGGGCACGACAGGTCGAATAGAGGAGACACCTGAGCAAGATCACCTCCAGGTTTGATGCCGAATGAAGGGCTGGGGTTACCCCACTGAACATCCTGGAGGATGTAGTAGTAGAGGTTGACGTTATCGTTCACTAATTTGCAGGTAACGTCCTCCCAGTAGATACGGGCGTTATCCGCGCTTGGAACAGCCTGGTTGACAGTCTCGCCGCTAACGGGCCATCCTGTCTCGGTGACCCAAACGGGTTTGCCCTGAGAAGCAGCAACGGTCTGGTTGTAGGCATCGAAGAAAAGATCGGCACCGCTGCCAACACCGTTGTTGAAAGAGCTCTGGAAGTATGGGTCTGGTTCCGTCATTAGCACGAGCACGAGTTACAGGGGTACATCTAAAGGGTCTCATACAAGCATCCATTCCAACCCAGTCGAGGTTGTTGATAACGTCAATGTTGCTAGCATTGACGTAAACCTGCCATGTATCGACATGACCTAGCTTGGCACCAGACAGAGGAGTCCCGGCAATAGCATCGCGAGTCTGCTTGATGTAATTGACGAGGAGGCTAGGCTCAGCGCCGGGATTGCCGCCAGCGCCATCGGCCGAAATGCGGTAGAGATCCTCCGAACCGACAGAAATGCCAACGACCAGATCAGTGAAAGCGGTACCGTATTGGTCGATGGCCGCCTTCAGAGCAGCGATCTCGTTATTGAACGATTCTTGCCCAGCAGAGGCCCACAATCCAAGAAGGAGGGTAGTTTTGGTGTTGATGGCGGCCTGGATCGCTTCGATGACAGTGTTCTGGGTTCCATGCTGGATCATGGTGTAGAGACGAGCGCTGGTCCATCCATCGGTACCGGGCAGGTTCTTTGCCGCATTGAACTCATACTCGAAGTCGACCAGAGTCTTTGCAGCATCATTGTTGAACTGAGCACCGTAGTTGAAGCCCTTAATGGCAGCGTTGGCCGTGGACAGGAGGGACGCAGAGGCGACGACGGAGGGTGCGAAGCGCATTATGAGTATGAATTAAGATGCCAGGATTCGAAAGGGACAGGGAATTTTAGATAAAAAAAAGGCAGAATGCAGGAGGGCTTGGTCGATATAAGCAAGACGAGGAATGAGTTGAGCAAGTGCTTGATCGGTCCATTACACTTAACCTCATTGACGGCAAGGGTCGGGCACAAGCTAATCGCTCATCGGGAAAGAAGCATTTGCAGATCAGTAGGGCAAGCTCCGCCACTCCCGTACTTCCCTCGTTTAGCCAGGCCTTGTGAACTACCTGCGCAAGGGTCGTGTGTGCAAGAGTGCCATTAGATGGTCTGTTGACCATGCAACCATCTCTTTGGAAGACAGGCTCGACTCTCTCACAAATATCAAGCAACCGGTCTCCTACCATCACAGAGATAAGCTCATCAACACGATGAGCTTCTGTTGTTGGCCCGGCTTGGCTAGTCATTGACTTTTGTGGAGAACCAATTCTCAACGGTTCTAGAAGGCGACGTCAGGATCTCGTTTTAGCGCCGTACCTGGCAATTCCGATTAAAAATAGCCCACAAAACCGACCACGAGATTGACACATGGGGACCAGATCCATAAACAATCTGTCGCAATACCCGGACATGCAAATGTACGGTATTGTGAATCCATTCTGTCGTCCTTTATCAAGAAAAAAGAACAGCCCACATTTTTCATGGAAAAGAATAACGAGGTCATCCACATTGACAAATGTCTCCACCGTTAAAGTCGCCGGCAATGGTAGCTCGCCCCAGAGAAGGCTCAATGTGGGTCGAAGAAGATTACGGCAAAACTGGGGTGCAGCAGGCAGCCGGGTGTGAAGCCGGGGCAAGATGCATAGAATTCTCAACGCAAGTCACACCAGAAGACGAGGCTCTGCGGATGTTCATGGATGTTGCAAGAATGGGGCTCAGTGCAGCATAATCCTGTTCGCCGTTACTAATACAATACGAGGAATGAGGTGTTCGGAATGATGACGTGGACAGCTCGATGGTCCGAACTCAGGGGACCGGTTCATGCGCCAGCAAATGGGCCGGTGTGGCAGTGCGTGGCACTGACGTGTCGGTAGCGAGGCACTGACAGGAGAGAGTGGATGGGCTCAATCTATCGCTATTATGATGTATGTTGTTGCTCGACGTGCGGTATCGAAGATGTGCGTGAAGCCTAATAAGCGATATTGGAAACAGAACCACTTCGTCAGCCTTTAGCGTACTACCAGCTCTTCTTTCGTAAAGCACACTCGCAATCTTAGTCCAGCTCATGGTCTATCGATACGGTACAAAAACTCCGCGACGTTTAACCACGCTTCGTACTCGATGACTTCAGGCGTTGTATCATAATGATAATGTCCTCCCTCGCCGCGATCTGAGAAGCAATGTGTGTGCTCGATTCTCAGATCAAGCCCAGGATCGTGCGAATGCAATACGCTCAGACATACTAAAGGGGCTTCCATATCGTAGTATCTCAGCCATTCCTCTTTCTGCTCGTTGGTGACGAGAGGGGTGGGCGAGAAGTCAGGCATGACGTGCAACTTTGCTCTGCCTTTCTTGATGACAAACATACCACCAAGAGATACAGTTCGCATGCCATACGCGTCGCTCAGGGCCTTGCGAATTACTTCAGTGAAGTTGAGAGTACCAGTCCTCGAAGAAGCTGTGATGTGTAGCACGTCGCCTGCTAATCCTGCACTACCAAAAAGGTTGGCCATAAGCGCGCAATCATGAGATGACAATTTTTCACAAATTGCGCTGCCATCTGCTTTGACTTTCGCGAAGTGCGTCTTGTTGAAGACAGTCCCGCTCTCCCAACTCAAATTTGGCATCAGCTCTGAGTTCGAACCGACCAGATTAAATGGTCCTGCTGCAGCCCCAAGCAGCGCGCCTCGCTCTTTTGACATCTCCATCAGTTCCGCGATGGCGAGCAGGTCGTACGTCTTAGTGAAGTCTGGGGTAGGTGCCAGGTTGGGCTGACCCCCTACGTCGGCGATGCGTGGAGATCCGCTCAAACCCGCGAAGGCCAGGTTGAAAGGCGCCTGCTGAAGGTCCGGACATTCTTTGACTGATGCCGATGACGACTCAAAGTTGTTCACCAGTCCGCTTTTGATAGCATTGCAAATGTCTTCAAGAGGTGGGGGCTGAAGGTCGACTTTTTGAACGCTTGTCTTAGACAACATATCTACCTAATTTGGACCGTAGTTGTCAAATGTGGAGCATGGATGCAGGTAGCTGTATTGAGATGAGAACAAGTGGGGGAACTCCGGCGTTTCTTCCGAGGTTCAGCTACCTGGGCACAAAATGAGCTCTTCGGCTTCACGTCAGGGCTAAAGACTGTTTTTTCTTGTGCTCACATAGATGCCGCCATTGAATCCTCACCGTTAATGGAACTTTGTTTTCATATGTCAGACATCATCTCTAATATTCCTACCGCAATCAAAGCACTCATCGCTCCCAATCTTAGGTCTAACTTTGGTAAAGATACACGTTCATGCTCAGCCCTGCGGTCCAGACTAAACACAATGCCCAGCTTTAGGGTTACGCTGTCAGGTATTGGAGCCATTGCGAACTTGTTTTCTTTGCTTCGGGGAAGGCCCACCTTGGCGGCAGTGTGTATGTAATGCTCCTGATGAAGGTTTCATTCCCAAGTTCCTACCCGAAGGATTTCCATGTCAGGCTTCTGCTGTTACTGCATGTTCAAGGATTGACGGTGGGCCGTGACATCGAGGAGCTAGCCATCCACGCTCGCGTTGATTTGCAATCCGTCTGGGTGGCGAAACTGTAACTTTGAAGAGAAGGAAGTGATGGTGGACAAGTAAGATGACCTAAGTGGTAGTATAAAACTAAACATACTCTATGTTCTACATGCGTGTTCATCAACAAACTGAGCTCTAATGGTTGCGTAGATCATGTTTTGGTGAGCATATAAGGCAATGAAACTGAGGCACTGCAGCTGCACTTGTGTTGACAAATGCTAAGACAATGCAAAGAGATGATGGCATGATCAATGATGGCACTAGAATACCTTCCAAATCAACGTGACAACTAGCAGAAGTGGGTAGTGGTGTTGCAAAGTGATAGGTATTTGAACCATTGCCCCAATCTCGACTTAGCGTGCGGGTCTTGGCGTCGAGCTGTCGGAGCAGCAGGCACCATGCACCGCGTCAACGCCAACAAACAACATCGCCGCTGTCCATCTAGCCACCGCACTCACTTCAGTAACTCTGAACAGCCGTTCCTAAGGCAGATAGATACTCCACAGCTCTAGCATCTCTGCACATTCCACACCACAACCGCAAGCATGGTATGCGCACGATCGAGCCCCACCGAAGCTCTTCCTTTTGCTAATAAGCACAGTTCATAGCTCGCAGCGAATATGATCGTGGCATCAACACTTTCTCGCCAGAAGGCCGTCTCTTCCAGGTTGAATACTCACTAGAGGCCATCAAGCTCGGTTCCACAGCGATAGGTGTTGCAACAGCTGAGGGTGTGATCCTTGGTGTTGAGAAGCGCGTCACATCCACCTTGCTCGAGACCAGCTCAGTCGAGAAGATTGTCGAGATCGACCGCCATATTGGATGCGCCATGTCTGGACTGCAAGCCGACGCGCGCAGTATGATCGAGCACGCACGAGTCGAGAGCCAGAACCACGCCTTCAACTACGCCGAACCCTTGAGGGTAGAGAGCTGCACGCAAGCAATATGTGACTTGGCGCTGCGATTTGGTGAGGGTGCCGAGGGCGAGGAGAGCATCATGTCAAGACCATTCGGTGTGGCGCTGTTGATCGCTGGTTACGATGAGGATGGCCCAAGCCTGTAAGTCATACAACATTGAAGTAAGAGGTATTTGTCTAATTGGCAATAGATACCACGCTGAGCCCTCTGGTACATTCTACCGCTACGACGCGAAGGCGATTGGTTCCGGATCCGAAGGCGCCCAGGCTGAGCTACAGAACGAGTTCCACAAGTCGCTCACCCTACCTGAAGCCGAGGTCCTCGTCCTCAAGACATTGAAGCAGGTAATGGAGGAGAAGTTGGATAGCAAGAATGTGCAGCTGGCGAGCGTCACAAAGGACAAGGGCTTTAGGATCTATACTGATCAGGAGATGGAAGAAGTTGTTGGAAGGCTGCCCACAAACTAGATGGCGAGGACCATACAGGGCGCAGAGACGAATAGAGCATGCTAGAGCATCGAAGCACCACATCATGATCACGATCAAGAAATGAAGCAATGCCACAACATCACACCAGCAATTCCACTCGAGATATGAAGACACCATCACAGCCAAATGAACTGAGAACACAAGAAAGTCTATTTCGCACTTGCAGCCGCTAATATACAGCAAGCCAGCTTAGTCCATCGCTAAAGCCATGCCTCGTATAATACACCCCAACTGCGCTGAGCCAAGCAATTAGAAAGGGTTGTCCTCAGGTGCGATCTCCTTCTTGAAGAAACTGCCCAGAGGAGTCCTCATCATGATGTCGTCGCGGACCTTGGGGACCTCGGCGAAGAAGAAGAGGGCAAAGAATCCGGCAACGCCGCCGAAGCCGGCAGCCAGGGTGCCGCTATTTCTGGTGTAAGTGGACGTTCTGAGAAAGGTGAGAGATAGGAGCCGACGTACGCCTTGATAAGGTGGCGGGCGGTGATGCCGTGGAAGTTGCGCTGAATAGTGTACCTGCCATTTGTGTTAGTAAGATGGTAAGCGTTATATAAGCCCGCAGTCAGAAACTCCTCGATGCGACTTTAGAGCGATTCTCAAGCACACTGGCACACAAGCAGCAAGAAACTATGTTCAGGCTAGCCATTGTGTTGCCGTCAACCCAGCCGTTCCTCCTCTTCGCCGCCGTGTAGCCTCCACTCCCCGTCATGTCCAAGCCCCATCCCGACTCCCCGGAACAAAAACACCGTATACGTACTGAGGACCGAAAGGACTCCTGTAAGCTTTGTAGGGGCTGCGCTGGCTCTGTCCGGTAATCAGCTTCGATCCTCACGCCATTTGTGGTCCTGCGGCCTCCAAGGCGCCCTCAAGCGGCCAATGGCTCATCAGGTGATCCGGAGAGCTTACGAAGGCGGCGATCGACTTGCCCTGGACGGGCTTGGCGGGTTCGTGGACGTGCATCGTTGCGGGTGTGGGTTGCGATGTGGTGACGATGCTGGTGGTTGTGCGAGAAGTTGAGAAGCTGGGTTGAGATGCCAAGACAGAACGGAGGGCCAATCAGAGGGGAAAGGATTTTGCGGGATGGTCAGCGAGGGCTGCCTTGTCATTCGACTTCTCGACTACAAATGTAGACTACAATGAGATTGGTGATGTTTTCTGGTAGGGTTTCGAAATTTCATTTGTGTGAGTATCTAATGCTGATGTCTTTGCTTTACTAATTCGTTTTCCATTATGCTCTTTCGCTCGCGATACCAAAACCTAGTGTGAAGAAGACCAAGTCAAACTTGCCGGCATTCCGTATTGCCAACGCCAGTGCTCCGACCAATTTTGTGTATATGAAAGATTATCACACCTGGTTCTCACCATCCTTTTTTGCCGACTTCTTAGCATCGATGGTCTCCCGCCATCCCTTTCCATAGAGCGCGGTGGCATACGTTGCGAGCGCACCAAGGACCAGGAACATGGCACTGATGGTCGAGAACCACCCAACGCCAATAGCTCGAACTGCAGGAAGAACGACTGCCGAGCCTCCTGCCGCGAACATGTAACGCATGAAGTAGTTGCCAGCTATTACTAAATGTCAGCACTGTATTTCTGAGAAGCAGGAATGACATACCAACAACCTCGGCAGACCGACCCTGCATAACATCTAGACAGTAAGTGTTCAGACTTGGGAAGCAGAACAGCTGTGCAATGCCTTGGAGGAACATCATGACGACCGGCAGCGCGATACCACCGACTCGCTTCTCAACACTCCATCCATATATGAGCATGCATGCTGGGATGACACCACCGAGAAACCACAGACAGCTTCGCAAACGGTCTTCAGCCTCGCGGTGACCCCGGATGCGAATGTACTTCTTAACAATGTAGTCTGCGTACCGCCCACCGAAGAAAGTACCGAAGAGGTATCCGCAGCCAGGGGCAATGTAGAAGAGCGATCCTTGGAGGGGTGACGACAAGTTGAAGCGTGGATTGAGGACATAGCGAATAGGCGTGAGAAGAGAGTACATATTCCAGACTAAAGAGGAAGAAGAAAGTGCCTGCATGCTGTCAGTTTCCTGCCCTAGCTAAAGCAGATGCAATAAGCACGTACGACCAGGAAAAGGTTAGGATAGCGGTACAAACGAATGACGCGGAAAGGGTTGAGCCACTGCCACATCTTATGTGCCTTCTCTGATGTCTTCAAGCCTTCGAGTTCGGTGGACCGCCTCACGTGGATGGTTTCGGGCTGCACGAAGAAGCAGAGAACTACTGCAGTGCCAGCCAAGGCTGTCTGAAGCCAGAATATGTCGCGCCAACTGCGGAAAGTGACGATGATACCCCCAATGAATGGACCTTTTACGAGTAAGTGAGCTGCGTACGAGTCTCAAGAACTAAACACTCACCTAGCGCAGGACCAATCAGTGTTCCAGACAAGAACCAACCCAGTGCCGTGCCACGTTCAGTCTGGAAGTCTGTTAGCAGAGGTCCGCTGAGATTCGACTTCTGATTGGAATCAGTTACTACGTACCGGCTTGTAGATGTCGCCGATGACTGCACTTCCTACGACCAAGAAAGCAGTACCCTGGAAGGCGGTCAAGATTCTGAAAACGAAAAAGGACGCCAGGTTAGGTGCCAAGGCTGTGCCAATCGAGAAGGCAGTAAATAGTGCTGCACTTATAACTGATACCTGGAGAGCAATGTGAGTGAATATGCCCATCAGACGATCAGTCTCGGTGTCGTGTATCATACCCATTTTCGACCGTAGATGTTCCCATAAGGTCCATAGAAACACGGACTGATACCCATGAAGAGCATGTAAAGCGCGTTTGATACATTGATGATGGATCCATCTGTGTTGTATGTCCCTGCCACCTCCGGTACAGCTGACAAGACGGTGGTAGACGATATTGGGGCGAGAAAGCTGCAGAACGATACAGTAGCAACTATAGCAATCTTCCTTCGTTCGGAAAACTTGCTGTACGCCTCATCCAGATCTCCTGTCACTACCTGCTCGGCATGAGCCATGTCATCATGACTTATCGACGATATGGTATGTTGCAGTTCAAGTGTGCGATCCTCACCAGGAATGATTGAGGCGTATTGCGTTTGTTTCTCGAGTTCTTCATTGGTCTGGGGTGCGGTAGTCGTTACTGAAATTGGATCGCCTTGTGGAGCCATGATTGGAAGGCATGGGATGCAAGTACAGGATCAGACTCAGAGGTGGACGCTAAGGGTCGGAGAGACAGTAACTGATGAAACAACGACTATGATCGTCCTGTTTAAGTGAGAGATAGAAAAGAGAGTGACTCAATTCAGTAGAACGTGAAAGGACATGTTGTGTCGTATCTTGCAGCGTTAGTGCTAGTCTTATCCGCGGCATGGGGCGTATTGCCGTCATCAGAGAAGCTTTTCCGTGAAGAAATGTAACGCATTGTGAGCCACTGCCGAAAAGTGGAGTAGCGTGACAAGGCCTCGGAGTAGGGCAACCACTCCGATCGGTCTCCACACCGGTGGCTGGAGCCCAGCCGATGGTTGGCAAAAAGCTACTGATATTGAATCTTTGAGCCTCCTGCTGTGGGTGAGTTGTCTGCAAGTGTGTCGGGAATAAGACTCGGTCGGCTGTTCGGCATTTGGTGAGCCTCACATGCAGAAACACAGCCGCGGCAATAACTGCGTGAGAATAGGTAGCTAGAGGCTGAAGATAGTGAGCAACGAAGCTCCCAAAAGCATATGTATATTGTGGTATCTCTGGGCTATGGCCCTTAGCCGCTTATCCAGTTATGTGGTGTGTCCTTCAAACGCCTGTCGAAGATCTCGCAAATGCTGAGAAGTCGAGAAAAATGCCGCAAACGCCGGATATGCATGTGTATGAACATGAATCTTTACCTTTCCTTATATACTGAGCTTATCCAGACTGAGGCGATCCGCACTTCGGTGGCGCTTCACCATGCCGAGCTTGTAGAACTTTTCTTCGCCTGTGGCTGTGCGACCGCCGATATACCACTTCTCCGCACCCATAATCTCGTTGAAGCCGTCTGAAGAGCTGTCCGACCCTCGCCTACTTCTTTGGGAAGCGCCCGGGATCGGGAATGCTTTTGCGTGTACTGGTGATGTGGAACGGTGATATGGTGTAGCATGCTGCCTGGTGGGCTGGAACTGGCCTGTGGTATGAACAACTGTTGTTGTGGTTGCACCAGGCGAAGGCGATCTTGTCTTGGTAGTAATCGTTCGTGTGGTGCTCGAAGCATCGTAACCTTGGGTTTGGGTCGCTGCGGCAGCATGTGTATATGAGTTCGCTGCAGCAGCCTGTGATGCGCCTGCTTTCTGTACGGGTGGCTGAGCGCGAAATGCTGCTAGAAAGCCGCCAAAGAAAGGCCTGTTGGTTGTCATGGCGTTCTCGGGAGTGTCCCGCCCTACAAGTGAGTACTGACGGTCTTCGTGCATCAACGGCTGTGTTTCTCCGTGTGCGCTTTTATGCCAGCGCAGCTATTGCGACTTTTTCTTTACTCTGAGCGAGGCCGAGCGGGCTGTTTGTGCGCGATTTACAGTTTGGCGAGAGTGCTTCCCATAGGCGACCCGGATTGAGCGTTCGACTTATGCTGTTACGTGCGGCCGGCCGTGCAGTGCGCGTGTGACGTAGGTTCGGATCACAGCTTGCTTTGCAGCGTTATACACGGCGTGGCAGGCGGTCTGGTTTAAGGTGTAGGTGCGAATAGCGGGGTAGAACGGCTTTCTTATACGCGACCGCGGGGAAGTGGAGAATGAAGTCCCAAGAAACGTCGTTGGAGTGGTTCGAGCCGGATCCGTGAAGGCAGAGGGAAGAAATCGGAAAGCAGCTGATCCTGATTCGGCGCTGCGCCTGACGGTTGGCCGAGGCCGCGAACAACACGACCACATTGATTGTGAAAACAGGAAACAGTCCTCCACAACCAGTCTGTGAACATGCCCTGAACGCCGTCAAGTTTTCTTTGCGAGCTTTCTTCCCATTCGATGTGTCGCTCTGGGATGTGCGCCGCATGCAAGATTTGCTCATGATCCCACGCGCAGCTCCTGCAGAGTGGCAGCCCGCACCCCCAAGCCCTTACGAATTCGCAAATTCTGTATGGCTGTCGCAGCACAGCGGTTGCAAGCGCCTACATGCACACGCGGAATTGGTTCGCGTGTCACCGAGATTCATGCATGCCGCTTGTCTTGGAGAAGCAAATCACAGCACATGTTCAGAGCCATCGCCAGACGTGGACCGCGATCTACCCACGATCGTGATGCGATAGCAGCTTGAATCTGCCGTCTCGTTTCTCAGGCAACTGAAGAGACTGTGCGCTGTGCACTGTGCTGTCAAGGCCTCGCAGACTCTTCCACGTGATCTGATGACCATAGCAATGACGCCAATCCTGAAGCTTGTAGATTTCCTGCGCTCAAAGATGTCTTAAAGCTACCTGGAGTGTCGCCTCATCGCCAAGCGCGCACATCTTCTCCGTGGGTAACTACTTCTTCCTCAAGAACCTGGCGTGCCAGGTGCGTTGATGAAAAAGAAAAGGCCTGTCAGATTGCCGTCAACGCCCTGCCGTCCAGGTCGACCGAAGTACGAGCCCAGTTGGCTGAAGATCATCGCCACACCCGCCTAAGCAGGTGCAATAAGGCCTCACTCCGGGGCATCGAGGCTGAAAGTCATCAACCAGGTTGGAGAATCTGTGGCTTCTGTAGGAAGCTCAGAAGAGGACGTTTACTATAGAAATGATTCTATGAAGTATCGTCGAACTAAGGAAGAGAAAAGAGGGACGGAGACTGGCGGGTTTATATAGACAGAGGATATGGCCCGTGCAGAGCCCTCACACACGAAATTTTCAGCCGCACGGCCTTTTCACTCAGAGACCCACCTCAGACTGCATAACGGGTACAACGGGCAACACAGGCAGCAAAACTTTTTGAGCAAGCTTCTCCTGCAAGTGGAGCTGATTGCCAATTTGGCAAAAGCGAAAACGGCATTGCAGTCCAGCTGCTGTTCATTGGCCGACTGTGAGGTGGAGTCGAGGGCTCTTTGCCTAGAAGAGCATCAACACCTCCAGCGAGCATTACTAACATCGCACACCTCCTCCTGTGTCACCGAGACGATGCATCCTGCGGACAACATCGGCTCCAGCGCACACACGTGAAAATCTGCTCGCGCACCGACCAGTTTGCTGCACCATGGAGGCGAAAGCTGTGATTTCTACAGCAAAACCCCGGGTACGGGCATACAAGCCCAAGACCAGAACGGGATGCAAGACGTGCAAGTGAGTGCTGGTTTTGATCACACCCATACACTACGAACGTATCTTGCAGACCACTCTAATCACCCTTGACACATATGTTGGTGGTCTTCAGCGACTTTGGGTAGTCGAGCAGAAATGATGGGAGCTATCGCGGTCATTGCCTTCTTCACCAGCACACGACATGCCTAGAGAGTTATCCTGGCTCCTTCCATCAATGTAATGATCGCACAATCTCCGTCACAAATTATCCTTCATGTCCTCTAATTGCGTGTCACCCAAAGCCACTAATGCTCGCCTGGTAGGATACGCAAGATCAAATGTGACGAAGCGAAACCTCATTGTAGAAAGTGCACGACTACAGGCCGCATATGTGATGGCTACGATGTCGACTTCACTCCCTCGCGTACATCCCCACGTGGAAATACGCAATTGACTCCTCCATCTGTGTCACCGCCCCGTGCCGAAATTGTCATCGATCTTGAGACAGAGATCCAGTCTTTCAGCGCGCCGCTCTTCTTAGTACCGTTGCTTCGCCTGGATTCCGATGACGAGCGAACCAGCTTGCAGTTTTACATGAAGCATGCTGGACCTGCGCTGGCGCAATCGTCCAACTCGGCCTTTTGGCAGCGTCAAGTCTTACAGGCCGCCCATCGGCATGCCGCGGTCCAGCACTGCATCATCGCGCTCGGTGCCATGTACAGGAGATTCTTCGAAGCCACGCCGTCACACATCGACAAGGATGTTGCGGAACAACATTATCAATTCGCACTGAAACAGTCCAACAAGGCTATACAACTACTGATTCAAGAGCAGACTAGAAACAACAAGACCGAAGTGGCAGACAAGCTTACGGCCATGACTTGCTGTGTTTTATTCGGCAGTATGGCCAACTTACAAAGGCAGCAGAATGCTTCCATCAGTCATCTACGGAGTGGTATACGCATGCTGAAAGAGACCAAATTACAGAGTTATGATGAAAGGGACCGCCACCCTGTGAACATCAATTCACTTCGATCATTATTCACTGGACTAGACATTCAAGCACGGAGCAGCATCAACTGGTCAGACATCCAAAACTGGGAGCCGGTTGTGCCTTCCACGTCCGCCTCTCTGCCGGCCGATATAGATGCTAGCTCGCCATGGGCTCTGTCCGAACTACACTGTCGCATTGAGAGCCTCCTCAACGATACCCTCGCTTTCAACCGTGGCTGCGTTATCCGGCCCCCCACCGATCGCGATGAAATCCAGCAAGAGCACAATTCACTAGCTATGCGCTTCATGAACATTACCAAGACCCTCGACACCCTGCGTGCCCTCGACCCCAACATCGATAGTCCGCAACCAGAGTCCTCCAAAACCCTGCTGCTGCTCGCCCAAACACAGCACTGGCTACGCTCCTCCATCATCCCTTTGCGGCAGCATTTCGATGTTTCCAGCCCACTTGAAGCCATCCCATACGATGCCGTACAGCACTTTACAGACATGATGCCGCACACCGAGCACCTCCTCTCGCTGACCCCGCCATCTGTTCCCGTCTACGCCGCAGCACCGGGTCCATTGTCTGCACTCTGGCTCATCTCGATCAGCGCACCGACGGCGTGCGTTGGGCTGCGTCGGAAGGCGCTGGAACTTATGCTGGAGCATCCACGTCGAGAAGGCTTGTTTGATGGGCGGTTGATGGGTCAGATTGGGATGTCGGCGTGGAAGCTGGAGCAGGATGCTGCGAGGAGGGACATGGGGCTGCAGGGGTCATGCGAGATACTGGATGACTTGGTGGTGCCTGAGCACTTGAGGTTTGTGTATTTGGATGTCGAGTTGGCGACCGACGAGGAGCGGAGAGTGAGGGTGGAGTTGGCGAATACTGTGGATTTGAGTCGTGGAGGAGGGACGGTTCTTACTATCGAATATTGAGAACTAGATTTGACTGTGTTTTGGTTGTGCAAATGCTTCACATGATGAAATTAAGCGGGACATGCTCAGAGTTGTTCGTCTTGGTTTTACATTGATATTGAGACATAGAAAGAGTACCTTGGACTGCTTACCCAGTCCCTGGAGCGCGTGGCCCTCATAATGATGTCCTGACTGCCAGCAGTCTTCTCTCGAGCCTTTCGTCGTAGCCATCATAATGCAACATCGTACCCAATATCATATTCCAAGCATTACATGCAGCCGGTGCCCTTATTATCGTAACAGCTTCAATTACCAGCATGGCCAGCTCTCCTCGAGTTCCTAAACTTCAGTCAGGAAGTGGTCCAAGTCGCTCAATCGGACTTCGCGTCCTCTCCCTGTCATTCTGCACCCATTCAGCCCCACAGGTGCTTGCTCAATCACTCGCCAGTTCTCCCAGCTTGTGCTCACCACCCGCTTATCTGGCTGCGGTATCACACCCACAGACACTCCACACCCCAAGCTCCCACGCTTCACTTGCATGTCGATCCTGCCACCGCAAATGCCGCGTAGCAGGTGGCTGACGGGACTCGACTCGTCGCTCCAGACGCTGGAGTAGGATTCCGCGCCAGGGTACAGGATCCGTGCTTGCAGAGAGACAAGAGGCAGTGGCGAAGAAGGTACGGGTGCAGGTGTGGAGGGGAAGAGGACACGGAGTGTGTCTGCGAGGGCTGCAAGGGCAGCGGAGGACGTCGACTTGTCGAAAGTAGGGAACGTAGACGGTGACGTGGGCGGTGATGCTTGTTGCTGCAGAGGTGTATCCAGACGAAGACGAGTTCGGCTGCTGCGCAGTCGTGGCGTGTGATCTACTGTTGTGTTTGCTGTTTCTGAAGACGCCGAAGGCACTGGCGACGCAGCAAATGACGCTTGCGGTGAGAGGCTTAGGTTCGTGCTCGAGTCAACAGACATGGTGAGCGGTATGTCGGGCTCTTTGGCGGTTGTGTAGTGCCCGGAGATGTAGACGCGACGTGCCTGCTTGAGGAGGGACGGGTAGAGGTGGTTCAGTACCAGAATGCCATGTGGGTAGGCCACGTACAGAGACAGCCCTTCGGTGTCGTCTTGCTGGGTAGGTGTTCCTCTAGCACGCGCTGCTCTGGCTTTACGCGCTTTCCTACGGTGCATGTGGTCTTTCAACTCGTCATTGATCATACGACATGTCCTCAGCATGGCCAATGAGCTCGGCAGTCGCAGCTGCGGCCTACCACCGTTATGTGCGTTTTCCTTCTCGAGAGCAACTTCAGGTGGTGTGGCGACAGAGAGAAGCGTAGCATCATGACTGCTTCGCACGAGTGGCGCGAAGTCGAGTGGGAGGCCCGGCACGTCGACTTTACGCACTTTGTCGCGTATGCGGTGACCGAAAATGGATGTGTAGCCAGCCGAAATGGTGATTGCGTGTGGGTCTGCCAGTAGGTAGTCGTATATGCAGCAACGCAGCTCGACTGGCAGCGAGAGAAGGCCGCAATGGGCGGCGACCGTGTAGGTGCATGCTGGCACCCGCGGGCCATCCTTGCTGCTCATCCTGAAGTCTGCTGCAGATAGCCGAAATCTGAGATGTGATCAAAAAGTTATAGCGGGCACCAGGAGGGTAATATCGATCACAGAATAAGTCTCCAAGCACTGGAAATGGTGGAGAGCTGAACTGTAGTCTGGAACTGGTTCTGTTTACATTGCGGGGGGGATTGAGCAGGACGTCCGTGTCGAATGATGTCGAGGCAACGCATTCGAATGCGAGTCATGGCTGCGCACAATTTTGTCCCACCGCTTCTTCGACACGTCGCGAGTCCCGCCAGCCAATGAAAGTGACCCCACAACAGAGACTTGCTTCAACAGCTTTGCATAACCGGGCTCTAGTGGCCGATCCAGTTCGTTTGCAGTGGATCTTCAGACCTCTCTCGCCGTCTCGCGAACAGGTTTGCGTTTCACAAAGTCCCATCTTGACCGGAGCAGAATCAGGGTCCAGTGTGTTGGTCCTGCATGCTGTAAGAATGATCCATGAGCTGTACCAGTAGCTGTTTTTTGGCTGCTTCATATGATAGGCCTAGTATGATAGGCCTAGGAATGCCCCGGCTTATCTTGGGCAGCGATACACTACATATGTATAATGCGTTGTAGTCTTATACGAGCTGGAAAGTTCACCATACCCTGTTCAATTGTGAAGTGCAGGCGTGTGACTAAGTTACCTATCCAAAAGCGCAGTATCTATCAGTGTTCGATTATTGCCACTTGCACAATGTCATTTCATTCTTATGTAACTAATGATGCCTGACGAGAATGTCTATACCTAGTCTTCTTCACTATCTTCTTGTCTCTGCTGCTCAGCCAGCCTCTGTGCATCCTGCCATTGCATGGCAAACTCTCGCATCATGCCCTCCCCGCCACTAGCTGCATCCACAACATCTCTCGGCAGTTTGTGTGCACTGTACTGAGGAGTGGTAAATCCATATGCCTCGGGGTCATCCTTCCTTACTAGCCGGAACTCGGGCCGCCAGATCTCCTCCACGTCATCTTCGTCAGAGCTGTCAGAGTCACTCGCGCTTTCAATGTCATCTAGCGAGATGAACGTAGTACTGCCAGCCGGTGCAATGGGTATGCGCACCACCTCTTCCTTGTCATTGTTCTCTTGGGCGTCAGGTACTTCCATTGTGAGCAGCTCCATCCACGAGAACAGAAGAGGGTCGGTTCGCATGGCCCAGGGGTTGAAGTCCACTACCCACACTCGATCATGCGGTGGTGGAATATATACATCGAAGGTAAAATTGGGATCTGGGAAGGTATCTCGTAATTTGGCATCAAAAAACTCTTGTATCAACTGTCGCAGCTTGTCCTGCATATTGAAGAGGAAATCGAAATGATTCAGGTCTCGTTGGCACAGGGCAATAAGCTGTCGATTTCGCACGAAGCATCTAAATTCGACACTGGGGTTGAGGTTGATCCATTTCCGCAAGACAAGGTGGTATGCTATCTCTGGATCTGGTGTTGTCGTCTGGTCGGCTGTATCGTTGAAGGCGTGTGCTAAGTCGTGGGTAATAAAGTCACTACTTTTAAGAAGCAGGTAGATGTCGTTTGGTGTAGAACACTCCATGCTGTTGGTAGCTGCAATCCATGTCGCGTCTTTCGGCGCACTCCAGTTCAGCTTTGGCGCGACCTTGCCGCCAAGTTCCTCTATTGTCGCCTCAATAGCTTCATGTGTATCGCGCCAGTGAACACTCGGGTCTGGGTCCTCTTCCTCGTCGCCATCGTTGTTATCTGCGCCAGAGAATATGCCGCTGTCGTCGTCAGACCATGTGGCATTGTCTGTATCCTCGGGAGGCAATACTATGCCATCAGATCTGAGGTAATCGAGGAAAGCCGGAGGAAGGGGCACCAGCCGAGCCTTTGGTGTGATTGCGCGGTACTTGGGGTGCCAGCTGTGATAAGAACAGTTGAGAACGTGTTGCTTGGTAACTGGTGGGAACGGAAGCTCGGTGAGAGGTTCTTGGGCACTCATGGTGGTCGTTGTTTTTGAAGCAGCGCTGAGCGGCTTGCGCTGCAATGTGCGGATCTCATGTTGGGTGAGTCGTCATTTGGTTCTCGAGGGAAATCTTTGGTGGGGCAAGTGCTCCCGCCTGCATCACCTCCGAAACTCCGCAACCTCGCCCTACAGGTTGACCACCTGAACAATTACATCACGCACCATGGCTGACAACGTCGGACTCACGACTCCTAGAGGCAGCGGGACCTCTGGATACGTGCAAAAGAACCGCTCACTTCTCCGACCCCGCGATAAGGTGGCGCCGTACCAAAAGGACCTGGATCATGCAAGACATCGACCACGCCAGCCAGACGCCGAGATTCTCGAACACGAAGCGAAGCGTGACATCGAAGTCAAGGTCTTCGAACTGAGGGACAGACTCGAAGAGGAGGGGTATGATGTATCGAAGGATATATTGGGCGTACTTGCATGCTGACAGCTGCAGTGTTGATGAAGACGAAATCGACGACCAATGCGAGGCCCTCCGGCGAAAGCTCGACCAAGAACGCAAGGACGGAAGAGACCTCGGCCCCAATGCTAAGCGTTTGAAGTCGCATCAGGTCCACGACCTCGCGAAAGCGAAAGCAGAGGAAAGTGATAGGATGAGGAAAGCGTTGGGTATCAGCGAAGACTACGAGGAGGGCAGCCACTGGCGCAAACAGGAGGGACGACTCCGGGAGTCTCTGGCAAAGCGTGAAGCTGAAGATGACGAGAAGGCTGAACGCGCCAAAGAAGCGCGCCGCTACAACGACGACGAATCTGACTGATTTGAACGTTGACATTCTGATACCCTCAGAACGACCGAAGGTATCTCGGTGGACGTGGAGACGGGCGAAAGGGCCCTAGCCTGCTATCAACATCAAATAGCGCCAGTTGCTGTTGAGCAGATCCTCAATGGGAGAAGCCATACGCACACGGGGTCCAGCTTTGCTGCCGTACTTCAGCGTCTGTCCGTGGCTCATGCACTGAGATCATTCAGAAAGCTAATCCCGGAGATCGCTTTGTTACAAAACCCCCCTGTCACTCAACGTCAAACGTTGAGCAGGCGACATTAGCACCATGAATTTGGCTAGAAAGCCAAGATACTGAATCAAGCGTGCAATCACGCACGCTCACTATTACCCGAAGAATTTCACAGCAAGTTCATCCCATGCGTCCATCTGCATCTGAGGACCGAAGGCATTTTTGTGGGGAATAACTTCTCGGCTACCCCAGCATTATTACATATGACACGCTCTACTGCAGGAACCCATAAGTAGATCGACCGACCCATCTACCTACCGCATACTCTGGCGTTGAAGAGTTACCGTAATCCAATGTAGGCAAACGTCTAAGCCAATTTGTAGCTGTGAAGGATTTTGTGCGGGGTATATGCATTTGCTAAGATATTAGAATATTATTAGAGTGTTGCTTACTAGTTATTTTATACTATAACACTATTTATATACTATATTATAGCTTATTTTTAATAGCTTATAGTATAAAGAGGCTTCTATTAGTCTAAGCCTAAGCCTATAACATATTTTACTAGTAATTACCTGTAAGGGTTGGTTGTAGCAGCGAGCTTGCACAGTATGGGTAGCCAGAGATGTGAGTTGATTCATGCCAGTCTCTGCTCTGAGATCCCGGCTTCTATAGCTTAGCGCTAGCTCTTCGCCGGCAAAGCGCCGGCGACTCGCCTCGTAACTTTCACTGGCTCCACCTCCTTACACCTCTATTCCTAGAGGTGTAGGCTTAGGTAGGTTCCTAGTCTATTTTATTGTTATTACTACTCCTATAAGTGCAGGAAAACTGTGTGCTACCTTAGCAGATATAGGCTCTCCTTATATTAATGTCTACCTTTAGTACTTAAGTTATAAGTTCCTAGAGTAACTATTTATCTAGTATATTAACTAACACTATTTTGTCTTACAGGTTACTCTAAATTACTATTAGGTACCTTGTCTTTAGGTTCCTTATATTATTTTCTTCTATAGTTGTAAGAACCACAATGTTTCTCACAAGCCTACCAAGCCCGATACCTATCCGACATCCACCCGATCCCAGCATTACTAAGTCCCGATACTTCCCTAGTTCCTAGGACACTAGCCAGTATATAAGCAGAGCATGGCACGTTGCTGTAGTAGATAGTTTTTAAGTATCCTTTTGTACAAGACCTATAGGAATAGAGACTTTCTCCTAGCAACGTTTACCTAGTGCTCCCATACACCTCGCAGTGGTAACGGACCCGAATCGGAGCCCTCTAGCATCCTGTGTTGTTACAATAGTATTATATACTAACTAGATAAATTCTATATTAAATGCTTTAAGTAACCTAGTTCTCTTTATTAAGATAGTTTATAACTTTATTTAGAATTATTCTTTAAATTAAGAGTTTTAATACTATTTATTTAGAAACTTCTAGAAGTCTGTTATAGAGCTAAATAGGTTTTAATCCTTCTATAATAACCCTACCTAGGCTGCTAACCCTTTTAGTTAGTTAAAGATGTATGCTACTCTATAGCTAGAGTTACTTCTTAACTACCTTAGGTAGTTTACTATTTATGCCTTAAATATTTAGTATAACTTCTAGTTACTATTAAACTTACCTATATTAGGTAGCTTTATATTCTAAATAGGGTTCTCTGTTATAACTAGCATAATAGGCCCTATAAGAGGGGTAGCTGCTATAGTTATTTACTTACCTAAAATAGCTTATACTTATTGTTATACTAAGGCCTATTAATAGGCTTGTAACATTGCAGCCTAGCCCTTGTTATTACCCTAGCCTGTCTAGTCCCTATTAGTAATTAGGGTTATAGTCTTATCTAGGAGGTCCTTCTATTGCAAATAAGTCTCTAGTATTACTAGTGCTCCTTTAAGCACTTGTTCTGTAACATTGTTAGGTATAGAGGATGCTGCTTAATATTGCATACTACTCTGTACGTCTAACCTAGTGTTATTACTTAAGTATAGTTCTACCCTGTACTCTATTAGACGCCCTATAGCGTTGTTAAGGTCTTCTAATAATATCAGTGTCTTATAACTTTATTTAATATAGTTATTAATTAATCTAATTATAAAAGTATAGCTACTGTAGACTTGTATGTAGGTAAAAACTAGATAGATTAATAGCTGTTAGCTCTAGGATAAAGCTGTCCTTAATCTTATGTCTGTCCTAGAGTAGAGTTTTAACAATAAGTCTAAGGTAGACTTTCTTAACTCTAACGCCAGCTTCAGCTAATCCATTAACTGTGTCTTAAGGCACAGGCTGCTGAGATGCTAACCTCAGGTCTAACCCATTACACTAATAAGCTGCCTATAAGGACTTAGTAGTTCTCTAGCCTTAGTTTATGCTTATTTAGTTAACAAAGGTAAAGTATAGTATTTTAGATAAGAATATATATAACTTTAATAAGTCTAGCTTCTTAATAAGTAAGATCTTATTATAGCTAGTAGTAATAGGCTTAAAGAAGCCTAAGAAGTAAAAGAAACTCTAACCTAGTAATTATAAGTAAGTTACTTTAGTATAAGGTGTTAAGTTAATAGAAAAAGTAATTCTACTATTTCTTATCTTTATAAGTAAGGTTTTTATCTCTAACTAGTTTACTAAGGACTTTTTATATAACTAGGTTATTAATATTAGTTTTACTAGCTAAACTAATAATAATTTAGTACTTACTTAGCTTAAACACTTTAATATGCATATAAAGCCTATTGGAATCTATTAGCTACTTATAATTAATAGCTATAAGAGCTACTACTTAGTAGATTTTTAGGATAGCTATAAAAAAAAGAAGATAGTTACTTTCTATATACCTTTACACTTATTATACTTATTATAGCTACTTAATATTACCTACTTCTTACTACTAAAGCGCCTATATAGTAATAAAGTTTTAGCCTTAGTATATAATTGCATCTACTATATTAATAAGAAGACCTTCCTACTAGCTTTTAAAGTAACTTTTAAGAAGATATTTATACTAAAGAATATTTAAGTAGGCTTTAGAGATACTAGCCTAGTCTTTTATAACCTAGAGGTCATACTATTAAAGCTTAATATACACCTATATATGCCTACACTACTAAAACCTAGTAATATTACCTAAGAGCTAAAGATACTATATAACACTTACAAAGTAAAGAAGTAAATAACTCTAATTTAAAAGTAGATTTAAATCTACTAAAGGTCTTTAGTAAGTTTATTAAATAAATAAGATAAATAGTTAGTAAAAAGCACTTAGTAGATAGCTTATAATATAGTGTTAGTATAGAAGAAGATAAGCTGCCTTTAAGATACTATAGAAGTATCTATAAAGTATAAGACCTATAAGTAATATTATATATATATAGAGAAGACTTTTATAGTTAGTAAAGTAGCTAACTTAATTACTAAAAAGAAAGGTAGAGTTTATAGTAAAGGTAAGATACCTATGAAGAAGGTATGTGTTAGGTAATGCTGTAGGTATTATAGTAAGATTAGGTATAATTTCTGCATATGTAAAGTAGAAATAGAGAATGCAGATAATAGTAAGGCTTCTAAATAGTATTATTGCAACCTCTAGGCTATATATAGATTATATAGTGTTACATAGCGTTGTTATGCAGGCATGTTAGTAGTGTTAAGTAGCTAACTTGCTTAGGTAGCCGACTTGCTTATAAAACCCGTTATTATTAATTAATTATTATAGTTATACCTAATACTATTTAGATACTCTTTAGTAAGTATAGAGGTGTTATTAGAGTGTAGGTTACTAACAACAATCTAATAGGTGCCTTAGAGCTGGCCAAATTGGGTTACGGTAACTCTTCAACGCTAGAGTATGCGGTACGAGAAGTGTTGCTAACACTGCATGCATTGCCTAAAACGACGCGTCTCATCAAACTTGCGCTTACTAAGTATGTAGGCTTGAGCGGAATTATACATTTGGAGCTTGTACAAGGCTGAAGCAGCCTTGCCAGCAGCGATACTATAGATAAACACAACATCGCTGTCTGGAAGCTTTGACTATGAACCACTACATCGCTGCACACGGTGTTTGAAGCTTCCAATCATGTACATATAGTAGATGTTTTCACCTTTTTAAGAGGGTGTGTTCATCGGCAGAGCATCATCCAAAAATGAGGGGCGCAGCTGCACATCACGAACCCATGTTGGTGATGGTGATCAGGAGAGCGTGTGCACTCCACGTGCTGCGTTCTACATCCTGACTGGACAGAACAATGCAACCCGCCAAGTTAGCATTTGGCCGCAGTTCTCAATGGCACACCTTGGCTATGAAACCACTGCAGCGCCCTATTCAGCTGATACGGACGACAAGCACTTCCCACAATGCGCTCTTATCCCCCATGCAGGCGTCACAGCCATTCTTTCTTGGGAGTGGCCGTAGTCTGCACATGCAATCGCCAATCGTCCTAATTGGCCACTGAACCAAATACAACACCACAGTTATTGTGGTGTATAAACCACGTCTCCGCATTTCTGGGATTGCTGCTACAGACAGTAGTACATCACCGATATGGCCAGATTCCGACCCATCGCGGTGATTCGCGAAACATGGAAAATTTATACACCCATCGAGCGGCGAAATATCACCATATACATCGCCGGTATCATGATGTACAAGTTCGGACTCGAGGCATTCAATGGCTCCGTCATTGCACTCGCCACAAACCGTTACGATGAACTCGAGACACGAACCCACGTCTCCATCACATTTCAACGAGTCGGCATACTGACAGGCCTAAACCAGGCTTTCCAATGCGTAGGATCCATCCTCATAGCACCATTGATTAAGAGGTATCCAACAAAGAACGTTTTGGCATGCGCCATCCTGATCTTCGGAGTGATGAGTAGTATACTTCTCATCCTGGACGCAGCAACTGGCGGAACCTTTATGCCAGAAGGACATCCCGAGAAGGACTTTAGCTACTATGGAGATTATAACACCGACGGCATGATACCAATCTGTAAGTGCGTGGTCTGTTGCCTGGAAGCACCGCTTCTACGAACAAAGCAAGACCCAAGCTAATAAGAATACGATGTACTGACAAGGCACAGATTGTGTGTGTGGCGTAGTGTACGGGATGGTAGAACTTATCCGCAGGGTCATTCCTCGAGATCTTGTAGGTGGCAATGTGCAAAAGCTACGACGTATGGATTCCCTTGTCCACATCTTCTACGAAGTCTCCGGTACTGCGGGTGCGTTCTGCACAGCACTTGCCTTGATTCCGCACTTTGGCAACAACTTCTCTTTCATCATCACACCCATATTTTTTGCTGCAGCGTCGTTCCTCTGGTTTTTCATCCATGAAGCAGGGCCCCCAATCGAAAGCAATCTAGTCCTCGAGGGCCAGCCAACATATGTCAAGGCTGTTGCGAGTGGCTTCTACCTGTTCTTTGAATCGATTTGGACCGGCGGCAAGATCATCTTTACGCACAGGAAATTCGTATGGCTGCTCCCCGGTTATGCAGTCGCGCTCTATGGCCATCGATATCTCGAGAACGCCATCGCACCCGCCATCGCTCGCCGATACCTTGGAAACTCGGCCTGGGCACAAATTATGGTCGGTGGATCAAATTTTGGCGAGCTGTTGGGCGCCTTGTTCGTGTTCATGTTCACAAATCTTGTACAAACCCCAATGCCCTGGCTACGTATTGACGCATTGGCATTATTGGTTGCTTGGTATCTTCCATTCTGGCATCCACCGAAGGGCGATGTCGGTCAGGCATGGATTGTTGCTGCGACGTTCCTCCCGATCAGCTTCGGCTGGGCTGCCGGCGACGTATCGCTTGCTGCATACATTCAAGCGTAAGGTCACGTCAAGCTCACATGAACTACATCTTGCTTACATCACAAACAGATCCCTTGCTCGGCTCGAATCAGATACAAAGAATGTGTCCGCACTGGGTGCAGTGATGGCTTTCCTTTATAGCTCATACATCGTCACCTACGCCATTGCATCGGTCTGCTTAGGCACCTACATCGATCGGGTGTCCGATAGGAACGAGGAGAACATACAGTCTGCTATAACAAACGTTGCAGGCATTCAATTTACGATAATCGCGGTACTTGTAATGGCGAGCACATTTGTCCCGAAAGGCGCTTTTGCCTGGAACCCCAAGATGCTCAGCGAAGAATATCTTGACACAGATCTTGAGGATGAGGATCTGGAGTACGTACCTGCTGGGCACTCGAAGAATAAAGATAGCCAAGATAGCCACGGGATGGTGAGCAGAGTCAGCACGATGTAGAAGCTGTGCCACATAATTTACTCAACTAGTCAAAAGATTTGACTATCATAATTATATTAGAGTTTGCTTCCACTCGTAAAGCCTCCGATCTCGTATGTTGGAGGAATCCTGGCTGGAAAAAAACGAATACTGGTGCCACTATCCGCCACCCCCAAGCTTTATCAAACCAATGTCTGATCCTGGCTTGCAACTCGCACGTGTTAACATCCGTCGACTTCATTGCCTGAGACCCCTCGCGATACATGCCATTATATATCCGTATTTACTCGCCGCCTGCCACAGCCGATTCAAGGAGCAATCTGGGGCTCCGCCCACAGGTTGCGGGAGCTAGGCAGCGCTGCTCCACAAGGCAACTTCCACTGGATCTCCTGCCGTGCCTCTCCTAGTGGCAACTTTCCCACAATGAGACCAAACTCATCTGGGCATTCCTTTGGTGCTCAACTGGGCTGATCAGCAGTCCCATGGCGCTCTGACAGCGACCTTGCGCGGCGTTGCTGAGCCTTGGCGCCACACGTGGGTCGCTTTCACTCTCCGGTTGGCTGGAGCATGCAACATCGCGGAGCACCGAGTGCCAAGCTTGAGCTTCCACACACGCTCCGGATGGTAGGGGAAGGGTTGGGTGTGCCACGATTGCTTTTAATGAATTGGCGGCTCAGATAGATAATGGTGGAATGGTATCTTGTTGTTTGTCTCACAGGCCGTGACTCGTGAGGCCTATCAATCTGCACCCTCCGACCAACTTCCATTATTCCGCTGGCAGCGAAAGAGCGAGGCTAGGCATACCAGTGAATGACCGCAGCATTGCAGTCGTTCCCAAGGTCAACAGTGGGTGCCTGACAAACAAGCTAAGACACGTGCTCCACCTTCGAACACCCACCTCCCCAGGCTTGCAACTTGAGCAAACAGTCAGACGACATCCATAACATATCGCCAAGTATATTCGGATTGTGACCGCCTCCTTCAAGACCGGCCTGCTTCTGGCCAAATGCCATGCCTTCATCAGTAATCATGCAACCCTACCAGCCCCAACAATCGGTGGAGACCGACACACACTCACATCGCGGCCCTCTCAGCAGAACATGGCCACAGTTATTCAAGAAGAGGAGGAGATACAGCCCGGTGCGAGAGAGCGCGCAGTCGCAAGCTCAACCCACACTTCAGCCAGTCCAAAGCCAACCACAACCTCAATACAACCATATTCAACCTCAACAACAACAACAACAACAACCACAATCTCAACCTTCGTTCCAGGCTTCCGTCCCCATAAGGCCAGTGAAGCAGCCATCCATCTCGACAGCAAGCATAAGAAGTCCAAGCATTATAGCAGACACAGCAAGTACGGTCTCAACAGTTAGTGAAATATCGAGCGTGCCCCCGCAGCAATCAAAGAGAGTGCCCATAGCGCGCCGCACATCCTCGATTGTAACAACTGACAGCAACGGTACACTTCCTCTTACTCACTCTCTTATGTCCGTACTCACACTCACACTCTTACAGCAGCCGGCGGCGTTGCAACCCCGCAGGCGGACCTGCTCGCTTCCAAATCAAACTACGAGCTCATCTCGTCAGGCCAACACCTCGAGATGGGCTTGCACTTCAGCACCGCAATGGCAACAGGCGTGATGATGAAGCGAGCCACGCATCGCGCGGCTGAGCAGGCGCGGCGTGACCGCATGAAGACGGCTATGGTGGATCTCGCAGAGTTCTTGCTGGATGGCGAAGTCACCTTTGGCAGTGGGACGACGTGTTTTGTGGTTATGCGGGGGGATCCAAAGGATGTGGACGGGCAGAGTGTGTTCAGTGAGACGAGCGGGATCAGCGGGATCAGCGGGATGAGCGGGATGAGCGGGATGAGCGAGGGGAGCGGGAAAGGCAAGCCTGGAGAGAAGAAGACGGTCAATAAGGCACGATTGATTGAAATGGCATTAGAGAAGATGAGGGCACAAGAGAAGGAGATAGAGCTGTTGAGAAAGGAAGTTGAGGATCTGAGATGTGGGGACAGGGCCGACCGGATGGATGAGTCCTGAGTGCGATATGGAGGCATGAAGTAGGGACTGAGAGAGATCTAGCGTGCATTTTCGAGATATCCATTTTATGTCAGGCGTTATGGTAGTTGAAGAGCATTTCCAGCCTAAGCAGAACAACTTGTTCTGTCCGAATGTAGATCCGTTAGGCAATGCTTACTCTCGTTCCACTGCGGTGACTTGCTAGGACCTGTCTCAAGAAGCTTCAGAGGCGAGGAGTAAATCATTATATCAAGGTTCAGTCCAATGGCAGACTTGATTGCGTCTAGATAAGCTCATTTGACAGCCACTAAATATGTGATCAGCAAAGTGCAGCTGGAGTGGCTTAAACCATCCTTATGTTGCACATCATACGGCGCGGCAGGTGTTCGGAAAGTTTACCGCCACGGGCTAATGACAAGCGCCACGTTGCACGCCACATTTCAGACCAGCTTATTCGAAGCGGCGTCTGTGGAGGCATCGCTGAAGGAGCGATCTATGACGTGTTACGCCTCAGATAAGCAGAGCAAACAGTAGATATGTCTTCTTGGCATACTCTGTTGCATTCTTCTTTAGCCTCTGGATGTTGACCTCGTTCAGGTCAGCGAGATCCATCTTCTTGACCAGCTCATCCACTGCCAGCAGACTCGAGGCCTTGTCATCGAAGAACCGCTGCATGTAAAGCGCGTCGAACACCAACTGCTTTAATCTCTGGTCCATAAGCTCACCATTCTTGACTGGTGTCGCAGAGGCAGCATCGTCTCCAGCTTTTGTTCCATCGTCACCGTCATCATCTGTCACGCTTTGGGCGTCTCCATTTGCTTCCCTTCGCAATTTGGCGAGTCGAACGTCCTCAATGTGCTTCTCTAAGGTTCGTTTTACGTCTAAAGACATTTTACTCTTCAAGGCGGCGACGCTAGTCGGAGCCCAAAGATCGCTTCCCAAGTTGGCCATAGTTCGATTGACTTCTCGTAGGAACCGGAAGGCGCTGGGTGATGGTTGGCTCGGCAGTGGTGGGAGCCCTTCCCACAGTATCTGTGTCTGAGTGCTGCCCTTTGTCCAGGAGCCGAGAGAGGCTCCGTAAGATGGCAACGTTAACTGAGAGACATGCACAGCGAGAACCGTATGCAACGGCTTCAATAAGTCTGTCGTAAAAGGTGATGGAAACGTCGAAGACCTCTCTTGAAGGCGAAGGCGTGGAATCCGATCGCCAAAATCACGAACGATACGCAGAACGAACACAATCTTTTGCACAGACCTGCTGTCCTTCTCACCCGTTACGTTACTCACAATCTGAGACAGACTCTTCCCCAGGTCTTGCAACGAATGACCAATGGCCGTGTGTGTGACATCCTCTAGTAGTCGAGGATCATCTGCGCTTAGTAGCGTCTGCTTGGACTCCCCTAAGTCGTCATCGTCCGAAACTTCTTCGATGTCGTCCGCAAAATTATCGTCCCAACGTGCTTCCTTCATGCTCTTCACTATGCCCTTTACTTCGAGCACAGAATCCATCCACTTATCGAACGCAGCAGTGATGTCGAGAACCGCTTGATCTCGTCCTTGGTGCGTATCCAGTATGGCAGTCTTGAATGTGTGCGCCCCGTTTTTGAGATCTTTGCCATGCTTTGTCGTATTCCACAGCGATAAACCAGCCGTCTCGTCGCCAACTACCAAGGCGTTCAAACCAGCCGTGAGACTTTCGGCCACATCTTGTAGTGTTCCTGTATGTTTCCGTACAATAGTCTCAAGCTTCTCATTCATGGTGTCACGTAGATCATCCAAAACATTGGCGAACTTTACCCCCGCCATGCGTGGACCGGATAACATCCAAGTTTCGATCAATTCCTGTCGTAAGCTCGCGACTTCTGCTAATCGGTTCTCATCTCGAAGGGCAGCCTTGATCTCTTGCATGAAAGTCACAATTGTATCTTTCGACCATCGATGCAACAATCGCTCTGCTTCTGGTCTTTGTAGTTCATCGTGACGTGGCCAAGGCGTATAATTCCGTACCTCATCGCCAATCCAACGATCGTGTACGTCAAGGCCCAGCTCGTGTAAGCTGCGTACTTGAGGGTCTTGAACTAAAGGAACCGCTTTGAGCTTCGCAAGGATTTCGGCTAACCGCCTTGGAAAAATTGTCTGAGTATCCTGGCAGGTCTGAATGCACAGTCGCAGGGCGTTGATTCCCCGTTTTGCGAGCTCATCTCCGCCTTTTCTTAAATCATGCACCATCTTGTCCTTCCGCACCTTGTGGAAGTGCTTCAAAACGTCAGACGGTGTGGAGCTCGTGGCCAGTGCATACGCGCACATGCTCTCCACCAAGCTTGTGGTATCTCCTGCTGTGTTCGCTAGTCGCCGATCGATCCTTCGTAGTAGCTTCCTACGCGCCGAAAGAAGCTTCTCCCATAGTTGATCCACAATCGGTGGCTTGTCTTTCGATTGGCTTAAGACTTTGTGGACCAGGCGAGATATGACAAGACATTTGGCGATTAACAGATGTTGATCATCCTTCCGCATGAGTCGTATCTTGACGGTGGGAGCGTTTCGTAGAATCGAGAGCTGGGATGCAAATGTGTATCGTTCGACATCTGCGGGCCCGTATCAACTAGAGATCGTCCATCCGCGATGTCCCAATGACTGACCACTACCTCTTGCATGCGTATCCATCTTCATTGCATTTCCGGAGACCTTTTCCAGGACTCTTGTGTTGCAGTACTGGCCTACGCGACCGAGCTTTGCTTCGACCTGTCCGATCTGGGTTTCCATATCGATGATCGTTTCCGCAGTGTCGAGGAGACTTCGATAGCTCACCCTTTCATCATGTCAGCTCCAAGTCGTATGCAAGATTCCACTTGGTGTGCGTACTCCACAAGGGATCGCAGCTTCTCCCGGTTGTCATCGGCCGTGGTGCGGAGCTGCTGTTTGAGCTTTTGCACTGTTGGAATCGGATATTGGAAAGCATCTTCCCATGACTGAAACGTCCGAGGATCTGGTGCCTCGCTAGCCATCGTCAAAATTGCTCGTGGTGTACACGCGAGCGATGTGCAGCAACGTGTGCATTGTGGTTCACGATGGCACGCGGCACTAGCTTAGTCATCATGATCCATAGCCCATCTCAAATCGTATTGCAACCGCAACCTTCATACTGGCATGACCCCGACTCGAATCCATTATTTGGTGTTCTGTTCTCCTTCCATACTGTAGTTTCTGTTTGCAGGTTGCGGGACGCGATGTCTCTCTTTCATTTTTCAATTGAACTGCATCGTGCTTGAATAGATACGATGAAGTGCTGGAGACACCTCAGCTGGCTCACCAGACCAACAAATTGATGGTTCTTGCTGCCGCGATATTGTGCGCGCTCCTTTTAATACACTCGCCCTTGCTCTCTTAATGTCTTGCTTAGGATCACTTCCTCAGTAACATCATGAAGTCGACAAGCACCAATAAGGCATTGCCACCCTCTATAGGACATGAGAAATTCCAGATACGCAAAATCTATGAACAGTGGTCTAGGTAAAGCGCTGAGAATATCAAAAATGAAACCCATAGGCGATATAACTTTACTGCTACTTATCCGCGAGTCGACGTTTGCATCAATTTCATTTTGGCAGAGAGTATATCGCCCAACACCTCCCAAGATCGATTAGCCCTTCAACGAGATGGTTCTCTCTCTACAGGGATTTCAAGGCGATCACAGCCACAGGGCGGTACGTCACTACTGTTTTGAGCTTCCTTTTTGCACACAGTGTGAAGGTAAAAACAGATCACTTTAAGCGAGTCTACCCGCCTTCTTTTACTTCAGACTTCTACAGCTTCCATCACACCATTTAATGTTCTTCAACTGCAGCCGTAGCTTCGTCGAGGTACAATCCGGCAAAGGCAAGCATGGCGAGCGCCCTCGACTATACGGCTGAAGTTCCACCTGAAATACACCTTTTGTGGTTTGCGTTTGTAAGTTTGCACAATCATCACGCCTGACAAGCTGCCAACTGTACCTAGCTTTCGGTATCGACCTCAAGAATGTACGTTTGGTGAACAAGAATTGGAGCACACTCGGAACCGCTGCGCTTGGGTCGCATGTCGAGGTTGATCTTGCCAAAATCGACAGTCGGAAGCTGTACGCACTTCATAACTTCACATCGAGTGGAATTCTTGATAAAGTCTAGAGTATGGCAATCAAAGGTCCACTGCGCGATCCTGCGGCTCCCGAGTTCTACGATCAAATGTCATCGAATCTGATCGAGTTGCTTTGCGCGCTCCCACGAGACTGTCTACTATCATTCAGCAGTACCTGTTTCGGGCTAGACCGCAAAAGCCTGGGTGTCCTACTCAAGACGCAGTCACAACTCACTGAACTTAATTTCCACGTGGATAAAAGAGTACTAGAGGGTTTCCCTGGTATATCTTG
This sequence comes from Stagonosporopsis cucurbitacearum, assembly GCA_016920805.1. NCBI lineage: Eukaryota > Fungi > Ascomycota > Dothideomycetes > Pleosporales > Didymellaceae > Stagonosporopsis > Stagonosporopsis cucurbitacearum. The sequence continues at coordinate 1,201,086 of JAFEKD010000020.1, read as the reverse complement.
CACTCGCGGGAATCTGGAACACCTTCAAAGCCTTAAGATCTCCATCGACGAAAGGGGGTACCGCACATGTAGAGGACTCTCCAAATGGTTCCAGCAATCACCAGAACTGCAATCACTGCACATCTTTAGCCCGGCGTGGTCCTCCTATTACCAAAGTCACTTTGATGGCTGGCTTTCACTCACGACGTCTCTCCCTAAGCTACGCGTTCTAGTGCTGCGCGATCTGAACCTCGCAAGATCTGCTGACAATATTGCTTCTTGTCTAATGACAGAGTAGAAGATTCTCGCACAGCACCCGAATCTCATGAATCTCACTATCTCAAGCTCGCCCCTCATATTACCCAGTCGAAACACAGAGAGACAACAGTGGGTTTACGCACAGGTAGCCGAGGAGGTGATGCAGTGTCTCGCTCAACACGGTTCCAGAGTCGACATTCTGGCATTCATGCCTCCATCTAATTGGTTTGCATCTGCTGAGATTAATGGAGACGCAAAAAATTGGCCCATCTACCATTACAAGAGGGGAGTTGTATCAATCAACGATGAAGAGGGAGTGCCGCAATTCGCCAAGACGACTGCAATTGCCTACAAGCAACGAGCTGGAGAGTGGGCATGAGCAAAGTGGCCCTGATGACAAATGCGATCGATACATTGGAATGATGTCCTGAACTTTGGTTGGAGGAGAGAGGCAGTCCGCTTCTAATGGCTCTCAGTTGCGGGACAGCGGGTCATGAGCATTGTCCTCTATCGATTTGTGCACTGTGATCAGTTGAACCTCGATCATCCCGGACTGCTTCAAAGGACAGAACTGTGCAAAGCGGTCACGAAGGTCATTTCTTGAAGCCAGGTGATCTTTCCAGAATGCAGCATTCATTTTGAGGCAACAGGAGGCAGACACAAGGAGCAAACGCGTTTTGACAGGTTGTTGCAAGGCCCATCGAAGGAACCCTCATGATCTCCGATCGTAATTGAAGTATATAAGTCTGTGACTATCTACGCGTCTGCGAAAGCTTTGCATACAATAAGATTTACGCCAAAAGCTCCGATGTCCCATTGGTATACCCGTGCAGTGCAGAATAGATTTCC